>CM060731.1:52688073-53061352 GCA_030704615.1 Takakia lepidozioides
ACATTGTGAGGAAGGGTGTAGGTGTGCAAAGTGCCAGAATGAAGGCATACCACTACAGAATGCCACATGAAGGAGAAACACTGTACTATCTGTAAAAATGGATAACCATTCTCCTGAGAATTGTTACTACAACAGATGACAAGCTGCCCAGAGAACCTAGGTCAAGTGAGGGTGCATCAGGGCAACCCCAGCCAAGAAGAACAATGATCAGGACCACTATGGTAGGTCCTGGTGTTATAACAATGGCATGGAAGGAAGAGGTAATTCAAGAGGGAAGTACCAAGTAAATTCAGAGGCAACTATCAGGGTAATCCGAGGGGAATTACCAGCTCCGGGAATCAGGATTATAGCAATAATCCAGACCAGACCAGGGCGGGACCCAATGGTGAAGAGCTATGTTACTATTGTAATCAGCCAGGACATCGCAAGGCAGCTGTTTTTCATTCTGGTAAACACCAAATGAGATGAGAGCTCCTGTGAATGAGGCCCAGTGGTGGCAGCTCACCTGGTTAGCCATGTGTTGTACCAGAAGTAGTACAATGATATAACAAGAAGTAAAGCTAAACTATACCCTCCAGTAGAAGAGGAAGAAGATGAGCTGGAAGTCAATGATATGCCCAAAGAGGAAAACTTGGAAGGATGAGAAGGAACTGCACAAGAAGTGGCAGATACTATAAGGAAATGGCAAAGAGTATACTGATATTCCTGTGCAGATTCCTTCTGATTCCGGATGAGAAAAAGAGGAGAGTGAGGAAGAAAGGAGAAAAGAAGATGCAGACATGCAAAGTAATGAAGAGACTTGGCTGAAGTAATATGTCAGACCAAGCAGAAATTACCATTGGACAGCTATTAGCTGTGGCACCTTATTGTAGGCACAGGCTGTATCAGGCAATCAATCGAATTGCCCAGAAACAGGAAACACAGACCTGAACAGCAAGGTGACCAGTTTTTTTTTGATAATGTCAGCCGAAGGGCGAGAACCAGTCATGGACTTTTGATGATTCTATGCCAGTAATCCAATTGAGAATTGGAAGCACAGAACTAACTGATGTACTGATAGATGGTGTTCTGGAGTAAATATCATGACAGACCAATTAAGGAAGAAGCTTGGTCTAAGTAACATGAAACCAGCCCCATTTACAGTAACAATGGCAGATCAAAGAAGTGTACAGCCATTGGGATTAATAAGAGGAGTTAAGATACAGATACAGAAATGATCTTTCTGATCACAGTAACTGTATTAAAAATGGATGAAGTCATGGAGGCTTATCCTATTATTGGGACGTCCGTGGCTGAAACAGGCCAGGGTATTCCATGACTGGAATTCTCAGTTACTAACTGTGCATAATGGGATGCACGAGATACAAAATTACCACAAAGAATCTAGTAGATTACCTGCTACAAGAAGACCTCGAGGAGTCAGAGAGTATGACTGGAGGGGAGGACTGGATGAGGAGCAGGAAGCTACCCTATTTGCTGCACACCCAGAGTGGGAGCAAGTTGCAGAGATGCGGCTGGAAAGCCTAAGTTGTTTTGAGGATTATCTGCTGTGGTGTAGTGACAGCAACACCAACGGAGAAGAAACCAGCATTTACCCATCACATTTCTATGAAGAAAGAGAAGGAAATAGAAATCCTAGAAGAACCAGCCACTGTGAGCTTACAGGATGAAGTGGTGACTGGTTGGACAATCACAGCTGATGAGCAGGTGAGAGAAGTAAATGTGGGAACTCGCATAGGGGAACCGACAAGGATGGTGAAAGTAGGAGGCTGATTTGGAGCCGGAATTCTTCGAAGAAGCTAAAGCTTCTTCATCAAATACAGAGATGTATTGGCTTGGAGCTATGAGGATCTAAAAGGGATACCACCTGAACGTCTGTCAGCATAAAATTGAACTGGAACCATGGTCAGTGCCAATCAAACAGGCGAGGTATAGAATGAATCCCAACTACGCACAGAAGTTGGAGAAGAGATAAGAAGTTGGCTGAGGCTAAGTTTATATACCCAATAGAGTATTACAACTTGGTTGTCACCCATTGTTATAGTTCCCAAGAAGAATGGCAACTAAGAGTATGTGTGAACTATAAGAAGCTGAATGCTTGTACGAAGAAAGATCCTTTCCCTTTGCCATTCACAGAAGCAGTATTAGACACTGTGGCAGGCCATGAGATGTACTCATTCATGGATGCTTCAGTGGTTATAATCAAGTGCAAGTGGCAGAAGAAGACCAAGGGAAAACAGCTTTCATCACAGACTGGGGGGCTTATGCATACAAAGTCATGCCCTTTGGACTTTGTAATGCACCAGCGACCTTTCAGAGAGTGATAAGTGAATCTTTTCAAGAGTATCTGGATGATTTCATGCAGGTGTTTTTTGGATGATTTCAGTGTGTACAGCTCTAAGAATGAGCACTTGCATAAATTGGAGTTATGCCTGGCCAGATGCAGGATGAGAGGTCTGGGCTTGAATCCAGAGAAGTGTACTTTCTGTGTGAACTCAGGGGTGCTTCTGGGACACATAGTGTGTAAGAAGGGACTTCTTGTGGATCCCAGGAAGACAGAGTCCATTAAAGTCTCTCCACCACCAGTGAATGTTAAGAGTTTAAGGAGATTCCTTGGGCAAACCAGTTATTACAGAAGATTTGTCAAAAGGTATGCACAAATAGCAGCACCATTGAGCAAGCTTCTGAAGAAAGATGCAGTGTTTGCATGGACAGCTGAATGTCAACAGGCGTTTGAGGAACTTACACTGTCAGTAACAACTACACCTGTGCTGATTAACCCTCACTGGCATGTAGTATTTCATGTTCACTGCGATGCATCAGGAGAAGCATTGGGAGCGGTGTTAGCCCAGAATGTTACAGGGAATATAGATTCACCTGTGTACTATGCTAGCCGGTTGATGAACAGTGCTGAGAGGAACTATAGCACAACGGAAAGAGAAGCATTGGCAATGATCTATGCAGTGAAGAAATTCAGGCATTACCTATTGGGAAGAAAGTTTATGTTTTATGTGGATCACCAGGCTCTGATATATCTGGTGAACAAACCTTTGATAAGTGGAAGATAGCGAGGTGGTTAATAATCTTGCATGAGTTTGAGTTCGAGGTTATTTACAAGCCTGGCCGTTTGCATCTTGTGGCAGATCATTTGTCACGACTAACAACAGGAGAGGCCGCCACAGGAGTGGACGATCAGTTACCTGATGCGAGTTTATTTGTAATGGAGGTGCAAGGAAGTGCAGATGAATGGTTAGATTGGCAATGGCCAATCAGATACTACCTTGCTCATGGTCAGTGCCCACCTAGTTATGGTAAGGAGCAAAGGAAAAGAATTGCTATCAGAGCTTTACCTTATACTATGGTAGGAAGCAGAATGTATAAGTTAGGACCTGATGGAGTACTAAAACGATGCTTGTACCACCATGAAGTAAATAAAGTCTTGGAGGAAGTTCATAAAGGAGTGGCTGGAGGTCATTTTGGAGAAGAGACTACCAGTAGAAAGATACTACTCGCAGGATACTGGTGGCCTACGTTGTTCAAAGATGTACATGAGTATTGTCAGAAGTGTGATGAATGTCAGAGGCTAGGACCTTTGCAGAGATCTGGAAGAATGGCCTTGCATCCTACAATGCCTACGGAACCATTTCAGAAATGGGGACTAGACTTTGTTGGACCAATTAATCCACCATCCAAGAATACACGAAACAGGTACATAATTACAGCCACTGATTATACTACAAAGTGGGTGGAAGCTAAAGCTTTGAGGGACAACACAGCCAAGTCCACAGCAAGGTTCCTGTACGAGAACATACTTACACGATTTGGATGTCCCTTAGAATTTATCAGTGATCAAGGAAGTCACTTCATGAATGAGACCATTGAGTTATTGACTAAAGAGTTTATGATTGTGCATAGAAAGAGTACAACATATTACCCACAGGGTAATGGACAGGCAGAGGCTACCAACAAAATACTATGTACTATCTTGGCTAAGATAGTCAATGCAAACAGAACGGATTGGGATACAAAGCTGCTGACAGCTTTGTGGTCATACAGGACTTCATATAAAGTCACCACTAAGTATACACCATTCCAATTAGTTTATGGTATGGAAGCCTTACTTCCAGTGGAATTCCTGTTACCTACCATGAGAACAGAGTGGGGAAAAAGAATGGAATTGCAAGACTCCATCAAGGTCAGGAAACATGAATTATACCATGTGGAAGAAGTACGTGCTGATGCAGCTGATAATATGACCAGAATTCAGATGAAGCGAAAGGAACAGTTTGATAAAGGCAAATTAAAGACTTTTAAGACGGGGGATTTGGTTTTATGGTTGCAGAAGAAAGGAAAGATTCAAGCTTCTAAGCTTAAATCACCATGGAAAGGACCTTATGTCATACAAAAGATGTATGATAACAACACAGCCATGTTACAAACCATTAACAAGGAAATGCTGGGAAGAGTCAATGCAAATAAGTTGAAGGGGTACAGTGGTATCCATGACAAACCCCTGCAACATGATTTGCATGTTGAACCGCAAGAGCAGTCACGGGCTGCACCAGTGTTACGAACGGAGTATGGAACACTTGTCGCTAGGCCCAGTATATATGACCGGGTGGGCAAAACAAACGTGACACAGCCTATCACAGCCCATCAAGGCGTGACACAGCCTATCACAGCCCATCACGACGTGACACAGCCAACCACAGCCCAGCAAGGCGCACCACAGCCTATCACAGCCCATCACGGCGTGACACAGCCTATCACAGCCCATCACGACGTGACACAGCCAACCACAGCCCAGCAAGGCGCAACACAGCTTACCACAGCCCGTCACGACGTGACACAGCCTATCACAGCCCGTCACGACGTGACACAGCCAACTACAACCCAGCAAGGCGTGACACAGCCTATCACAACCTACCGCAGCGTGTCACAGCCTATCACAGCTTACCACAGTGCAACACAGCCTATCACAGCTCAAGACAGCCTACTAAAGTTACACGATCCATAGAATCAGTGACAAGTGGACACATAAAAACTTCAGTAAAATGGCTGAAGGAAGAAGAAACGGAAATTAATTTAAAAATAGACACGTGGAGGTCAGGGTGCGACACACAGCAGAGAATGAAGTGCAAGGACAGGTGTCAAAAAGAAAGAGGACAAGAACGGCCGTCAAAAGGGATGAAAGACGGACCCATTAATGATTACGGAAAAAGGGAAACAGAACGAACGGCAAGTACAGAAAAGCCGAATTCATGTCGCATGTGTGATCCTAGTGGACTATCCAACAGGGAAAGTCCACTAAAGAAGATAAAAGTTAAAATCCAGTCACAGCGGCCACAGCCAATAGAAAACCAGAAAAATGATCAAGAAAATGGAGGGAAATTGAGCGCAAGAGGCGGCGTCGTTCAGAGTAACGGGCGTCTCGACAGGACAGGCCATAAATGCTATAACTTGGAAACTATGGAGGAACTAACAGACATTACGCTCGCAATATTACTTACGCAGTGGCAGAGACACGAAACGAAAGAGCAGAGCTTTTCTCTTGAACAATGCTTGCAAGCCCCGCAGGCTTACAAGAGGTTACCCATAGCTTTCTGCGGCAACCATACGTTTCTGCTTTGTGCACTACAGGCACTCCTGCAGTTGTTACAGCCAAAGCAGTTCGGTGAGTCTAAGATGAAGAGAGTGAGAGGAATGGAGGAAATCAGGGTGAAGAGCACCACCATTCTGCAGAAACAAACGATGGCTACCCCACAGGCGACAAAGATACTGAAGGAGCTGAGATTGGAAGGATTGCAAAGCAAGGATTGGACACTACACCATAGACAGTACATGTTACAATTTTTGCAGAACTTTGAGCCAAAGACAGGAACAACAACGGTGAAGGGAGTTGAATTAATGATTACTCCCCTATACCTCCAGCAATTGTTTCAATTGCCAGCAGGTCATGTGTATGTGGAAGAACACAGGGAAAGACTGCAAATAGGGGATTTATTCCAAGAAGGGAGTTTCTTTAAAACTCAGGGTTATGCTTGTACCAAAGCTGTGTACCCAGGGTTAAAAGACATAAGCCAAGTATTGAACGTTCTGATTGCCCTGAAACAGAACCAACAATATTTGAGCAAATCCTTCACAGAGGAAATCCTCAAAGGCTTGAAGGGACAAGAGGTACTATGGGCGGACATAATGTACAACGCACTGGTAGAGGAGATGAAAAGATTACAAAGTACTACCGCAAAATCTCCTATCATAGTGTCTGGCCCAATCATTGCTCAAATAATCCTTAGTTCGGGCATACTTAATGCACAAGAAAGGAAGGAAATGGGAGTGTTTGAGCCAGAAACAACTGCAATGGAAGAGCAAGGCTCTTCACACAGTGAGGGTGGACTAGCAGCACAACCAGAGACTAAGAGGCAGAGAAGGGGAAAGACTGTAGTGGCGGATCCATTGGCTTCACGGATTCCGCATGATAATGTTTCCCAAGCTCATAACCAGGAAGGGGCACAGCAGCACAAAAGAATGTTATTACTGGAAGCAGGACCTTCAGAGAGGGAGGAAGAAGTTACTTCTGCATCACAACCAACACAGCCACTTGAACGACTTGTCACAAGGTCACAAGTTATCCATGCAGCTCAAACCGAAATAATTGATTTGGAAAGTGAAGGGATAGAGATTCCAACTACAGAGCAGATAGTGGCAGAAATAGAGAAAGGGGACCTTCTCTATGAATATTCTGGTCTGGTAAAGGAGACAGAAATCCCAGAGGTGCAACAGTTGCCCAAAGGAAATCCTGAGGTGCATATAATGCACACACCTGTGTTGGAGGTACCACAGGCAGAAGGCCATGACACTGTAGCACCGGTCATGAATGAAGTAGTTCAGGAAGAAAATCCGGTGGGACAATGGTCTGAATGGTTAGTGAGACATCATACTGTTGAAGATCGGGAGGAACAGCAGCAACCTCACCATGATGACCCTCAACAGGAAATGCTGATGAGTTCCATAGGCAGGACACTTAATTTGTTGGGGACTTATGTCAAAACCCATGTTCCAATTACCCAATTGACAGCCTTGAAAGAAGAACTCAGGAAGGAGTTTGAGGCTCGACTTGCCACTGAGTGTGCAAACAAGGTCGATGAAGAGGTCACTCTCAAGATGAAGCAGGACTTGGCCAATACAGAAATGGCTTTGCAATTAGCCAAGCAACAATTGATTGAGGCAGGCCTCGCGCAAGACCAGTTGCACGAAGCACATAAGCAACAGCTATACCAAATGCAGGTGCAGCATGAAAGCAAGTTGCAAGAACTGAATGCACTACATACGGAGTTGCAAAGAGTGCATAACAGGATGGCAATACAATGCGCTACAATTACAACTATGCTTGACCAATCAACAAAAGAAATAAACAGTCAAGCGGAAAAATGTACGAAGGCAGAAGAAGAGAATGCGGAGCACATGAAGCTCATTGTCGATATGAAGAATACAATCTGTCGCAATGAAGATACTCTCAAGCAATACAGGCAGATGGAAGCTGAGAATGAGAAATACATCGTGGAGTTGCAACAAAACATCGTGGCCAATAGAAATGAAATCTCAATCAGTAACAAGGCTTCGAAAGAAGCCAATAATCTACTTGTTGCCTATGCGCAATTGGTTGAGCCACAGGCGAAGCGCATGAAGGATTTACAACAGCAGTTGGAATTGTATAAGCTAAGAGAGGAGCAAACTCTCAGGGGAACCACAAGCAGCTTGGTGGATAACAGCCTTATGCAGGTCTGGCTAGCACAAGGGCCAGTAGAAGGCAAAGCCCCACGGAAGCTCACCCAAAGCGAGATGAATGAGCTTAGACTGCAGGTGCAGAACATTGCCACAACTACTATAGACAATGTCTATAGTAGGATAGCAGAGTTACAAGAGGATGTAGACGGACTCCAGACTCAAGTGGAAGACCTCAGTTCAAACATCGACCAAAGAGTCTATATCCCTCGGGAACAGCTAATGGCTTCTTATTTGAAAGCCAGAACTCTGGCTTTTCAGTCTTCACAGGAGGTGCAAGAGATGCCAATGGTACAGGAACCACTACCACCACCACCACAACAGGTCAGTGTACCAGTAACTGAACCTGTGGTTACTACAACCACACCACAGCCACCACAGCCGGAGGTATGGGGCAATGCAGCTTTTAACCCACCTAAAACTCCAGCTGCCAGGGAGTACAGTAGGGCTATGATTATGCCCTTCAACCAAATTCCATTCATGTTGGATTTGGCTTGGAAAGAATTTAGTCCTCCGCAGTCATTCGCACATTACTACCAAATCATGCGTATTTGGCTGCCAGTGGCAACCAGGACTAAAGTTCTTCCAAACAATCGACATATTGAAGATCATCACTTTGCACAATACTGGCACGAGGCAGGTACAATGTTGAGGGAATTGGTTGCTTTCCAGGTTGTACATGGACTCATTTATACCAAGACCAAGGAGATAGCAAGTATTGTCATGGGGTGCGGGCTATACTACGCTGCTTGTTTTCTGATACGTTACCACATTGAGCAACAAAAGATGCAAGCACGCTTTCAAAGTTACTCCAGTGGAGATCATTGGGTATTACCTTCGGTGCCACCTCATATGTACCTATATGACCCAAAAGTTATGATACAGAAGGATTCTCAAATTCGTTCATGGTTTCAAGCAGCCTGCAACAATTTGTCAACACAGAAATTCGGACTTGATGACATTTTCTATAAGGGACATATCGCATGGAAATACTTGCACGCGGCACCAGTAATTGGTACCCCACTCATTTGGACAGACAAGGAGCTCAGTGTCTACACCAATTTTGCTGTTCAACGGTTGCACCAGGTTGTAAAATGCAAACTTCCAGACATGGTAGGACAGCATTGTATGCCCCAGATGATTCCACAAAAAGTTCGAAAATTAAAACACCTAAGAGGCGATGACGATTCTGATACAACTGGTTCTTCACAAAATTCTTTTGACATGGGAGAAGACTATACAATTCAGATGGAAGCGAAGAAACAAAGGGGATCTCCTCTGCCGGAAAGATTACCTCGATATCAGCCTCCAGAAGGCCTCACTTATCCAGGTAGTAATCAACCATCTCCATCAACCAGAGACAGACCTCGGGCTCGTACACACAGCCCACCACGAAACTCTCAACGTCAACAAAGTGATCACTCACAAAGGTTTGCTACTCGAAAACAGTAAACCGTGAGGACACGGCTTTTTGAGGGGGGAAGGGGTAAAATGTTAGAGGACTGTAGGGGACTTAGACACTTATACGGGATCTGTAGGGTACCCTTAATTTTTGCACAGACTGAGACAAACAGGAACCTTAGGGGTGACAGCAGAGCACTGTAGAAGGGGGTTACACAACCCACACAGCCCACACAGCCGTCATAGCCGTCACAGCCCACACAGCCGACACAGCCGACACAGCCCACACAGCCCGACACAGCCGTCACAGCCCACACAGCCCACACAGCCGTCACAGCCAACACAGCCCGACACAGCCGTCACAGCCCACACAGCCCACACAGCCGTCACAGCCAACACAGCCCGTCACAGCCGTCACAGCCCACACAGCCCGTCATAGTCGTCACAGCCCACACAGCCCACACAGCCCGTCACAGTCGTCACAGCAGACACAGCCACACAGCCAGTCACAGCCCGGCATAGCCACACAGCCAGTCACAGCCCGACACAGCCAAACACAGCCAGTCACCGCTTGACACAGCTGTCACGATAATAGGGAACGAAGAGTAGGACAGGGAACGACTGTGGGGAACAACACCAGAGAAGGGAACATGTTAGTTCACATACGACGGTTAGAGAGGGAAACGGTTAGAACCGCGGATAGGAGGATAAAGGGAAGAACGGGGATTATGATGAGAGGATTATTCGGGGAGGACTTGGGAGTCAGGCGGAAGCGGAGATCGGAGAGCACGATGAAGGAGGATTAGTAGATGCTTGTTAGATGCAAAGCCGTAGGGATATTGTAGAGGGGAATAGAGATACAATGGCTTCGGCCTGATACCTGATAAATCATAATCTGATATTTATACGATACAATCACACTGTGTAGAGAGATCTGAGTGAAGCTGTGGATTGAATGGAGGAGTGAAGGAAACTAATACGTAATTATCAATGGTAAGGTAGCCAAAGATGAATGCGAAAAGGGAAACAAATAGGAAACACCCCCATGATACACTAGCTGTAGGTCATGACTGATTGTTCTGCGCGGGCTGAGTACTTAGAGATTTCCAACTCTTCTATCTTGGAGTTTCCGCCTCGGATAGCGAAGGGATGGGTGAGTAAAAGCCGCGCGACAGCAAGTGATGCTTGCTTGCTGAACCTGTAGCCCATGGCTAACCAGGGTAACTGAAGGTCCCAATCTCCTAGGTGTCCCTTCTGCAAGCCATACTTGCGCAAACCCCTCTTTACTGTCTGAACAACTCTCTCTGCCAAGCCATCGGCTTCAGGATGATCCCGAGAAGTGGTGCGGTGGTCTATCAAGGCCTTGTCACACAACGCCTGAAACTCCCCCAAGAACTCTCTCCCTTGGTCCGTGAGTACCTCAGCTGGAGCACCGAATCGGCTAAGCACACAATCCAGGAATGCATACGCAGCTCCCTCACTAGCCTTATCAGGCAATGGAACCAATTCAATCCACTTGGAGAAGTGCTCCACCATCACCAACACGTACTTGTTGTGGCGCATGGTCAGTGGCAACGGCCCTGCGAAGTCAAGACTCCACCTGTAGCCCAATCCCATGATCGGAAGAGGGTGCAATTGTGGAGTAGGGGCGTTGAATGAAGCACGCACCCTGTCACACACCATGCACCTAGCCACAAAGTGTTGTACCTCTGTGTGCATACCACGCCACCAATACTGCCCCTGCAGTAGACTATGAGTGCGTCGCACCCCAAAATGCCCCAACTCCTCATGCGCATGCCGCACTAACCGTGCCCGCTGTGTTGGGTGAGGCACAATCCTCACTCGACCATCCTCCCACACTCGGAGCAGGTGTGTCCCCTCCCACCTGAACCTCTTGGCTCGTTGTAGGATCCGATCCCTCTCCTTGGCAGTCATAGTGGCTGCCGTGTCTCCACTGCGGAGGTAGTCCAACACAACTGAATCCTCATGTATATCTTTGGCGCCACCCTGCTCATTGCTGGCCTCAGGGTCCTCAGACACTTGATCTACAGTCATCCCTATTGTAGGTCCAACCTGGCCTTCCGCTGCCAAGATACACAGAAATGCAGATGCATGCCATCCGGGCACCATCTCCTCGTC
Organism: Takakia lepidozioides; assembly: GCA_030704615.1. Classification (NCBI taxonomy): domain Eukaryota; kingdom Viridiplantae; phylum Streptophyta; class Takakiopsida; order Takakiales; family Takakiaceae; genus Takakia; species Takakia lepidozioides. The sequence continues at coordinate 52,699,399 of CM060731.1, forward strand.
CGTCTCACCATGCCACCGAGCTCCAGTGTCATCCTGTTGGCTCGTGCATGGATTGCGACTCAACCCATCTGCATTTCGATTGACCAAACCCGGTCGATGCACCACCTGAAAGTCATACTCTTGAAGGATGAGTGCCCACCGTGCAAGCTTCCCCGTAAGCTTGTCTGACTCCATCAACCACTTGAGTGGTTGGTGATCCGTGACAAGGGTGAAGAGATTGCCGTATAAATAGCACCTGAAGTGTGCCACGGCCCACACTGCAGCTAAGCATTCTCCCTCATATGAGCTATACTTAGACTCTGCAGCATTGTTCGAGCGGCTAGCATAAGCCACTACGAACTCTCTTCCCTCATCATCCACCTGTGTGAGCACCGCTCCAAGCCCCAGCATGCTCCAATCTGTATGCAGCTGAAAAGGACGCCCCCTGATAGGTCGTCTCAAAATGGGCGCCGAGGTCAACCTCGCCTTGAGCTCTTGAAAAGCTTGTTCTTGCTCATCTTCCCAGTGCCACTCCTGGTCCACCTTGGTCAGCTTGGTTAGAGCCTTTGCAATGGCACTAAATCCCTTAACAAACCGTCTGTAATAGTTTGCTAACCCCATGAAAGCTCGAACTCGGCTCACATCCGTGGGGCGTGGAACCTGTGCAATGGACTCTACCTTAGTCTGCTGTACCCCCAATCCTCCAGGATATATCATGTGACCCAGATACTCAATCTGGTTGTGGAAAAACTTGCACTTGCCCCGATGTAACTTCAATCCGTGCGTCCTCAAGCGCTCAAATACCCCCTGAAGGTGTCTCTCATGCTCCTCCACCGTAGCACTAAAGATGATGATGTCATCTATGTAGCACCGAGCAAACTCCACCCCTGCTAGAATCCTGTCCATGACTCTTTGAAACTCAGCGGGAGCGTTTTTAAGCCCAAATGGTAAGAACCGCCACTGGTATAGGCAATCCTTCCCGTGCTCATTGATCCCCCAGAATGCCGTCTTTTGCTTATCCGCCTCCTTGATCGGCAACTGGTGATATCCGGATCGTAAATCCAACGTGCTAAAGACCTTGGAATGCCCAATGGCATCAAAGATCTCCTCTGGTGTTGGCATGGCATACCTATCGGACTTGGTCTGACGATTTACAGGCCGGTAATCACCGCACATACGTCTCTCCGTCCAATTGCCATAGACATCCTTCTTAGCTGGCATCACTGTGGCTGAAGCATACTCTCCACCAGAGAGCTCCACCAAACCTGCCTCCCAGAGATCTTGAGTCCTCATCTGAATCAAAGACCTCTCCATGTCACTGTATCTATAGGGTCTCCGAAAGATTGGCGTGTCAGTGGCCAACTCAATACGGATCTCTTGACCCTTCAGTGCTCCCAAGTCCTTCAAACTGAAGGCAAAGCAATTCCTGTAAGCCCTCAGGAACCGCCGTATACGTCGTCTCTCTCCTCCGGTGACAATGGGTCCAATATCAGGCTCCCAATTGTCCTCCGTAACTGCAACCTTAAGTCCAGTGGGCTTAGAGGTAGAGGACGCGTCCCGTGGTTGCTATGCTGCAACCTCTTGAGCAGTACCCCCTTCCTGCTCAGTCAATGACAAGGCCTCATCCTGCCCCATCATCTCATCATTGAGAACCTCCTCATCCCGAGAAGAATCCCCAACCTCATCCATCACAGCTGCCTTCGCTGCCAACTCCCTCTGAACCTCGAGCACCTCCCACATGTGCCATGGATGTCTACACCTCGTGGTCCTCACCGGCTCGCCCCCACTCGCTGCCTGTACCGTCTTGGTAGGCAGAGAGACCATCAAGGGAAGTGCGCTCCGCACTCTACGTTGCTCAGCCATAGCCAAGCTGACAATCCAGGTCAAGCAATTGAGATCCATTGCTTGCCCCAACACCTGACGACGTGATGCCTCAGAAAGGGAAGGCACCGCCGTGGTCCCAGTGGAAAACCCCATAGCCCGCTCTCGTTCGTCGGCATTAGGCTCCACTAACTGCTGCAACTGAGCATCCCACAGGAGGCCAGGTCCACCATCCCGAAAAGCATGGGATCCTGGGAAGCTGAGCAGTGTAGGTAATGCTGCTCGTGGTTGACCCACTCTGTTGACCACTGCCAAAGGTGAACGGTCATCGTGTCTCACACGTTGAGACTGCCTTCCTGTGTCCAAAATGCCATCCACGGTGAGGTGTGCTGGCCGCTGCACCCCATCAAATGCACGCTTGAGCAGTGCGGGTGGCATCAAGTTAGTCCACCATAGTCGTGGACGATGAGCCCGTGACCCCACTGCAGCTGCATCCAGCAATACTGCTGACCCAAGCCACGACCGGACTTGATGCACACTGGCCATCACCCTGGCCCGAGAATCACCCATCAGTGGCACATTCTCCAAGATGTATGCTGGAAATACAGCTTGATGAAGCTGCAAGTGGCGCAAAACCCGCACCATCTCCCAAAATAGACCCGTCCTCGAGTCTCGCAATCCATTGCCATGCCCGGCTGATGAATGCCCTTGGCAGGGCCAACCTGCCACTACCAGATCAATGGAGCCAACCCGCTCCAAATCCTGCGCCCCCAGCAACGAAATGTCTGCTGGCAAGGCCTGCTGATATCCACGAACTGCAGACACCTGCAACAACTCAGGGTGCTGCTGCACCATCTGAGCAACATGGCGCAGTGAGACGCGTTGTGCAGTCTCATCCCTCTCCACATACAGGTAACGTCGAACTCGTACACCTGCCTGCAGCACTGCAGCCAATCCAGTGCTGATCCCGCCAAATAAGTCCAGAAGGCATATGCCTTCATCCGGTCGCTGCCACACAAGAGGTGTGGTGTCCAATGGCGACAACTGAGGTGGTTCTGGTACAATCACCGCACTCTCCTCCTCTCCTGACGGTACAAAAGCTTCTACCCAAGCTTGTTGCACCCGTCCATCAGCAGCGTGCTGCAAATCCTTGCTCGTACCCCACAACGGAGTGTGAGCAACCATGGCAGGCAACTCCGCCGTACCATGCATGTCATCCTGCTCTGCTGGAGGTGGCACATCCTCTGCATAGGCATTGCCTTCCAGCAACTCTCCAGGCGAGCTGACTGCAGCTGTGAAGGTGGCTAGTGTTGGCATCTTGCCCCGCTGAGCAGCTGCAATACCCCCAATGAATGTCACAGGGAGCTGTGCACGGCGACCATCCCCTGACTGCCATCCAGGCCTGTAGGATGCTGACTCCTCCCAGAAATCCAGGGTGAAGCCCATGGGGTATAACACTGCCCCACCAACGAGGACATCGTAAGAGACCGCGTCTGTCACAATGGCCTTGGCTCGCATCACTGAGCCATCTACAGGATGATCCGGCTGCAGTCTAATAGCCAACTTATGCCGTGTCATGCCCCGAGCCTGCTCTGATCCTCCCAGAGATGTCTGTATCTGGAAAGGACAAGGCTCCATATCCGCCTCCATGAGGCCCAAACCTGCAATAGCAGCTCTGCCCAACATCAGTGGCTGAGCTCCTGAGTCCAACAAGACCCGCAGTGGCCGGTACTTCTTGCCTGTCGGTCCACTCAAAGTGAAAATGCCTCCCTGGTTGTCTAACAAGACAACTCCAGATGTCACCGTGGCGCGCTCAAAGGCTGGCCTGGCTGGCAGCTCCGTCAATCTGGCAGCTGCAGCTTGCCAGGGCGCTGCCGTGGCAGTCTTGACCCTCAAATCCGAGGATCCCTCTGCCACTACACCTTCCACTAACTCCGCAGAAGATGAAGTGACCTCCCCACTCTCGCAGAGTGTTGCTGCTAATCTGAAGACTGCAGCTCGTCTCACTCCCGGCGTCGCAATCATGGTTGCCGAGAACAGTGGGGCTTGACACACAGAGGTGGCTGCCCCCAACAACACACCGGCCGCACTAGCCTTGGCAGCAGGAGTCAATGCTGCACGTGTAGCTCTCCCCAATGGCATAGTAACCTCCGCCTCGGTAACAGTCGGGCGAGAACTAGGTGCCATGGATGGCGTTGACACTGTCTCCGCCAAGGTGAATGACTGAGGCAGCCTTGCCTGACGGCTTGCCTCCCCACGTTGTGGATCCAACTCCACCTCTGCACCTCGTGGCTCAGGAGCTCGTGCTGCTCCTCCAGTCACGGCTGCAGCAGACTCCACCTGCACTAGTGGTAGTGCTGCTCCGCACATGAATCCCATGCCTCCCATATCTCCTCCATCAGGAGCAGGAGGTGGACCATCCCGCCTGGGAGCCGGTACCGCCTGAGCTATAGCTATTTGCAGCGAGCCTCTGCTCTAGCTGCTGAAGCCGGTTGGCCATGCCTTGGTCAACACCCTGACCACCGCGTCCTTGGCTATGTTGAGCTTGCCCTTGGCCTGCACCTCGTGCCCGACCACCTCGTCCTCTGTGGGCTGGTCCACCTCGCCCCCGGCCACCATTGTTCCCTTGGAATTGGCCTGGGCGCAACTCAGGATGCAAGTCATAACACTGGGCATCTCCATGCCCATACTTGCCACAATGCCCACACTGCAACTGTGCAGGCTGTGCTTGTGCCGGCCTTCTGCCACTCTCTGGGCAATCTCTCTTGACATAAGGTCCTCCACATGTCCAACATATCACCCCTGGTTGCTGTTGGCCTGCAAAAGATGCCACGGGCCTTTGCACCTGAGGCCCCCTGTAAGCTCCATAGAACTTGGGCTGGGCAACCTTGCCCCCCTGACCACGCTGTTGGGCAGTCCCTTGTGCTTGTGGGCTGACAACTGTGCCCCGTACAGGCATGTCCTTGCCAAATCCAATTGTAACAACTCGTTCCTCCACCATGTTGAGCTCAATCCGCTCAGCCAGCAGAAACACATCTGCTAATGTGGGTTGGGCTGCTTGTAACAAGGTTGCATCTCGCACCCTTCTCTTGAGCTCCTTGTCCAGAATTCCATACCAAAACTGGATTGCCTGAGCTTCAGTAACCCCTTGGATCACACTTATCAAGCGCCTCATACGAGTGTACGCCTCTCGCAGGCTCTCACTGGGTTTGCGCTGGAAGTCTTGCAAACTTCGCAGCTTCTCTGTCCGTACACCTTGGTAGTTCCTCCGCAACTCCTGGAAGAACTCCACCACCGGGTTGAATCTTGGCAAATGTGTTGTAGTCGTGGCAGGAGAAGTAGTAGCACCTTTTGAACTGGTACCACCTTCAGAAGTACCAGCACTACTTGCTCCACTACTAGTGCTGGCAGTGGAAACTATTGATACTGATGCAGCTACTGGTCGCGTCGTGCCTCGAGTAATGGAGACGTAGTCAGGTGACCAATACATCCTCCACTCCTCAATCTCTGCTTCATGTCCTCGCCTGAACTCGTGGTAATCATCCATAGGCGGGCCTTCCAAATGCTGGAACAGTCCCTTCCACGCCATGAATGGGGTGAATAGTTGTGGATTGCGCATCTGCTGCAAATCACACCAGCTGTCGAACTCCTGGATAAAGTCATCCAACTCGATTGTGCCCACAGCTCCAGAGTACCTACGAGGCCCCTTGGTAGCTCCATACATCACCTCCATGTCGTCCCACAACAATGGCGAATGAAAGTGCACACCTGTTGATGAAGCCTCCGAGTCTGTGTCTGACGCTACAGTAGTTGAGGGTGGCGGTGAAGGTGGTCTGAACCGAATACCTCGTCTTGTGACCCCACTCTCACTGTCACTGCTTGTAGCCGTACTCCCCTCAAAACCCTTGGGTAACTCCGTAATGACACTCACAATGTGCACCTCCTCCACGTGACACTATAAGGCTCTAGTACTAATCTAATAGTGACACGGGTGGGCACCTGTTGCAGTCTAAGGGTCATATCCCAATGGCTCAGGGCACCTGCACCTGCATCCACCGCAAGAACTCGTATGGTTGGCTGGTCATCAACCCAGCCTCACCATAGAAGAAACACTGGTGGTCTTGCTGGTCATCACTCCAGCCTCACCATAGAAGAAACACTGGTGGTCTTGCTGGTCATCACTCCAGCCTCACCACCGACAGCATACTCTAGGATTGACCGGTGATCAAATCCGGCCTAATCCCTATGAAAGCAAGCGCCCACACAAAACCAACATGGCGCACAGTCAAGCATGCAGGTGTTGGGGGGGATCCAAACACAAGAAATCAAAACATCAACACCCCCACACCAAAATCCAGCAGCAACGCTGATCCTGCAGAATATCCCAGCCCAAAACCCCGGACTGACTGGCCTCCACCAAGAGAGGCTTTGGCAACTACAAGTACAAGGTAATGAAAATAGTACAGAGATGGAGGGGAAGAATAGAAGCCCGACCAAGCAAGATCTAATCCTGATCTATGCTATCAACTGCCAGACTTCTCTCAAAGTGCCTCGCTCTGCATGATGGTAAGGTGTAGGAGGTATATCTATGTCCAGAAACCTGCCACTAACCTTGTCCCAAGCTACAGTAGCTCGCTCTAACCAACCCTCCTCCTCTTTCTGCCAGATAGAGACAAAGCAATACTCCCCTATCTCCCGCTCACTGAACACTAAAGAAAACAAAGGTAGGGTCTGATAGTCTCTCAACTCGAAAGCTTTGAGACGGTTGCGGGTGTCCTCATTGCGAATGACTGCATCTCCTTCACGCACAACAAACATGTCATTGCTGATGAACCCCCGCTCGTGGTTGCCCTGTGCAGAGCGTATCCGGCTGCAACCATGTCTGATTGCACAAACTTGTGTAGCTCCTGCTCCTCTGCTCCAGTACACCACGGCCTTGTGGCTGAACACCTTGGTCCCCGGGGCTGTCTTTGGCTGTGTTCCAAGCCTAGCTTCCACCCACTTTGGTATTTCACCTACAGTTGCAGAACTGCTGGCTCCAACAGAGTTCTGACTGTCCAAGGCGATATTGAGGCCCTCAATGCCAACTACAGCAGTCTGTTGTCTACTGTTAATGCCTGACTCCCAGTATGCAATCAACTCGTCCAACTGTTCTCCACTCAAATCAGTCTGAGTTCCTTGGGAAACATAAATCTCGTCCCCTTTGGTACACAGGCTAAGAGAAGAGACCTGCCCTTCAACGACGTCCTCATTTCCCCCAGCCATACAAGGAGTACATCCACAGATTTGTCTCTAATATAGACCAGCACAGGTTCTAGAGACAGGATTGTGGATCTTTCATGGCACACTCACACTCTAAAATTTCCATAGATTTTTAGCAGAGTCCCAAAAACAGAAACCAGGTCTAGATAGGTAGATTTCCCCTTTCTGCAGCTATCCCCTCAAAAACTGAGTCAAACGGAGCTCATTTGACAAAGATATGACCAACCAGGCTCTTTAAACATTTAAATTAGATCAAAAAGGCTCTGTTTTTTTTTTTTTTTAACACCAAAACGCTTTTGTCATTACAACCTGTTCCCAGGTTATCTACGAGTTCCCGAGGTCGTTCCCCTCCAGGATTCTCCAGGCACCAAGAGCTCGTTAATTCCAACACTCGACCTCAGTTGGGTGGGGTATCACGATTTGCTTTTCTCTGCGCGTGGGCCTGCCTCCTCGAGACCTAGAGACTGCAAACCAGCGAGTGGGGCGATTTCAAGAGTAGATGCACTGCGCAGCACCTTCATGGCTTATGGACAGGCGGCCTGCTGTGATGTGGCCGTCTTTGCATGGAATCCAAAGCCAAGACCAGCTTGAAGTTCCATCAACTTGGTCTAATTCGCATCTCTCATGTTTTCCTGCAACGGCATTGACGCCCACAATTTCCAGGGCTTGCACTGAAGCATTTCTAAGCTGTTCTTAGGCCACTAACACACCCTGTGTAGCTGCAGAAATTGTTCCCACGGGACCCTATAGCTTCACCTGTAAGGCTGCTCAACGCCTGAGCTTAGAGTATGGTTGGATCACTTGCTCATTAAAGGCCCACAGGATCTCTACAAAAGGACCCCAGCCTGACCACCACCTGCTTGTGCCAGCTTGTTCAAAGATTTGCCCAGGTACTTTCCTTGTCTCTCAGCAACACTCTTCGTTTGCGGTAGGGCTTCCATTAGTAACTGGATCAACTGCCAAGCTTCCACCAGGGCACTTCTTCACAGGTAAGGAGTGGACAAAGGAAGAAGATCCAACACCCATTGATCAACCAGCAGCCCGTATAGCACCTCCGTCTAGCGCCACTGACTTCAACAGCAGGCTCAGCAGGCTTTGTCCATAGAGAATGTTCAATAGTTCAAACAGCTCAGCATCACTGGCCAGCTCCAGTACAGAGTGTAGCTCTGGATCAAATGCAGCTCCTAGCACTGACTCTTTGCCAGTAAGCAGGTATATCTCTGCTGCTTTCTTGTCATGTTGTAAACAGCCTTGGAAGGTTTCAGACTTGGGGGAGTTTCAGACCTTGAGCTGGTCCACCTGTGACTTCTCGACCTGGATGAATAGTTGTACGCTTCAGTCTGTGCTGGGTCAGCTGGATTTGGGCATCTAGCAGCTCCTGGATGCCAACCAGAATTTGTTTCACGGTGATGGCTGGTCTCCACCCAGAGTCCTCATTGAGGATAGAGAGGCACACTGTGCCTGACGGATACAGGTTCGGGTGAAAGAAGCCTACGGGAAACTTGCACTTGGGTGGCTTACTGGGATAGTCCTCGCTGAAATGGATTGCAGTTGGGTAGAATCCCCCTTCCCAATCAGTCCCAGCTTTGCCAGGTAAAGTGCACTGCCAGATCATGAGATTGAGAGACCCGTCCGTCCCAGCCTCTGGCCTTGCCACAAAACCCTCGGGATGATATTGAAGAGCATAAATTCCAGCAGCGCTGTTCTCAATGGCAGCAATGTTGCCCTGCAAACTGGTGGCTACGACGTGAAAGCCTGGTGAACGTTAACTGCCTCATCACCATGACTCATCCACACGACCGGGTTTGAGAAGCTCTCTGCATCACCATATAGTTTACTATCCTTCACAGCAGCTATTTACATGCGCCCATACTCTTGGCTCTCCGCCTGCTTGACCTCTCCTCCCAGCACTTTGACAATAAGGTGCAGCCCGTAAAACGCCAGGCACTACGATCCCATGATTCCTTGTGTACTCGAAGAAGCCATCAGGCACAGTTGGAGAGCCCTCTTCATGGACAGAACGGGGTCCACCTGAGAGAATTATAACGGAGGGATTGAGCCCCTGAATGGCTTCCAAGGGGGTACCAGCAGGTAAGCAAAAGGGGCAAATAGAGAACTGTTGGACACGACGGTGATAAGATGCGTATACTGCGATCCGAAGTCCAGCATCAGCACCACATTCCCTCAATGCCTGTCCGCTGCCTTCTCCATCTCTGCAACCTTCTCCTTCTCCCTCTAATGGACTGTACAGCACCTATGCTCTTGCGCACAGACCAGCGAAACAGCAAGGCCAGATGGACTCCCGCCCCAAGATATATATTATAATAATGCTAAAACAAACATTGTATCTAGCTTAGCACCAGCACACTAGATAACGGTCATCTCTCTCGAGTGATAAACAAACTTGTAAAGGACACACACTCTCAACACAAGAAATATGCAATCCCTCAAGATCACTCTTTAAAATAGAAGTCGAGCCAGGGGCACCCCAAGCTATGGGGACTCCACCCCACAACAACCTACACTCCCATCATAAGCACACTCAGTCCTCAACAATGCAGGAGCTCGGTCGCGCAGGCTCAACTCGAGAGAGATGAGCTGCGCGACTGCCGCTCTCGTGAAGATAAGACAGACCAGGTGTCAAAACTAAACTTGACACCTGATTTAACACTTGACCTAAATCCAAGTGTTAAATACAAATAACTAGTTTTATTCTAGCTGTTTTCACACTGTGCTTATTTAACTTGACAAAGCAAAGAAGGGTTCGAAGTATTATCCGTGCAAGCATCTGTATTACATTTACCTGAAGAGGTTGAGGATGAACGTGACTATTGATGACTTTATTCATGCACCGGCGTTGAGCGTGAACAAGCTGCACAAACTCCTCCTTAGGGATTCCAGAAATCATTCATGGGGCAAAGGGAATCCTCCATATGGATATTTTCAATTGCATTTTGCTGTATCAGTCTTTTTTTTGCAGTGTAATGAAATGCACCCCAAAACTCCTGGAATGAGGCAATATTCCATTCAAACTGAGATCTAACATAAGCAGTTGTGGGGCCATTTCTGGAAAAATGGCGCCGAATTTCTCTTTTTGGGGCCGAAAACTGGCTAAGTCCCAACATGCACTGGTACCTATGTCTGGGAAAATGGCGCCGAATTTCTCTTTTTGGGGCCGAAAACTGGCTAAGTCCCAACATGCACTGGTACAGTGTCTGGAAAAATGGCGTCGAATTTCCCTATTTTGCGCCAAAAACTGGCTAAGTCCGAACATGCACTGGAAAAATGGCGCCGAATTACCTGTCATGAGGGGACCTATAGCCGCGGAATTCGGCACCATTTTTCGCCAGAGAGACCTATTACCGCGAAATACGTCGCCGTTTTTTCAGGTTACGGACCCTATTACCGCGAAATTCGGCGCCATATTTGCACATGTCGCTGGGAATTGGCATGAGCGGAAGACGAAATATCATGAGCACAACTGTCAAAACTGCAATTTTCCCTTCAAGGGGCCGAATAATATATTTGTTTTTCCTGACACATTGCATTAAATTATTGTTTTTTATTGTTTTTTATTTTCGAAATTTGTACTTCTGCTCATGAAAACCGATTGTCTTACTACTCCGCTCATGCCGCTCATGCTCATGACATAGCAAACCTCGTCAATCGGCTGTGAACGCTCCCATCGTATAAGGGGATTTGGGACTCTCGCATGAGTTTTTCATGGTGAAGATCATTTGGCGCGCCTGCTTCTTCTCCGCCCATATTTTCCCCATCAGGTATTTCAGAGGGATTTGCGCCATTCTCAACAGCCTCATCATTGTCCAAGTGAAGGGCATTTGGGGCAGGTGTGGGATTCTCTCGGAGGGTATCTGATATTTCAAATGCATCTTGCACAGCACGGGCAATCTGGCCCCGTAGCCCATTGTCGTCTTGTCCCTCCAAATTGACGTCGTTTGCAACACTCTCTACACTACATTCAGCCTCCACTTCAGAGTCGGATGTAATGTAGCCCTGTGAACGCAAATGAAAATCAGAAATTGGGATACGATGAACAGGTTTTTTTCAAAACTCCCAGACTCTGAAATTTCATTTAAACACTGTCATGTAAGCAAACACAATACGTAGAATTGCACTAGTTCAATAGAGGTGAATGTTGCAAGTCTCCCCCGCACTTGCGAATTAGGAGACGAAATTGGTCGGCCACAGTCTTCATTTTGAAGCAGCTTGTGGAGCTCACACACAAAGACAAATGAAAACTACTCTCATATAATACGGCAAAGTAGGAACATAGTTCGAATCGAAAAACAAAACAAACATACCCTCTGTGATAGAAATTGACATCCCCACATACAGACAGCTATCTTCACATACCGACAAAGTGAAAGCTCTCAACAAATATGCCCAAGTGGGCAGTGCGTTGAAGGCATGACACATGGCAACAAACTACCAAAAGCCCAAAATGCGGCTAGCCTTCCGACATGGCAGTCAACAGCGACCATGTAGTCATGACCCTCACTACATGACTCTAGTACAACCAATGGAAGAACACCACGTAGTTGAAATGTCCATAATCCGCGGTCATGAAGTCATGGACATGACTACTCTGACGCACTACCAACTACATGACTCCATCACTACGACTCCATGACTCCAATACATCCAACGGAAGAACGACACGTAGTTCGGACTCCAGTCACTCCACGACTGTCCAAAATGCGGACATGCGCGAGCGTGCTGCGAGCATGTCAGAGTGCGTGCATTGTGCAAGGCGTACCGGGACTGTACACTGTCGAAGGTTTGGGTCCCTCCCATACTTTGTTAGGTGTTTTTTGGCCATCGGTAGAAACTGCGGGATCCCTCCATGGCAAGTTCTGCAGTTGCACAATATTTTGCGGTGCCCTTGTGCAATGGCATGCGCCTCCTCTAGTCGCCACAGTTTCTCATCTTTCCTGCGCACATGGTGTCGTTGAGCTCTCAGCCGAAACCCCGCTCTCGTTGTGTACATCGTACTTACACAGGGGGGTGTGCAAGGGTCTTTGCAGCTGATGTCAGACTGCCATGGTCAGGCCCTCCCCGTGCGGTCCCCTGACTGCGTATGAGAAGCTAAGGGAGACCTGCATTGCTCGCAACAAAGAGGTTGAGGCGGAGTTGTTTGGTTCGCACCCACTGTGAGTATACTGAGAGGCGGCTCACCCTACTGTTGTGGCCGCTATCTCGCAGGAGAGCATTGCAGGGGCTTGTCATTAGGGCATTTCTTTAAAAATGTTAGAGGGATACGGTTTAGCCTGGAATTGCCCTAGTTCTTGTCTTTTGGGTTTACGAGTTTTGCTAGATTCCCAGTGTTGGGATTGCATTGCTAAGTACATAGAATGCTGGTTGTGAGGCGTCGCCTGTCTCCACACTATCATGGCACACCATGAAGAGAGCGGGATTGGTTAGGGTTTGGCTTGCAGGCTTGTTGCTCCGAAACCAAAGCGTGCTTGCCGTCGACCTCCACTACCCACGGGACCACCCAGACGCAGTGGAAGGCTAAAAACAATGGCCGACGAGGCACGGCAGTATGAAGACGAGGACGAAGATTTGTTGTGTGTCCCTGCGGGCAAGCACACTGGCGATTCCAGCGAAGATGTCCTTCGCCACCCAGCTCCTGCACCCTCGCTTCCCCAGAAACGCCCGTCGCCGACAAAATCACCATCTGTAAGCACCTGCTCACCTCGAGACGTCTGGAGGACAGGTTTGACTTGCCTGGCATGTCACCAGGTAACGTCACTCCAGTTGATGCATTCGAGGATGATGTGCAGGTGGAGCATGTGTGGCCCAGGTGGAGGGGAGGACACCCCTACCAAGGAACTTACGCGTCCTCGTGCAGTTCTGTCACACTGTGCGGTAGTGGAGGCGCATGCAGAACTCCGGCCTGCTGCTGTCGTGGTGGGGGCATCTGAGAGAACCCTGGACATTGACCTTGTTTCCCCGCTGGCAGATATTACCCAGCAACCCACGGTTGTCACTTCCACTCCCAACCTCCAATTCATGAAGGAGAATGTCGTGCACAGAACAGTGGAGAAGGGCAAGCATTTGCTCATCCTAGATATTAATGGATTGCTGTGTGAGTGCGTCCATGTCGGGAGCGGTAATGCGTTTGTGGTTCCAAATGGCCTTGAGCACAAATTATGTGGTAGCAAGATGGTCGTTGTAAGGCCTGGTTGCAAAGCTTTTTTGGACAAGTGTTTTGAACACTTTGAAGTGGCAGCATGGTCTTGTATGCAACCACGTAACTTCCTACCCACAGTGGACTGGCTTTTCCATGGGCACGGTGACCTTGCATTCAAGTGGGATGGGGGATATTGTGAGCAGTCCACTGACATGGATGGGAGCCTGCCCATGAAACCACCGTTTTTGAAGAACCTATCTACAGTGTGGCGGGGCAACCGTGACTGGAATCCTGAAACGACTCTTCTTGTTGACGACACACCGCACAAGGGGTCGAACAATCCAGCATACAGCGCAATTTTCCCACTGCCTTGGAGAAGTCGTTCTGTAGAGGCGCGCAATGATAATTTTCTTCTGACCAGCTTATGGCCCTTCTTGGAGGGGGCAGCTAAGGCTCCGAGCATTCCAGAATATCTCAAAGGGCAACCCACATTTGGGCAACAAGCTATCAGCCCTCGAGCCATTCAGCCTCGCCAGGTAACATACTTTGTAGTGTGGTACACTCCGTGGTCGAATTTTTGTGTGACTCCCTTGTGCCATTGCCAGCCTCATTTGTGCTTAAGTTGTGGCAGTAATCAACCTTGTGATAGAGTTTGTCAAATTACTGTCGCAGTGTGAACTGCAGGCATTGACAGTGAATGGTGCATCTTATTGTGTTACTGTCATTTGAGTTCCCAGTGTATGCCAAAATACATTTTTGGTGCTTGTTGGTTGGTTGTAGGTGCTTGACCACGAACGAGCCCCCCCAAGTCGAAGGGCAGCACACCTTCACCCTTTCAGGAAGCCGACACCACTGATCCCTGATTTGCAGAATGGGGTAAGTGTATGCATCTGCTATTCTCCCCTTCCTGACCTGGATAGACAAATTGTTATTAGCTCATTGTAGACCTTGTAGACACAATACTTTGCACGATCCGTGTTCCATAATTCTCATGCAATCTGCCATGTTTGGGGTGGGATGGCAGTTCGTGGTGGGAGACCATGTCAAGCTCATAGACACTGTTTCGCGATCAACGGCCGGATCTAGCCGCATTGCTGGTCTCCAAGGGATGGAGGTGAGTGAAGGGTACCCTGTCGTGCTAGAAGGCTATATGGCCATCCACATTGATGATGTCCGCATTCCCAATGCCCCTCTACCATATCACAACAAATCCATGAAGCCTCATCACACTGAGTTGGGAGACACTGTAGGTTACATTACTGTGTGGAGTGACAAACTAGTGAAGACCTTGCAGACAAAGAGATGAGGCAGGTCGGCACGCATTGTGGATTTCATGGGGATTTCCACCTCTGCCTCATCCGGATTTGGCAACTACGGTAACTTATAGTAGTGACAGATTCTCTGAATTGACTGTCCAATTTTGATAGCAACCACATGTTGGATTTCCTCATGCATGTTGTTGCAAACTTATGCCTCATTAATGAGCAATGTGGTGGTAGGTGGTATGTCCCCATTGCACACACTATGGTTGGTAATGTTGCTACTGGGAGAATGTGGTTGATAATGGTGATGCTGGATGGTGATGTTGCTGCTATTTGTGCTCTTTCAGAATTATGTCTGTGCCACTTCTGTGCCTAAAGTCTTGTTGTATACATGATTGTGATGTTGTATGGCATATGCACGTGGCGCCCTATTGGCTGCCTCTGTGGCATATCCATGTGTCCGTCCAGAGTCATAACCATGAGTACCGAACCCAATATGATATATGTATGAGCATATTACATTCCGACACGTGACCCCTAAGGTCCCCGCGCAGTTGGTCTTATGACTCCATATGCAAAACATCCAGTCAAATGTATGTCTACGAAGCAGCACGTGAGGTTTAGAGGATTGTGCACGTGGCACCACGTGGGACTACAACGTCCTCATGGAAAGGGTGATCATGGAATATACCGTACTGCGCCAGTCGTAGGTATGACTGGCAAGAATCCACCGCAGCTCCCGAAAGTCCAACACGTGGGCACACACAATCGTGGCACGTGGTGTCCCCAGATGCTGCCACGTGTTAATACCAATTTCCCCAAGACATACATGTGACTGCGAAGCCCCGTCCCCCACAGTGACACGTGGCATTGATATGTCGCACCACGCGTTTCTTCTATGACGCGACACGTGCTGTCGTTTAGTTCCCTTGTCCGTGTTAGAGGACTGTAGGGGACTTAGACACTTATACGAGATCTGTAGGGTACCCTTAAATTTTGCACAGACTGAGACCAACAGGAGCCTTAGGGGTGACAGCAGTGCACTGTAGAGGGGGGTTACACAGTCGTCACAGCCCACACAGCCAACACAGCCCGTTACAGTCGTCACAGTCCACACAGCCAACACAGCCAACACAGCCCGTCACAGTCGTCACAGCCAACACAGCCAACACAGCCGACACAGTCGACACAGCCAACACAGCCGATACAGCCCGGCACAGCCACACAGCTGACATAGCCGACATAGCCCGGCACAGCCACACAGCCAGTCACAGCCCGACACAGCCAAACACAGTCGCACAGCCAGTCACAGCCCGTCACAGTTTCACACAGCCAGTCACAGCTTGACACAGCTGTCACGATCATAGGGAACGAAGAGTAGGACAGGGAACGACTGTGGGGAACAACACCTGCGAAGGGAACATGTTAGTTCACAGACAACGGTTAGTAAGGGAAACGGTTAGAACTGCGGATAGGAAGATAAAAGGGAAAACGGGGAATGAAGGAGGGGGATTTTTATCATTATTCGGAGGAGGACTTCTTAGTCAGGCTGGAGCGGAGATCGAAAGCAAAGATGGAGAGCACGGTGAAGGAGGAAAGAGGATTAGTAGATGCTTGTTATATGCAAAGCTGTAGTGATATTGTAGAGCAGATTAGAGACACAATGGCTTCGGCCTGATACCTGATAAATCATAATCTGATACTTATACGATACAATCACACTGTGTAGAGAGATCTGAGTGAAGCTGTGGATTGAATGGATGAGTGAAGGAAACCGATAGATTGATGAAGCAAACTGATACTTAATTATCAATGGTAAGGTAGCTAAGATGAATGCGGAAAGGGAAACAAATAGGAAACACCCCATGATACACTAGCTGTAGGTCATGACTGATTGTTCTGCACGGGCTGAGTACTTAGAGATTTCCAACTCTTCTATCTTGGAGTTTCCGCCTCGGATAGCGAAGGGATCGGTGAGTAAAAGCCGCGCGACATTTGGCGACCATACTGGGGACCTGGGACATGAACAACCAGATGTGACAGGCATCTGGTGGGATCATGGTGGTTGGACCATTAAAGAATTTGAAGTGAATCAAATTCCCTGTGGAATGAAGGAAGAAAGATTGTCCAAACAATTCTTTCAAAGGTTCTTGGAATTGCCAGACGGTTGTAAAAAAAAAATTCTTAAACGAGTGCATGATGCTGATCCAGAATGGGGTCTGAAGAAAGGAGTGATAAAGATTTATCAGGTAGCCTGTAGAGGAAGAGCACGTTGGTTACCAACATTGGTTTATGTGATAGCATTGCTATCCATTAAACGAGTAGAGTTTGAAGGCTGGGAAGAAAGAAAGGTGAATGTTTATACTCATATGCATGAAGAGCTTGTACTGGTAAAGAATTGGATTCCAAAGGATATTTTGTGGATCAAACTCACACCAAGAACAGCTTTTCAGACTTGTTTGCCGTATGGTTATATGGTAACGGAGACTTCAAGAATAGCCAAGGGTGCATTGAAGCTTGAAAGGAACCCAGGCATATACGAGAGATATTACAGAAGAGAGTTTTGGTTATTGCCACATTAAAAGAAATGAAAGACATGGGACATGAGTGATGAAAGAGAAGCTAGACGACAGAGATATTCAGCAAAAAGTGAAAGCTAATTATCCATATCTTTGGGAGAGAGGAATAGACATAGGGGAATCATCTGGACCTCTCACACCATCAAGATCAAAGAGTGCATCACCTATACCGGAAGAACTAGAGTTGGATGCCACTCCTTCTGTTTCTTTGCAAGAAAGATTAAGGGAATTGGTACAGGAAGAAGATCAATCACGAGGTGAAAGATCTGAGGTACATCCTTGGATAAAAGACTTGACAGAAATCTTTGATAAGAGTTGGCATGGAACACCAAAAGCAGGAACTCCAGTTTCTGAAGCAGAAGATGAAGAAGGAGAAGAGGATGTGGCAGAGCCCACGGAGAGTTCAGACTCTCCAACACCATTACAGTTGAGTTACATGAGTGAAGAAGAAACCCAAGGGCAGAACTTGGAGGATGAAAACACAGAGAAGAAATTAGAAGAGGAAGAATATGAAGAAGTAGACCCAACAGCTGAGGTTGAGACTACAACCAGGACATCCCAACCCGTTGGACCTGGATCAAGTGGAGCACTTGGATCACAGGCCAACGAAGGTGTCGGCTCAGGGGGATCAGGCGGGCTGCCTGGATCTGGCTCTGGGGGGACAGGGAGTGTGGGAAGTAGTGCAACTGAAGCTGGGAATACTGTGAATATCGTGGGGCCAGAAGCAAGGAGTGCTCAAGGGCCACCACTTGGTGGAAGATCCACCACAAAAACAACAGGTCCAGAAGGACCAGCACCAGCAAGGGTGCCAGCACCTGTCAGTGGGCAGAAGGTAGGGCCAAGGATGGCGTTACAACCAACACGGGCAAAACCACCCTTTCCAATATATTCAGGAAAAGGGGATCCCGATGTACACATTAGCCAATTTGAGCACATGTGTATAGTGAACAATGAGAATGGCGATGATGCCAAGATGAGATTGTTTCCTTGTTCACTTATCAAGAAAGCAAGTGAATGGTATGCAAGATTCCATGATAATCATTTCCTAACCTGGAATGGCTTGAATACAGCATTTCGAAATAGGTTCATGACAAGTAAAACTGAGGATGAAGTGTATGGAAGTTTACAACAGCTGAAGCAGAAGAAGCATGAAACTGTTGAAGAGTATATGGAGAAGATGGAATTGATGATGAAAAAGCTGGCTGCAGTACCAGCGCCCGGTTTACAGAAGACTTGGTTTGTGAGTGGATTAAGACCAGAGTTGCAAAAGAAAGTGGATATGTTACCCCATAACACAGTGGAGGAGGCATTTGAAACTGCGAACAGAATTGAGCAATTGGGAATGCTCAGGAGAGAGAAAAAAGAAGATGAGGACTCTGAAGACGAGTCAGATGAAGAAGAAGAGCAAGAACTAAAAAGAAAGAGTAAGAGAAAGGAGAAGTTGAAGAGGGATAGCTATGAAAAAAAATTGGAAGAAATCTTGAAGAAGTATGCCACAGAGGCTGCAACACATTGGAGGAAGGGTGTATGGTGTGCAAAGTGCCAGAATGAAGGCCATACCACCACAGAATGCCACATGCAAGAGAAACACTGTACTATGAACAATGAGAATGGCGATGATGCCAAGATGAGATTGTTTCCTTGTTCACTTATCAAGAAAGTAAGTGAATGGTATGCAAGATTCCCTTATAATCATTTCCTAACCTGGCTTGAATACAACATTCCGAAATAGGTTCAGGACAAGTAAAACTGAGGATGAAGTGTATGGAAGTTTACAACAGTTAAAGCAAAAGAAGCATGAAACTGTTGAGGAGTATATGGAAAAGATGGAATTGATGATGAAAAAGCTGGCTGTTGTACCAGCACCAGGTTTACAAAAGACTTGGTTTGTGAGTGGACTAAGACCAGAGTTGCAGAAGAAAGTGGATATGTTACCCCATAATACAGTGGAGGAGGCATTTGAAACTGCAAACAAAATTGAGCAATTGGGAATGCTCAGGAGAGAGAAAAGGGATGATGAAGACTCTGAGGATGAGTCAGAAGAAGAAGAAGAGCAAGAACTAAAAAGGAAGAGTAAGAGAAAGGAGAAGTTGAAGAGGGATAACTATGAGAAAAGATTAGAAGAAATCTTGAAGAAGTATGCCACAGAGGCTGCAACACATTGGAGGAAGGGTGTTTGGTGTGCAAAGTGCCAGAATGAAGGCCATACCACCACAGAATGCCACATGAAGGAGAAACACTGTACTATCTGTAAAATGGATAACCATTCTACTGAGAATTGTTACTACAACAGAAGGACAGCTGCAAGAGAACCTAGGCAAGTAAGGGTGCATCAGGTGCAGCCCCAGCCAAGAAGAAACAATGATCAGGACCACTATGGTAGGTCTGGTGGTTATAACAATGGCATGGAAGGGAGAGGTAATTCAAGAGGGAATTACCAAGGAAATTCCAGAGGCAACTATCAGGGTAATCCAAGGGGGAATTACCAGCCCGGGAATCAGGATTATAGAAATAATCCAAGAACAGACCAAGGGCGAGGACCCAATGGTGAAGAGCTATGTTACTATTGTAATCAGCCAGGACATCGCAAGGCAGCCTGTTCATTCTGGATTAGACACCAGAATGAGATGAGAGCTCCTGTGAATGAGGGCCCAATGGTGGCAGCTCACATGGTTAGGCCATGTGTTGTACCAGACGTAAGTACAATGATAGTAACAAGAAGTAAAGCCAAACTAATACCTCCAGTAGAAGAGGAAGAAGATGAGACTGGAAGTGGCAATGATATGCCTGAAGATGAAGAGACTTGGAAAGATGAGAAGGAACTGCACAAGGAAGTGGCAGATACTATAAGGGAAATGCAAAAGAGTACTGATATTCCTGTGGCAGATTCCTCTGATTCGGATGGAGAAAAAGAAGGGATTGAGGAAGAAAGGAAAAAAGAAGATGCAGACATGCAAAGTAATGAAGAGACTTTGGCTGCAGTAATATGTCAGACCAAAGCAGAAATTACCATTGGACAGCTATTAGCTGTGGCACCTTATTGTAGGCACAGGCTGTATCAAGCAATCAATCGAATTGCCCAAGAGACAGGAAACACAGACCTGAACAGCAAGGTGACCAGTTATAATGTGAAGCCGGAAGGGCGAGAACCAGTCATGGACTTTGATGATTCTATGCTAGTAATCCAATTGAGAATTGGAAGCACAGAACTAACTGATGTACTGATAGATGGTGGTTCTGGAGTAAATATCATGACAGACCAATTAAGGAAGAAGCTTGGTCTAAGTAACATGAAACCAGCCCCATTTACAGTAACAATGGCAGATCAAAGAAGTGTGCAGCCATTGGGATTAATAAGAGGAGTTAAGATACAGATACAGAAAATGATCTTTATGATCACAGTAACTGTATTAAAAATGGATGAAGTCATGGAGGCTTACTCCTTATTATTGGGACGTCCGTGGCTGAAACAGGCCAGGGTATTCCATGACTGGAATTCTCAGTTACTAACCGTGCATAATGGGATACACGAGATACAAATTACCACAAAGAAATCTAGTAGATTACCTGCTACAATAAGACCTCGAGGAGTCAGAGAGTATGACTGGAGAGGAGGACTGGATTCTTCGAAGAAGCTAAAAGCTTGTTCATCAAATACAGAGATGTATTTGCTTGGAGCTATGAGGATCTAAAAGGGATACCACCTGAAGTCTGTCAGCATAAGATTGAACTGGAACCAGGGTCAGTACCAATCAAGCAGGCGAGGTATAGAATGAATCCCAACTACGCACAGAAGGTTGGAGAAGAGATAAAGAAGTTGGCTGAGGCTAAGTTTATATACCCAATAGAGTATACAACTTGGTTGTCACCCATTGTTATAGTTCCCAAGAAGAATGGCAAACTAAGAGTATGTGTGAACTATAAGAAGCTGAATGCTTGTACGAAGAAAGATCCTTTCCCTTTGCCATTCACAGAAGCAGTATTAGACACTGTGGCAGGCCATGAGATGTACTCATTCATGGATGGCTTCAGTGGTTATAATCAAGTGCAAGTGGCAGAAGAAGACCAAGGGAAAACAGCTTTCATCACAGACTGGGGGGCTTATGCATACAAAGTCATGCCCTTTGGACTTTGTAATGCACCAGCGACCTTTCAGAGAGTGATAAGTGAATCTTTTCATGAGTATCTGGATGATTTCATGCAGGTATTCTTGGATGATTTCAGTGTGTACAGCTCTAAGAGTGAGCACTTGCATAAATTGGAGTTATGTTTGGCCAGATGCAGGATGAGAGGTCTGGGCCTGAATCCAGAGAAGTGTACTTTTGTGTGAACTCAGGGGTGCTTCTGGGACACATTGTGTGTAAGAAGGGACTCCTTATGGATCCCAGGAAGACAGAGTCCATTAAAGCCTCTCCACCACCAGTGAATGTTAAGAGTTTAAGGAGATTCCTTGGCAAACCAGTTATTACAGAAGATTTGTCAAAAGGTATGCACAAATAGCAGCACCATTGAGCAAGCTTCTGAAGAAAGATGCAGTGTTTGCCTGGACAGCTAAATGTCAACAGGCGTTTGAGGAATTTACACTGTCAGTAACAACTACACCTGTGCTGATTAACCCTCACTGGCATGTAGTATTTCATGTTCACTGCGATGCATCAGGAGAAGCGTTGGGTGCGGTGTTAGCCCAGAATGTTACAGGGAATATAGATTCACCTGTGTACTATGCTAGCCGGTTGATGAACAGTGCTGAGAGGAACTATAGTACAACGGAAAGAGAAGCATTGGCAATGATTTATGCAGTCAAGAAATTCAGGCATTACCTATTGGGAAGAAAGTTTATGTTTTATGTGGATCACCAGGCTCTGATATATCTGGTGAACAAACCTTTGATAAGTGGAAGGATAGCGAGGTGGTTAATAATCTTGCATGAGTTTGAGTTCGAGGTTATTTACAAGCCTGGCCGTTTGCATCTTGTGGCAGATCATTTGTCACGACTAACAACAGGAGAGGCCGCCACAGGAGTGGACGATCAGTTACCTGATGCGAGTTTATTTGTAATGGAGGTGCAAGGAAGTGCAGATGAATGGTTAGATTGGCAGTGGCCAATCAGATACTACCTTGCTCATGGTCAGTGCCCACCTAGTTATGGTAAGGAGCAGAGGAAGAGAATCGCTATCAAAGCTTTACCTTATACTATGGTAGGAAGCAGAATGTATAAGTTAGGACCTGATGGAGTACTAAAACGATGCTTGTACCACCATGAAGTAAATAAAGTTTTGGCGGAAGTACATAAAGGAGTGGCTGGAGGTCATTTTGGAGAAGAGACTACCAGTAGAAAGATACTACTCGCAGGATACTGGTGGTCTACTTTGTTCAAAGATGTACACGAGTATTGTCAGAAGTGTGATGAATGTCAGAGGCTAGGACCTTTGCAGAGATCTGGAAGGATGGCCTTGCATCCTACAATGCCTACGGAACCATTTCAGAAATGGGGACTAGACTTTGTTGGACCAATTAATCCACCATCCAAGAATACACGAAACAGGTACATAATTACAGCCACTGATTATACTACAAAGTGGGTGGAAGCTAAAGCTTTGAGGGACAACACAGCCAAGTCCACAGCAAGGTTCCTGTACGAGAACATACTTACACGATTTGGCTGTCCCTTAGAATTTATCAGTGATCAAGGAAGTCACTTCATGAATGAGACCATTGAGTTGTTGACTAAAGAGTTTATGATTGTGCATAGAAAGAGTACAACATATTACCCACAGGGTAATGGGCAGGCAGAGGCTACCAACAAAATACTATGTACTATCTTGGCTAAGATAGTCAATGCAAACAGAACGGATTGGGATACAAAGCTGCTGACAGCTTTGGTCATACAGGACTTCATATAAAGTCACCACTAAGTATACACCATTCCAATTAGTTTATGGTATGGAAGCCTTACTTCCAGTGGAATTCCTGTTACCTACCATGAGAACGGAGTGGGGAAAAAGAATGGAATTGCAAGACTCCATCAAGGTCAACATGAATTATACCATGTGGAAGAAGTACGTGCTGATGCAGCTGATAATATGACCAGAATTCAGATGAAGAGAAAGGAACAGTTTGATGAAGGCAAGTTAAAGACTTTTAAGACGGGGGATTTGGTTCTATGGTTGCAAAAGAAAGGAAAGATTCAAGCTTCTAAGCTTAAATCACCATGGAAAGGACCTTATGTCATACAAAAGATGTATGATAACAACACCGCCATGTTACAAACCATTAACAAAGAAATGCTGGGAAGAGTCAATGCAAATAAGTTGAAGGGGTACAGTGGTATCCATGACAAAACCCTGCAGCATGATTTGCATGTTGAACCGCAAGAGCAGTCACGGGCTGCACCAGTGTTACGAACGGAGTATGGAACACTTGTCGCTAGGCCCAGCATATATGACCAGGGTGGGCAAAACAAACGTGACACAGCCTATCACAGCCCAGCAAGGCGCAACACAGCCTATCACAGCCCATCACGACATGACACAGCCTATCACAGCCCAGCAAGGCGCAACACAGCCTATCACAGCCCATCACGGCGTGACACAGCCTATCACAGCCCAGCACGGCGCAACACAGCCCAACACAACCTACCGCAGCGTGTCACAGCCTATCACAGCTTACCACAGTGCATCACACAGCCTATCACAGCGTAACACAGTATGACACAGCCTGTCACAGCTCAACACAGCCTACTAAAGTTACACGATCCATAGAATCAGTGACAAGTGGACACATAATAACTTCAGGAAAATGGCTGAAGGAAGAAGAAACGGAAATTACTTTAAAAATAGACACGTGGAGGTCAGGGCGCGACACACAGCCGAGAATGAAGTGCAAGGACAGGTGTCAAAAAGAAAGAGGACAAGAACGGCCGTCAAAAGGGATGAAAGGCGGGCCCATTAATGAGTACGGAAAAGGGAAACGGAACGAACGGCAAGTACAGAAAAGCGGAATTCTTGTCACATGTGTGATCCTAGTGGACTATCCAACAGGGAAAGTCCACTAAAGAAGATAAAATCTAAAATCCAGTCACAGCGGATACAGCCAATAGAAAACCAGAGAAAGGATCAAGAAAATGGAGGGAAATTGAGCGCAAGAGGCGGCGTCGTTCTGAGTAACGGGCGTCTCGACAGGACAGGCCATAAATGCTATAACTTGGAAACTATGGAGGAACTAACAGACTATACGCTCGCAATATTACTTACGCAGTGGCATAGACACGAAAGGACAGAGCGGAGCTTTTCTCTTGAGCAATGCTTGCAAGCCCCGCAGGCTTACAAGAAATTACCCATAGCTTTCTGCGGCAACCATACGTTTATGCTTTGTGCACTACAGGCATTCCTGCAGTTGTTACAGCCAAAACAGTTCTGTGAGTCTAAAATGAAGAGAGTGAGAGGAATGGAGGAAATCAGGGTGAAGAGCACCACAATTCTGCAGAAACAAACGATGGCTACCCCACAGGCGATAAAGATACTGGAGGAGCTGAGATTGGAAGGATTGCAAAGCCTAGATTGGACACTACACCATAGACAGTACATGTTACAATTTTTGCAGAACTTTGAGCCAAGGACAGGAACAACAACGGTGAAGGGAGTTGAATTAATGATTACTCCCCTATACCTCCAGCAATTGTTTTGATTGCCAGCAGGTCGGGTGCATGTGGAGGAACACAGGGCAAGACTGCAAATAGGGGACTTATTCCAAGAAGGGAGTTTCTTTAAAACTCAGGGTTATGCTTGTACCAAAGCTGTGTACCCAGGGTTAAAAGAGATAGGACAGGTATTGAACGTTCTGATTGCCCTGAAACAGAACCAACAGTATTTGAGCAGATCCTTCACAGAGGAAATACTCAAAGGCCTGAAGGGACAAGAGGTACAATGGGCGGACATAATGTACAACGCACTGGTAGAGGAGATGAAAAGATTACAAGGTACTACCGCAAAGTCTCCTATCATAGTGTCTGGCCCAATCATTGCTCAAATAATCCTTGATTCTGGCATACTTAATGCACAAGAAAGGAAGGAAATGGGAGTGTTTGAGCCAGAAACAACTGCAATGGAAGAGCAAGGCTCTTCACACAGTGAGGGTGGACTAGCAGGGCAACCTGAGATTAAGAGGCAGAGACGGGGAAAGACTGTAGTGGCGAATCCACTGGCTTCACGGATTCCGCATGATAATGTTTCCCAAGCTCATGGCCAGGAAGGGGCACAGCAGCACAGAGAAATGCTATTACTGGAAGCAGGACCTTCAGAGAGGGAGGAGGAAGTTACTTCTGCATCACAACCATCACAGCCACTTGAACGACTTGTCACAAGGTCACAAGTTATCCATGCAGCTCAACCCGAAATAATTGATTTGGAAAGTGAAGGGATAGATATTCCAACTACAGAACAGATAGTGGCAGAAATAGAGAAAGGGGACCTTCTCTATGAATATTCTGGTCTGGTCAAGGAGACAGAAATCCCAGAGGTGCAACAGTTGCCCAAGGCAAATCCTGAGGTGCATATAATACACACACCTGTGTTGGAGGTACCACAGGCGGAAGGTCATGACACTGTAGCACCGGTGATAGATGAAGTAGTTCAGGAAGAAAATCTGGTGGGACAATGGCCTAAATGGTTAGTGAGACATCATACTGTTGAAGATCATGAGGAACAGCAGCAACCTCACCATGATGACCCTCAACAGGCAATGCTGATGAGTTCCATAGGCAGGACACTTAATTTATTGGGGACTTATGTCAAATCCCATGTTCCAATTACCCAATTGACAGCCTTGAGAGAGGAACTCAGGAAGGAGTTTGAGGCTCGACTTGCCACTGAGTGTGCAAACAAGGTCGATGAAGAGGTCACTCTCAAGATGAAACAGGACTTGGGAAATACAGAAATGGCTTTGCAATTGGCCAGGCAACAATTGATTGAGGCAGGCCTCGCGCAAGACCAGTTGCACGAAGCACATAAGCAACAGCTATACCAAATGCAGGTGCAGCATGAAAGCAAGTTGCAAGAACTGAATGCACTACACACGGAGTTGCAGACAGTGCATAACAGGATGGCGATACAATGTGCTACGTTTACAACTATGCTTGACCAATCTACTAAAGAAATAAACAGTCAAGCGGAAAAATGTACGAAGGCAGAAGAAGAGAATGTTGAGCAAATGAAGCTCATTGTCGATATGAAGAATACAATCTGTCGCAATGAAGATACTTTCAAGCAATACAGGCAGATGGAAGCTGATCAAGAGAAACACATCGTGGAGTTGCAACAAACCATCATGGCCAATAGAAATGAAATCGCGGTCAGTAACAAGGCTTGGAAGGAAGCCAATAATCTACTTGCTGCTTACGCGCAATTGGTTGAACCACAAGCGAAGCGCATGGAGGCTTTACAACAGCAGTTGGAATTGTACAAGCTAAGAGAGGAGCAAACTCTCAGAGGAACCACAAGCAGCTTGGTGGATAACAGCCTTATGCAGGTCTGGTTAGCACAAGGGCCAGTAGAGGGCAAAGCCCCACGGAAGCTCACCCAAAGCGAGATGAATGAGCTCAGACTGCAAGTGCAGAACATTGCCACAACTACTATAGACAATGTCTATAGTAGGATAGCAGAGTTACAAGAGGATGTAGACGGACTCCAGACTCAAGTCGAAGAACTCACTTCAAACATCGACCAAAGAGTCTATATCCCTCAGGAACAGCTAATGGCTTCTTATTTACAAGCCAGAACTTTGGCTTTTCAGTCTTCACAGGAGGTGCAGGAGATGCCAATGATACAAGAGCCAGTACCACCACCACCACAACAAGTCATTGTACCAGTAGCTGAACCTGTGGTTACTACAACCACACCACAGCCACCACAGCCGGAGGTATGGGGCAATGCCGCTTTTAACCCACCTAAAACTCCAGCTGCAAGGGAGTACAGCAGGGCTATGCTTATGCCCTTCAACCAAATTCCCATCATGTTGGATTTGGCTTGGAAAGAATTTAGTCCTCCGCAGTCATTCGCACATTACTACCAAATCATGCGTATTTGGCTGCCAGTGGCAACTAGGACTAAAGTTCTTCCAAACAATCGACATATTGAAGATCATCACTTTGCACAATACTGGCACGAGGCAGGTACCATGTTGAGGGAATTGGTTGCTTTCCAGGTTGTACATGGACTCATTTATACCAAGACCAAGGAGATAGCAAGTATTGTCATGGGGTGCGGGCTATACTACGCTGCTTGTTTTCTGGTACGTTACCACATTGAGCAACAAAAGATGCAAACACGCTTTCAAAGTTATTCCAGTGGAGATCATTGGGTATTACCTTCGGTGCCACCTCATATGTACATATATGACCCAAAAGTTATGATGCAAAAGGATTCTCAAATTCATTCATGGTTTCAAGCTGCCTGCAACCATTTGTCAACACAGAAATTCGGCATTGATGACATTTTCTATAAGGGACATGTGGCATGGAAGTACTTGCACGCTGCACCAGTAATTGGTACCCCACTCACCTGGACAGACAAGGAGCTCAGTGTCTACACCAATTTTGCTGTTCAGCGGTTACACCAAGTTGTAAAATGCAAACTTCCAGACATGGTAGGACAGCATTGTATGCCCTAGATGATTCCACAAAAGGTTCGAAAATTAAAACATCTGAGAGGTGATGAGGATTCTGATACAACTGTTTCTTCACAGAATTCTTTTGACATGGGAGAAGACTATGCAATTCAAATGGCAGAAAAGAAGCGACGGGGGTCTCCTATGCCGGAAAGGTTACCTCGATATCAGCCTCCAGAGGGCCTCACTTATCCAGGTAGTGATCAACCATCTCCATCAACCAGAGACAGACCTCGGGCTCGTACACACAGTCCGCCACGAAACTCTCAACGTCAACAAGGTGCTCACTCACAAAGGTTTGCTACTCGGAAACAGTAAACCGTGAGGACACGGCTTTTTGAGGGGGGAAGGGGTAATGTTAGAGGACTGTAGGGGACTTAGACACTTATACGGGATCTGTAGGGTACCCTTAAATTTTGCACAGACTGAGACCAACAGGAGCCTTAGGGGTGACAGCAGCGCACTGTAGAGGGGGGTTACACAGTCGTCACAGCCCACACAGCCAACACAGCCCGTCACAGTCGTCACAGTCGTCACAGCCAACACAGCCAACACAGCCGACACAGCCAACAAGCCCGGCACAGCCACACAGCCGACACAGCCGACACAGCCCGGCACAGCCACACAGCCAGTCACAGCCCGACACAGCCAAACACAGTCGCACAGCCAGTCACAGCCCGTCACAGTTTCACACAGCCAGTCACAGCTTGACACAGCTGTCACGATCATAGGGAACGAAGAGTAGGACAGGGAACGACTATGGGGAACAACACCTGCAAAGGGAACATGTTAGTTCACAGACGACGGTTAGTGAGGGAAACGGTTAGAACTGCGGATAGGAAGATAAAGGGAAAACGGGGAATGAAGGAGGGGGATTTTTATCATTATTCGGAGGAGGACTTCTTAGTCAGGCTGGAGCGGAGATCGAAAGCAAAGATGGAGAGCACGGTGAAGGAGGAAAGAGGATTAGTAGATGCTTGTTATATGCAAAGCTGTAGTGATATTGTAGAGCAGATTAGAGACACAATGGCTTCGGCCTGATACCTGATAAATCATAATCTGATACTTATACGATACAATCACACTGTGTAGAGAGATCTGAGTGAAGCTGTGGATTGAATGGATGAGTGAAGGAAACCGATAGATTGATGAAGCAAACTGATACTTAATTATCAATGGTAAGGTAGCTAAGATGAATGCGGAAAGGGAAACAAATAGGAAACACCCCCATGATACACTAGCTGTAGGTCATGACTGATTGTTCTGCGCGGGCTGAGTACTTAGAGATTTCCAACTCTTCTATCTTGGAGTTTCCGCCTCGGATAGCGAAGGGATGGGTGAGTAAAAGCCGCGCGACAGTCCGCTGTCATAGCTGGCAGTCAGGGATGGCGTCGCAGTCTGACACGTGGCATGTTATGTAGCTAGCACGTGTCTGCCTTACACCGCGGCTGACATGGACTACACTGTCCGTTCAGTCATTCTGTAATGCCAACGTGTATGACTACCCCCACAGATGCTCTAGCGCCACGTCACAGCCAACCTGGAGAGTCATATCTGCCATGTCACAACTGACTAGGGCTTTACGTCTGCAGAGTCAGGAAGTCGTAAATGGCTTCCATGACTGCATTTGCAGTCATAACACAGAGACGTAAAAGCCGCAATCTGTTGTTGTGATGAGAAGGAAGGCAGATATCAATTGGTCTATGAAGAGAGAGAAGATGTCAAGATACTTCTTTCAGACTTAATTCTAAGCAGCGCCCTGATACTACATCCATTGCATCCCTGAAAAATTCCTAGGGGCTGCCAGTCTCCAACCCAAAGCAGATGTCCTCCCTGGCTGTCTCGCATTTCACTGCCTTATTTGGAGCACGTACTGCATCTCCGCAGGATTTGGCTTCCCGAAGCTCTGTGCTTTCTTCTTACATTCCAGTTGTGTCTGAATCAAAGCTGGTGAGCTTGTCTGCCCCTTTCACATCAATCGAGCTCTCAGATGAATTGTCAAAACTTGCCTCGTTTAAATCGCTTAGGCTAGATGGGATGCCAGTGGAGCTTTTCCAGGCAATCTGGTCGGTGTGTGGGGATGATTTTACTGCTTTCGCTGAAGACATTCTTCTCAAAGGCATTATGCCTTCTCAGATTAACCAAAGGGTGATTACTCTTATACACAAAAAGGGGGACCGTAATTCCATCTCCAACTATAGACCGATAACCTTGCTAAATGCAGTCTACAAAATTATAGCTAAGGCCTTGGCCCTAAGGATTCAACCGCTTCTCTACAAGCTGATCAAATATGAGCAGACGGGGTTCTTAAAGGACCGTATGATATTGGATAACATCTTGCTTGCTCATGAAGCTCTTCACTCTGCTTTCAAAGCTAACCAGCCATTAGCAATGCTAATGTTGGATTTCGAGAAAGCCTTTGATAATATTGAGTGGTCCTATCTGTTGAGGGGCGATTCAAAATTGTGGTATAACGGGCAACTTCCTTAAATGGATTACGATTCTTCTACAATCGGCCTCTAGTAAGGTGCTGGTCAATGGCTCCATCTCAAGGTTCTTCCCTCTTTTCCGGTCGATGAGACAAGGGTGCCCGCTATCTCCCTTTTTGTTTATTATTGCTGCAGATGGCCTCAGCCATCTCCTACATAGCAGGCCAAATGTGGTGGGGCTCAAAATCCAGCACCCATCTATCCCAATTTACAGTCCTCGCTATATGCTGATGATACTTCCTTGTTAATTGATAACAACACTATGCCTAATGTGGATCGGGCCCTGCTTGCTCTAGCCTCAAGTAGAAGCTCGCCTACTGGCGCTCGGTGCACCTCTCTGTCATGGGCAAAGCTATTATATTTGTTAACCAATGCAAGTTGTGTTGGCTTCTAGCTGGTTTGGCTCTTTGGTTTGGTCGCCAGGAGAGGCCTTCATCAAAAAGATGAAAGCTATGATGCAGAATTTCATTTGGGGAGCCTCCTCTCTTGATCAGACTCGTAGAGTGCATGTGAGTTGGAAGCAGTTGACATTTATGGGAAAATGGATCTCTCATCCCTGCAGAGGTGGCTGAAGACTCCCTCTCTCGTAGAAGAATCAGAGCTGGATGGGATGTAGTGACTGCAGATCTCCCATCTGCTCGGGTTTCTCTTGCATCCTTCCCGGCCAACAGAAGGGGTCTCCCAGCGCCCTGGTTATCCTTTGACAACGGTTCTTCTAAAGTAGCCTTCTTTGCATCATCCCGTTCTGGTTCCATGTTATCTGGTTGGTGTTTCTTGGTTTTGGACTCTGGCATTCTTAACTCTCCCAGACCTGCCCTAGTCTCAGAGGATGCTTGCTTTGCAATTCGGGTCATTTGCATGGCCACAGGTGTAGCAAATCCTTCCGCTGATAATGGCTGTCATACGAATCCGTTCTTCCTGTGGTTTGTGCATGCTCTTCTGGCCATGTTACAATTCGACCCCGGGGTGTGTAAGTGGAAGGATAGGCTTAGTTCTCTTTTTTTTGCTTATACTATAAAGCTGGGTTACTCTATGCTAAGTTGGTTTCCATGGATCTTAAATGGATAGCAAAGTGGAGACACCTACAATCCTGCCCATCTTCCTGGAAATGTGTTTGGAAAGATGTTTGGCGTAAAGACTATACAGCCAAAGTATCTGGATTTCTTTGGAAATTAGTGAATCGGATCCTTCCTCTGAAAACTTGCTTTCCTGACTCTTCCCCAGTGTGCGCCTCTTGTTCATTGGGAGATTCAGAATCCCTGGAGCATTGCTTTGTTTCTTGCCCAAGGGCCAGCCATGCTTGGCATAAAGTGACTACTTTTTATGCTCTATGGAGCCCTGTGCCTCGGAATGATATAGTTATTCTACTTCTGAGGTCGTTTGTGGTCCAAATGTCCGGTGTGGGCTGCCCTAAGGGCTCACACTTCGTGGAACTTGTGGAAGGCCAGATGTGATCTGATTTTTTCGGGTAAGCCGCTCTCAGTAATGTCTGTGTTGTTTATGACTCACTCAGACATCATGTCTGAGGCTCGGAAAGCAAGTTGGGGTGTGTTGAGAACAGGGGCTCTTTCCAGATGTGGGGAGAGGAGGCGCAATAAACTCCTCCAAGAGTTTGATCAATCTTGGGGAAAACGAGGAAAGATCTGTACCATATATCGTGCGCATACGTATCGCTACACAACTACATCGCTGTCCAAACTACACCATACATATATGGACAATAAAGTAGTCTGCCACAATCGCCCCCCTAGTTGGTGGATAGGTCCCTCTAACTCCAGATAGCTACAAGATGTAATAGCCACAACCGTACTAAGTCCTCTATCACTGTCCCTATTGTACTCAAACTCTATAGACCAATAGGCCGGGTACAAGAGTAGCCCCATCGTTAGTCGCCGTCTTGCAATCTGTGAACTTGAGCCAGGATCTCGTGTGTTCAAGGTCTCCTAGTAGCTTGGCCTTGCATTTCTTGTTAGCCTTCCATGGTTGTATCCACTCCCACTATCCAATGCAATGCGGACATAACCAATCCCCATTAGGAACCATCTCAAGAGGTGGAGTCAAACATCCCATATGCCAACCTCTAGAGCATTTGATCACACACCAGCATGGTGGCTGCCCCTTTAGCAGACCCACACAACATGCACCTCAAACTTGCAGGTACCACTACCAAGTTTGGGTCAACCCTTCCATCAACATTTGGAAGGTGACATGGCGTGCAATTACGCACATGGTCCTTCCAAATCATGCCATCCCGACCCTCCAAGATCAGGAATCCTGAGGGCAACACCTCTCGAACCCTCAAAATAGTACGTCCTGCAGTCACATCCAAGGTCGTAGGAGCAGTCTGTTGCAGATAAACATAGTCACCAGGGTCAAATTTCCGAATCTCAGGACGATAGCCCCCACCACGTATGGTAGCATACCTCAACGTATCACGATGTTGTGCAATGGCAAGATTCTCGAAAGCCATGGGCATGACTTTGTTGAACAACTCTGCACGCTGATCACATGCACGTGCCCACACGTCCGGATCATCAAGGTTAAGAACTGTAGCAGCTTCTTTACGAATGGATGTAGGCAAATCCGGCTCTCCGCCAAAGAGAAGAAAGTATGGTGAGAAGGAGGCAAGTGATGCTTGCTTGCTGAACCTGTAGCCCATGGCTAACCAGGGTAACTGAAGGTCCCAATCTCCTAGGTGTCCCTTCTGCAAGCCATACTTGTGCAAACCCCTCTTTACTGTCTGAACAACCCTCTCTGCCAAGCCATCAGCCTCAGGATGATCCTGAGAAGTGGTGCGGTGGTCTACCAAGGCCTTGTCACACAAAGCGTGAAACTCCCCCAAGAACTCTCTCCCTTGGTCCGTGAGTACCTCAGCTGGAGCACCAAATCGGCTAAGTACACAATCCAAGAATGCATACGCAGCTCCCTCACTAGCGTTATTAGGCAATGGAACCAATTCGATCCACTTGGAAAAGTGCTCCACCATCACCAACACGTATTTGTTGTGGCGCATGGTCAATGGCAACGGCCCTGCGAAGTCAAGACTCCACCTGTAGCCCAATCCCATGATCGGAAGAGGGTGCAATTGTGGTGTAGGGGCGTTGAATGAAGCACGCACCCTGTCACACACCATGCACCTAGCCACAAATTGTTGCACCTCTGTGTGCATACCACACCACCAATACTGCCCCTGCAGTAGACTATGAGTGCGTCGCACCCAATACATACCTATGATGTGGACCAAAATGACCACCTTATGTCCAGATTTCAATGGAATTCACCAATGCCCCAACTCCTCATGGGCATGCCGCACTAACCATGCCCGCTGGGTTGGGTGAGCTATGGCGTCTACAGTTTCCTCAAGCATTATGGCCTCTGCTTCTTCGTTGGTGGAAACTCGTGTGGCTGCGCCGTCTCACCATGCCGCTGTCTCTGTCAAGATGGCTCCTGTGAGGTGCCAAGCAAAAACAGACGCTGAAGTTTTGCAGCGACGGGCTATGATGGCTGCCGCCGTGGCCCCTGTGTTGACATTGGCTTCACCTGCTTTAGCCTTGGAAAGCTATTATGAAGGTTTGAAGAAGGAGTCAAAGGAATTCTTAGGGAACCTGCAGTGAATCGCAAAAAAACGTGGGAACAGGGAACCAAAGGAAACCAATTGAAAATAGTTTTTCCTTGTATTTGTTTCTATTTAAGGTCATATATTATATTTCTTTGGCCATATCTTTGTCATATGAGCTCCGTTTGACACAGTTTTTGAGGGGATAGCTGTAGAAAGGGGAAATCTACCTATCTAGAATTGTGGACTCTGCTAAAAATCTATGGAATTTTTTGAGTGTGAGTGTGCCATGAAAGATCCACAATTCTGTTTCTAGAACCTATTGTGGTCTATATGAGAGACAAATCTGTGGATGTCCTCCTTGTATGGCTGGGGGAAATGAGGACGTAATTGAAGGGCAGGTCTCTTCTCTTAGCCTGTGCACACAAGGGGACAAGATTTATGTTTCCCAAGGGGCTCAGACGGATTTGAGTGGAGAGCAGTTAGACGAGTTGATTGCATACTGGGAGTCAGGCATTAGCAATAGACAACAAATTGATGTAATTGGCGTTGAGGGCCTCAATATTGCCTTGGACAGTCAGAACTCTGTTGGAGCAAGCAGTTCTGTAGCTGTAGGTGAAATACCAAAGTGGGTGGAAGCTAGGCTTGGAACACAGCCAAAGATAGCCCCGGGGACCAAGGTGTTCAGCCACAAGGCCGTGGTGTACTGGAGCAGAGGAGCAGGAGCTACACAAGTTTTTACAATCAAACATGGTTGCAGCCGGACACGCTGTGCACAAGGCAACCACGAGCGGGGGTTCATCAGCAATGACAAGTTTGTTTTGCTTGAAGGAGATGCAGTCATTCGCAATGAGGACACTCGCAACCGTCTCAAAGCTTTCAAGTTGAGAGACTGTCAGACCCTACCTTTATTTTCTTTAGTATTCAGTGAGCGGGAGATAGGGAAGTATTGCTTTGTCTCTACCTGGCAGAAAGAGGAGAAGAGTTGGTTAGAGCGAGCTACTGTAGCATGGGATAAGGTTAGTAACAGGTTTCTGGACATAGATATACCTCCTACACCTTACTATCATGCAGAGCGAGGCACTTTGAGAGAAGTCTGGCAGTTGATAGCATAGATCAGGATTAGATCTTGCTTGGTCGGGCCTCTATTCTCCATCTTTTTACTATTTTTCATTACTTTGTACTTGTAGTTGCCAAAGCCTCTCTTGGTGGAGGCCAGTCAGTCCGGGGTTTTGGGCTGGAATGTTTTGCAGGATCAGCACTACAGACAGATTTTGGTGTGGGGGTGTTGATGTTTTGATTTCTTGTGTTTGGATCCCCCCCAACGCCTGCATCCTTGACTGTGCGCCATGTTGGTTTTGTGTGGGCGCTTGCTTTCATAGGGATTAGGCCGGATTTGATCACCGGTCAATCCTAGAGTATCACTAGAAGAGAAACCGGCTTTTTCCACGGCTCTGCCATCTCACACCTGGCATATTCCACGGCTTTTATCACGGGTCTGTAGAGTGAGCCAAGGTGTGGGTCAAAATATGCCCTAACTGTGGGGTGTCTCACATGTGATCCACACCCGAGGCAAGAACGGTGTGAAAATAGCCATGAGCGTGGCGGGAGTTGGCTTAGTTTACATGGCATGTTACACACATGTGTGCAATGGGACCATAGAATTTCCACATTGTGGTGTATGGGGAGTTTGAGAATGATGCCCTTGGAAAATGATCATGAGTTTCATGTTCATGTTTAGAAATCTGCACGATGGGCTACTAGCAAGCGAATAATCACCCCCTGCTACACCCCATTTTCAATCTCTACATTGTGAAGTCTATAATGCCCTTTGTGAAATGAGCATGGGGATCATATTCAAAGGTGGCCCTGTTCCGTTGCAACCTATGACACAACTAGGACAAACAAGCATAGGCATGATTTACATTTTTTGCCACAAATCACTTGCATCATCCTTACGTTGAACTCCTTGTTTATGTGACATGCTTGGACTTTGTCATCTCACACATCAAAGAAAAAACCAGAATATTTCGAAAAAAATATATAGAATTTTAACAAGAGACCAAAAAGGAAACCCAGGTCTAGGTGGGTAGCATGGTGAGTTTCTATACAAGGTGATTTATTTTAAATTGTAAGTGGTTTCAACAACTTCATTAGCAACTCCACAATTATATTTTAAATTCATGTAAATTGAAATATATAAATCAGTATTAGATAGAAATAGTTGTTTTAACTACTCATTTCATGATTATGAACCTTACCCAATAAATAAATTAACCAGGGCCTTTGTACCTTGTTATATATATACGTTTTGCACCCTAACATATATATATAGCTAAAAATACCTTCACATAATTACATGGACCATATAATTATTTTATATAATGTTAGGGTGCAAAACATTCAAAAACTTCAAAAGTTGGCTCGAATTTAGGGCTGCTAGGTCGCGATGTGCAGGGCTGGGACTTAGCGTTTTTTGGGGTCCGGTCTTTCTTAGTGCCAAGCATCATGATAGCAGGAACTCGAGGCCAATGTAGTGAGGGCACATTCTTCTTCGACCTATTTCAGCATGTTTTGCCCTCTCATCAGACTCGGCCCTGAATTTGCAGCACGGAGCAGAGTTGGCATGAGTTTTACCCTTCACGATGGTGGGACAACAGCCATGAGTTTTCCAAGGATGCAAAGGGTGTGTTCGACGAAATGGCTGCCAAGATGTCGTGTCGTGGAATGCAATGATGGTACGAAGGCTTTGGAGACATATGAGGAAATTATGCCAGACAGGTTGAACCCTAACGCATGATGTGTTTCAATCTCTGCCCGCTCAACTGCACCGTGGTGGTTCTCATTGACCAATCCGACATTGCCAGACTACAGACACAAGCAGCAGACACAAGAGGTCCTCTTGGGTTCATGGTCAGTCAAATCCTCCATGGGTCATGACACAAGGTCGAGGACAATGTGGTGAGGGCACTTTCTTCTTCGACCTATTTCAGCCTGTTTTGCCCTCTCATCAGACTCGGCCCTGAATTTGCAGCACAGAGCAGAGCTGGCATGAGTTTCTTCACGATGGTGGGACAATCGCAATCGCAAGGTGTGGCTTTTTCTTAATGTAGGATGTAAAGAAGTTTGTCCATCCTACAAATGTGGGCTTTTGGCTCCTGTTAGTACCATGCTGTACCCGATGTCATTCTGAACACTGCCCTGGTGGACTGCATTTATGCCAAATATGGTGCATCAAAGATGCAAAGGAAGTGTTCGACAATATGGCTGAACGAGATGTGGTGTCGTGGAGTGCGATGATTGCAAGATATGCACAGCAAGGGCGCGGATGGAGGCTTTGGAGACCTATGAGCAATGATGCGGGAAAGGGTGATTCCCTATGGAAAAATAGACAGAGCTGTAATGATAGAGTGAGGCATGAAGCAAGCTTTGGATGTGTCTATGAGCGTAGGTACTAAAAGGTAGTAGGAACTGGGAATATGTCTACATTACAGAGCGTAACTTTATAGGCAAGAGAAAATGGTCACAAGCTTGTAAGATGAGTGCTTCAATCTGTTCTTATACAAGGTTCTCCTCAGTTTCTGACAGTCTGTTCGTTGGCTTTCTGGTTGCAGGGAACCCTTGGGTGTTGATTTCGTGCTCCACGTCAGCACAATGGCCAAGGTCGGCTTTGTTCATGATGGCCTTCCGGGGCTTTTGGTGGTGGATGGAGAGGACCTGACCAAGGGCTATGTTGTGGCAGTACCACCAACTCAGTCATAGATTTTCAAGCCTGTCTGCAGCTTGTGGATTCCAAGCCCATTATGCTCTACAATCGAATCCCAGAACCAAATTTGTCAAGGACAAATTCAAGCGTTGCTTTCAGATCTTGCGGCAGCATTGCGTGGGCAAGGACATATCTGTTTTTAGTCAACCCTACGAGCCAATGAGGAGCATCGAGCTGTGCCACTATCTCCAAGTTGTTATGGGCCAGGCCAACCTCGGCGACATTAGCCAGATCTTTGAACGGTATCACACTAACTCTTAGGAAAGAACGCCACAAATCTGGGTTTACATTCTCATTGATCAACCCTCTCAAACACCTTTTGGTGGCCATAATCTGATCATCTCAAAGACAACATGTGAACACAAGGGTTGCAAGCGGCTTGAATCCCTGACGAATGCTGCCAAATTGTTGGAAAAGGCTGGGTGTCATCAGGAGGCAGTCTTAAAATTGCTTCAGGCTCTGTGGTTGATGATGCTATGGGGCAATGGCAACACGGAATGGCATCTTAGGCCTTCTAATGAGGCATTTGGGGTGATGCAGGAAACTGAATCCCTGATACAAAGAGAAGGGATCAGCATTGATGTCGTATTATTGCATGAACTCCAACTTCTGCAATCAGTGAGATCTGGCACATTCCATGTAGACAAGGAGAACTGGGAAAAGGCAAAGACACCAAAACCATTCAGGCTTAGGCTGATCTCATGCCATCAGGCTGCCCCATATGCTAGCCAGATTTCTAGACCAGTGGAGGCACAACGCAACGCACAAGCTCTCACTTATCAGGGTTTCAAATTAACTAAGTTGTGTCATGGTCTCTTTGAGGAGGTTGTTTCTCCATGCGCCACTGCATGTATTGGGTGTTTGAAGATGTGTGCAGGTTATGGCCAATCTGTTGCTCTGTCAAATTTCACCCACGCGTTGGCTGGTAGTTTTTCCCTCAACTCCGAGTTTGACAAACTAAGCACCCCGGGGTATGGAAGCATTGGCGAGTGGGCTGCCATTCTTTTCCCTGCCACTAAGGCTGATCGACTGGGGTTGAGTATATATGGTGGGTGGGCTTTGACGTTGCTTGGGACTCTCAACTTCACAGATTCAGGTTGCCCAACCTCTGTACCTGGTCTCTTTCTTCGGATGGTGTCTGGTACTGTGACCTCTTTACTTCACCTTCTGTTTATGATGTATACTCAATGGCACATGCCCCTGTTCTTGGATCAACAGTATACTTCTGATCATTTTACTCTCATGCACATGCCCGCTTTCCAAATGTACATGCCACACTCCCCCCTCTATTTGATAAAAATCCAAGGATATCTGTACATGCTCTTTATGTTGTCTTGTTCTATGATTTCGTTATCTCACTTCCATCCTATGATATGTATTTAGATATACATGCCCCGGTTCTTGGATCAACACTTTATTTTTACATACTTATCTGAAGTCTACTTACCAAATGGTGCATGTTATCAATTGCTGTACCAGTAATTACTATAACCATGCTGACAACGTTCTATGTCTCCAACCTATGCACCCTAAGGCACATGCGCCTGCCACACCATACAGGAACTCGGACTTATGATTATGAGCACTAACAATATATGTACATTTCCGTTATGCTTAAGACAACAGGTTGCTGCTCACCATCTCAAAACATCCACAACAATGACAGACCAAGGACTCTCACATTATGAAAACACCAGAATGCAGGTCAGGTTACATGCCCTATACCCTCCCCACTTCGTCTCAAGTGATATCCAACTACAAGCGACCATGGTGAAGCAGCTCATTGAATTTCCCAGGTACCATTCCCCCTCTATGAACTTGTGTTCTTTTCAATGCCATGTCATTTCACTCTGTTTTCCCCTCTTATGCGAGGTCGAAAGGTTTTTGGCCTGGGGCCAAATGTATTTGCCCTGGGGTGAAGATGGAAGAATGCCACCTATCTTCCATAGGTAAGTCGAGCAGCCCTTCTCTCTCTCTCTCTCTCTCTTTTGTGAGACTTCAACTTGTTGCTCTTTTCCTTTTGTACTCTCTCTCTCCAGCAAACAGTGGAACCAATTGAATGGGCTAAAGTGTCACGGGTCATAAAAACCTTAGATTCCGAACATGAGCAAAATGCTAATATGAGCATATTTCCAATCCATTGCAAAGAGAGGCCTGACTTCAGGAACTGATGGATCAATTGCTGTCACCACTCGTCCAAAATTTGCTGAAAGGGGCCTTTTAATTTAATGGACAATGAATAACCACTCAGGTTACTTAGCTAGGTACCCTAAATTTTCATGTTTCAAGAATTCTGCAAGTTAGCTGGTTGAGTGAACCTTTGATAGTTTGGAGTGACTTTGACATGATGCTGCCAAAGTGACAACAGGAAAGTATCCAGAAATAGGTAACAGAGAGGAGAAGCTGTGGAATGAATACTTTTCTAACCCCAGTCAATGGTGGGACAACCGTGTTGGAAGGTAAATGCCTTTGGATTACAGACTGGTTAATGTAATTGAGAATAGGAACTGGTGTGATAAGTTGAGTTGGGTACTTGCTGGAACAAATCTAGGCTACCATTGTCAGCTGCTAACAGTAATGCAAGGATGTATGGATGATCTGTGCAGAGGCATGGATAGTTGAAGGAGCAGGGATAGAGTGTCATCCAAGAGGGCCGGATTTCAAGCTCCAGATTACTTATGATTCCCTGTGGAAGGATAGCTACAAGAAACCTGCATGGGTAGATGGTACATAGTTTGGAGTGATTTTGACATGATACTGCCAAAGTCACAATAGGAAAGTATCCAGAAACATGTAACAGAGATGAGAAGAAGCTGTGGAATGAATGCTTTTCTGACCCCAGTCAAGGGTGGGACAACCGAGGGAAAAAGGTGAATGCCTATTAGATTACAGAGAGTAGGAGACGCAACTCAGCATAGACACTAAGACAAACTCTCCTTCCATGCAAAGGGTGTGTTTTGGTATCTGAGCGAATAAATATAGTTTTTAAAAACATAATTTCAATATTTTGTTATTTAATAATGTTCTCATCAAGGCCACTGTCCATTTTCCCTATAATAATAATAATAATAACAATAAATTAAATCCATTAATATTCAAACTTAATATTGGAAATCCATTAATAATTAATTAATGCGTACCACCACACAGAAACGAACACGTGTTGCATAGTGACTTGTCGAAGGTGTGAAATATGACACGTGTCGCATAGTGGCTTGTTCAAGGTGTGAAATCCGTTGTGAAACATGCCACACTGGCCTTTTTCACACTCTGTCATGTCAGCTATGCCATCGGCCATGTCAGCGGCCATGTCACCATGCAACCCGTGAAAAAAGTCTCCCGTGGAAAAAGCCACCCGTGGACTTTTCCACAGGGCCACCCGAGAGCCAGACCGTCCACGGGGTGTCCGAAAGCACTAGTCGTTTCTTACACCCACGGCAGGTGTGGACTGCGGCTGATTCCACAGCAAAAAATGTGGAAAAAGCTGTGGAAAAAGCCGGCTTCTCTTCTAGTGTATGATGTCGGTGGTGAGGCTGGAGTGATGACCAGCAAGACCACCAGTGTTTCTTCTATGTTGAGGCTGGGTTGATGACCAGCCAACCATAGGAGTTCTTGCGGTGGATGCAGGTGCAGGTGCCCTTAGCCACTGGGATATGACCATTAATCCGCAACAGGTGCTCACCCGTGTCACTATTAGAATTAGTACTAGAGCCTTATAGTGTCACGTAGGGGAGGTGCGGGTTGTGAGTGTCATCACGGAGTTACCCAAGGGTTTTGAGGGGAGTACGGCTACAGGCAGTAGTAGTGAGAGTGGGTTCACCGGACGAGGTGTTCGTTTCAGACCACTTTCACCTCCATCCTCAACTAGTGCAGAGTCAGACACAGACTCGGAGGCTTCATCAACAGGTGTGCAGTTTCATTCGCCATTGTTGTGGGACGACATGGAGGAGATGTATGGAGCTACCAGAGGCCTCGTAGGTACTCTAGAGCTGTGGGCACAATCGAGCTGGATGACTTTATCCATGAGTTCGACAGCTGGTGTGATTTGCAGCAGATGCGCAATCCACAGCTGTTCACCCCATTCATGGCGTGAAGGGACTGTTCCAGCATTTGGAAGGCCCGCCTATGGACGATTACCACGAGTTCAGGCAAGGACATGAAGCGGAGATTGAGGAGTGGAGGATGTATTGGTCACCTGACTACGTCTCCATTACTCGAAGCACGATGCAACCAGTAGCTGCATCAGCACCAATATCTCCCACTGCAAGCACTAATAATGGAACAAGTAGTGCCGGTACTTCTGCAGGTGGTACCAGTTCAAAAGGTGCTACTACTCCTCCTGCCACGACTACAACACATGTGCCTAGATTCAACCCGGTGGTGGAGTTCTTCCAGGAGTTGCGGACGAACTACCAAGGCGTACGGACAGAGAAGCTGCGAAGTTTGCAAGACTTCCAGCGCAAATCCAGTGAGAGCTTGCGAGAGCACTCGTATGAGGCGCTTGATAAGTGTGACCCAAGGGGTTACTGAAGCTCAGGCAGTCCAGTTTTGGTATGGAATTTTGGACAAGGAGCTCATGAGAAGGGTGTGGGATGCAACCCTGTTACAAGCGGCCCAACCCACATTAGCAGATGTGTTTCTGCTGGCTGAGCGGATTGAGCTCAAAATGGTGGAGGAGCGAGTTATTACCATTGGATTTGGCAAGGACATGCCTGCACAAGGCGCAGCTGCCAGCCAATAAGTACAAGGGACTGCCCAACAGCGTGGTCAGGGGGGCAAGGTTGCCTAACCCAAATTCCATGGAGCCAGTGTTATGACTTGCACCCTGAATTGCGGCAAGGCCATTTCCAAGGGAACTATGGTGCCCGAGGGTGAGGTGGAGCACCTCAGAGAGGACGAGGTGGTCAAGCACGAGGTGTGGGACGAGGGCAAGCACAGTATGGCCAAGGACGTGGAGGTCAGGGCGTTGACCAAGGCATGGCCAATCGGTTTCAGCAACTAGAGCAAAGGCTTGTTGCCATGGCCACAACTCAGGTGGTACCAGCTCCAAGACCTGAGGATCCACCTCCTGTTCCTCCTCAGCAGCGTCATCTTGACGGAGAAGACATGGGAGGCATGGGATTTATGTGCGGGGCAGCACTTGAATGACCACTTATACAGGTGGATTCTGCTGCAGCCGTCACTCGAGGAGCAGCACGAGTTCCTGAGCCACGAGGTGCAGAGGTGGAGTTGGATCCACAGCGTGGGGAGGCAAGCCGTCAGGCTAGGTTGCCTCAATCATTCATCTTGGCGGAGCCAGTGTCGACGCCATCCATGGCACCTAGTTCTCGCCCGATGGATATCGAGGCGGATGTTATTGTGCCATTGGGGAGAGCTACACGTGCAGCTCTGACACCTGCTGCCAAGGCTAGTGCAGCCAATATGTTGTTGGGGGCGGCCACCTCTGTGTGTCAGGCCCCACTGTTCTCGGCAACCATGATTGCGACGCCGGGGGTAAGACCAGCTGCAGTGTTCAGACTAGCAGCAATACTCT
The DNA here is from genome assembly GCA_030704615.1 of Takakia lepidozioides. Taxonomy (NCBI): domain Eukaryota; kingdom Viridiplantae; phylum Streptophyta; class Takakiopsida; order Takakiales; family Takakiaceae; genus Takakia; species Takakia lepidozioides. The sequence continues at coordinate 52,742,462 of CM060731.1, forward strand.
GCGAGAGTGGGGAGATCACTTCATTTTCTGCGAAAGGTGTAGTGGCAGAGGGATCCTCGGATTTGAGGGTCAAGACTGCCACGGTTGCGCCATGGCAAGCTGCAGCTGCCAGATTGACGGAACTGCCAGCTAGGCCAGCCTTTGAGCGCGCCATGGTGACACCTGGAGTTGTCTTGTTAGACAACCAGGATGACATTTTCTTTTTGAGTGGACCGGCAGGCAAGAGGTACCGGCCACTGCGGGTCTTGTTGGACTCGGGAGCTCAGCCACTGATGTTGGGTAGAGCTGCTATTGCAGGTTTGGGCCTCATGGAGGCGGTTATGGAGCCTTGTCATTTCCAGACACAAACATCTCTGGGAGGATCAGAGCAGGCTCAGTGCATGACACGGCATGAGTTGGCCATTAGACTACAGCCGGATCATCCTATAGATGGCTCAGTGATGCGAGCCAAGGCCATTGTGACAGATGCGGTCTCTTACAATGTCCTCGTTGGTGGGGCAGTGTTATATCCCATGGGCTTCACCCTGGATTTTTGGGAGGAGTCAGCATCCTACAGGCCTGGATGGCAGTCAGGGGATGGTCGTCGTGTACAGCTCTTTGTGACGTTCATTGGGGGTGTTGCTGCTGCCCAACGGGGCAAGATGCCAACACTAGCAGCCTTCACAGCTGCAGTTAGTTGGCCTAGAGAGTTGCTGGAGGGCAATGCCCATGCAGAGGATGTGCCACCTCCAGCAGAGCAGGATGACATGCATGGTACGGCGGAGTTGCCTGCCATGGTTGCTCACATTCCATTCTGGGGTACAAGCAAGGATTTGCAGCAGGCTGCTGATAGACGGGTGTAACAAGCCTGGGTAGAGGCCTTTGTACCGTCAGGAGAGGAGGAAAGTGCGGTGATTGCACCAGGACCACCTCAGTTGTCGCCATTGGACAGCACACCTCTTGTGTGGCAGTGCCCAGATGAAGGCATATGCCTTCTGGACTTGTTTGGTGGGATCAGCACTGGATTGGCTGCAGTGCTGCAAGCAGGTGTACGAGTTTGACGTTACTTGTATGTGAAGAGGGATGAGACTGCACGACGCGTCTCACTGCGCAATGTTGCTCAATTGCTGCAGCAGTACCCTGATTTGTTGCCAGTGTTTGCAGTTTGTGGATACCAACAAGCATTGCCAGCAGACATCTCTTTGTTGGGAGCGCATGGTTTGGAGCGGGTTGACCCTATTCACTTGGTAGTGGCAGGTTGGCCCTGCCAAGGGCATTCATCAGCCGGGCATGGCAATGGGTTACACGCCTCAAGGTCACGCCTGTTTTGGGAAATGTTGAGGGTCCTACGCTATTTACAACTTCAGCAGACAGACTCTCCAGCATATATCTTGGAGAATGTGCCATTGATGGGTGATTCTCGGGCCAAGGTGATGGCCAGTGTGCATCAAGTGCGGTCTTGGCTTGGGTTAACAGTGTTGCTGGATGCAGCTGTAGTGGGGTCACGGGCTCATTGCCCACAACTATGGTGGACCAACTTGATGCCACATGCACTGCTCAAGCGTGCATTTGATGGGGTGCAGCGGCCACCACACCTGACGGTGGATAGCATTTTGGACATAGGGAGACAGTCTCAGCGTGTGAGACACGATGACCGATCACCTTTGGTAGTGGTCAATAAGGTGGGTAACCCACGAGCCGCATTGCCTATACTACTCAGCTTTCCAGGATCTCATGCTTTCCAGGATGGTGGACCTGGCCTCTTGTGGGATAGCCAGTTGCAGCAATTAGTGGAGCCCAATGCTGACGAGCGCGAGCGGACGATGGGTTTTACCACTGGTACCACGGCAATGCCATCTCTTTCTGAGGCATCACGTCGTCAGGTGTTGGGGTAAGCAATGGATCTCAATTGCTTGACCTGGATTATCAGCTTGGCTATGGCTGAGCAACGCAGAGTACGGAGTACACTTCCCTTGATGGTCTCCCTGCCTACCGAGACGGTACAGGCAGCGAGTGGGGGCGAATAGGTGAGGACCACGAGGTATAGGCCACATCCATGGCACACGTGGGAGGTGTTCGAGGTTCAGAAGAAGATGGCAGCCAAGGCGACGGTGATGGATCAGGTTGGGGATTTTTCTCGGGTTGAGGAGGTCCTTAAGAATGGGATGATGGGGCAGGATGAGACATTGTCACTGACAGAGCATGTAGTGGTCACTGCTCAAGAGGTTGCAGCATAGCAACCACGGGACGCGTCTTCTACCTCTAAGCCTGCTGGACTCAAGGTTGCAGTCACGGAGGACAACTGGGAGCTTGATGTTGGACCCATAGTCACTGGAGGAGAGAGATGACGTATACGGCGGTTCTTGAGGGCTTACAGGATCTGCTTTGCATTCAGTTTGAAGGACTTGGGAGCACTGAAGGGTCAAGAGATTCGCATTGAATTGGTCACTGACACGCCAATCTTTCGGAGACCCTATAGATATAGTGACATGGAGAGGTCCTTGATTCAGATGAGGACTCAGGACCTCTGGGAGGCTGGTTTGGTGGCGCTATCTGGTGGAGAGTATGCTTAAGCCATAGGATGCCAGCTAAGAAGGATGTTTATGGCAATTGGACGGAGAGATGTATGTGCGGTGATTACCGGCCTGTAAATCGTCAGACCAAGTCCGATAGGTATGCCATGCCAACACCAGAGGAGATCTTTGATGCCATTGGGCATGCCAAGGTCTTTAGCACTTTGGATTTACGATCCGGATATCACCAGTTGCCGATCAAGGAGGCGGATAAGCAGAAGACGGCATTCTGGGGGATCAATGAGCACGGGAAGGATTGCCTATACCAGTGGCGGTTCTTACCATTTGGGCTTAAGAACGCTCCTGTAGAGTTTCAGAGAGTCCTGGACAGGATTCTAGCAGGGGTGGAGTTTGCTCGGTGCTACATAGATGACATCATCATCTTTAGTGCTACGGTGGAGGAGCATGAGAGACACCTTCATGTGGTATTTGAGCGCTTGAGGGCGCACGGATTGAAGTTACATCGGGGGAAGTGCAAGTTTTTCCACAACCAGATTGAGTATCTGGGTCACATGATATATCCTGGAGGATTGGGGGTACAGCAGACTAAGGTAGAGGCCATTGCACAGATTCCACGCCCCACGGATGTGAGCCGAGTTCGAGCTTTCATGGGGTTGGCAAACTATCATAGACGGTTTGTCAAGGGATTTAGTGCCATTGCAAAGGCTCTAACCAAGCTAACCAAGGTGGACCAGGAGTGGCAGTAGGAAGATGAGCAAGAACGAGCTTTCCAAGAGCTCAAGGCAAGGTTGACCTCGGCGCCCATCTTGAGACGACCTATCAGGGGGCGTCTTTTTCAACTGCATACAGATTGGAGCATGCTGGGGCATGGAGCGGTGCTCACACAAGTGGATGATGAGGGAAGAGAGTTCGTAGTGGTTTATGCCAGTCGCTCGAACAACGCTGCAGAGGCTAAGTATAGCTCAAATGAGGGAGAATGCTTAGCTGCAGTGTGGGCCGTGGCACACTTCAGGTGCTATCCATATGGCAATCTCTTCACCCTTGTCACGGATCAGCAGCCACTCAAGTGGTTCAAGCTTACGGGGAAGCTTGCACGGTGGGCACTCATACTTCAAGAGTATGACTTTCAGGTTGTGCATCGACCGGGTTTGGTCAATCGGGATGCGGATGGGTTGAGTCGCAATCCATGCACGAGCCAGCAGGATGACACTGGAGCTTGGTGGCATGGTGAGACGGACGAGGAGATGGTGCCCGGATGGCATGCATCTGCATTTCTGTGTATCTTGGCAGCGGAAGGCCAGGTTGGACCTACAACAAGGATGACTGTAGACCGAGTGTCAGAGGACCCTGAGGCCAGCAATGAGCAAGGATGCGCCAAAGATATACATGAGGATTCAGCTGTGTTGGACTACCTCCGCACTGGAGACACGGTAGTCACTGTGACTGCCAAGGAGAGGGATCGGATCCTACAACGAGCCAAGAGGTTCAAGTAGGAGGGGACACACCTGCTCCGAGTGTGGGAAGATGGTCGAGTGAGGATTGTGCTCGCACAACAACAACGGCAGGGAAGCTTGCGATTGATGAAACGGGACGTTGATGAAAACCTTTTTCACAACCAGTTCCGGGTAATTATCCTGCAACAGCACCCGAGCCTCATTTGTAGCTATCCTCAGTTCTTTCTTGGTAGGGGAGAAAAATGGGAAGTTCTTCAGATCTGTGATTTGCACCGAGTTCGCTCATCCCCCTTGGTGTGGAGCAAAGGGACGCCCCACAGAGCTATATCTTCAGGGATACTCTCATCTTGCTCTTCAACTACAGTCTCCTTGGAAACCTCTGTCTCGGTAGAGACCGCCTCTGTCGTCTCAGTCTCAGTGGGCACAACTTCTTTGGTTTCTGTCTCTGGTGTCACGACATATACATCGGCCTCGGGAGCAGGAGTTACTGCATCCACCACTGGAGTAGGCTCCGCAACTGCAGGAGTCTCAGCCACGGCTCCAGGTGCTGCAGCAGGAACTGCTTCAAGTTCAAAAGCAAGAGCTGCAGGCTCTGTTAGAGCAGCATCAGCACTGTCAGCAACTTCACCTGATGGCTTTCTCCATCGCAAAATATTGTGAGGAAGCTCCTTCCAAATTCGACGTCTCATGTCCTCCAAGCAGGCCAGATTCCTGTAACAACTGCCGCCCAACCTTGCTTCTCTTCTTTTCTCCTTGAGGAAAATTTACATAACATTGTGTGAGTAGAGGCCATTGCTGCGTGTAGCTTTCCTTCTGGTGGATTCCTGCAGCAGGATATGGTATCCCCGTGTACACAAGAAAACACTCTCTGGCAAGGAATCTGCTCCCTCCGTGGTCGATATCACAATGTCAAGTAGCTGTCACTAGCGCCGCTCCGCACATGGCATCCACAGCCACCATTATATACCTCTCGTCTCGACCACCACCCCCAGCTGCAAACTACCGCACGAACTCGTTAGCTTTGATTGCGGCCTCTATCTTCTCCTTGAACTCCTGGAGAGATGCTTCTCTGCCTGCAAACAAGTAGTTCCCCTACCACCCAACTCCAACACACGGTCAAAGCAACAATCGCAACCTTGGACCACCGAACGAGGCCCTGTCCGTCGAGCTCCGGTATAACACGAGATGCCAAGCTTGTGGAGCCGACATGAATACCAGATTCTACGACAACCCTCTAGTGGACAGTGGATGCAAAACCCATAATAGGAAAAAGAAACCAACAGCCTATTCTTCCTTACATTTGCGCATCATCCTGCTGCTCCACCAGCCTTGTCACAAACATAATCTACAAACCACCATAATTTTCTTCTCTCAAAACAAAAAACCACAAGCGCTAAAACTAAACTCATCTCTGGCACACACAGATGCAAGCTGATCTCTCTCAAGTGATTGAAGACTAGAATCATACTGTTGACACAAGAACATGAAATACAACACCATCACTCGTTAAACTAAGAGTCGAGCCAGGGGCACCCCAAGCTATGGGGACTCCACCCCACAACATCCTATTCTCCCTTCATAAGCACACTCAGATTCTAAGCAACGACGCAATGGCGTGAGCGTTGCGCGTGAGCGTACGCTCACGCAGGAGTGACGTGGCGTGAGCCTGCACACACGCTGACGTGGCGTGAGCGTCATGTCAGCATGCTGATGTGGCGGTAAATGATGACGTGGCACTGTCCGTCATCTGCCACGTCAGCATTTAACATGCACCGCCTATAACCAAGGATGGTCCTATGACCGTGGAATTAATGCAGGGAATCTTGCCTAAATAGAATCAAGACGAGCGTTGAGGCCTACAATTGCAGCATCCAACATTCTGCAATTACAAATGCTTGTTTCACTTTTACAATTACGAGGACGAAAAAATATCCTCAGAAAGTGTGCGCCATATAGGCTGCCACGGGAAGACCTTCCTCCCTCCTCAAATAACAATGAGAGTTAGGATCATCTTCAAAAGATGATTGTAGTGCATAGCGACAGCAAGACATGTAGACTTCGAATGGTGCAATGACAAATGTGCACTACCTAAAAGTTGTCACTCAGAGCTCACTCCATATAGTTGGAGGCCATATCATTGCACCGCCGACGAATTGATGTGAATTACACATTTCAAATCATGGTCGTCCACATACCACATTGCATAGTTGATGCTACCCATGTGTTGTATCCTGCTGCAATAGAGTATCGACCTCGTTGAAACTCATAGTGGCCTGGTGAATGAAGTTGTCACGTTTGGGATCGCAAACCATCCTCTTCAAAAATATGAAATACAAATGTTTGCAGGGTATGAATTTACCTCTCTTGCCCAAACTGGTTGATAGCATATTCACAAAATCAGGACATGTGCAATTGGGAAAATTGGAAACCGTGATGTCGTAGGTCCTGTCATGAACAGCAGATGTGGAAGTGATGATTAAGAATACCCGACCATATCCTGGATCGGGTACTTCCGTGGTGCTTCCAACACGAGCTTGGAGCATTCTTGCGGACTCCACTTTGCCAAAGTGTTCAGCGGTTGGAGGGAAACGCCGAACGAGCTTTCCATCTCGTTTGGTTGGCCACAAGTCAGGATTTGCCGGGGGGACCCGGGAGGACGCAGAAGTAGTAGCACATGCATGGAGTTGGGGTTGTCTCGCAAGGGAAAAATCTGCCTCCTCCAGCATTTCAATCTCCTGAAAGCTGAGATGTGTTCCCACCTTCACGGGCCAAACGGTTGGAGGAGATGGCTCATCACTACGGAAGGACGCACAGTTCCATGCACACATCTGGCACAATCATCTGCGCAGAACCAGAACTTGTGGTTCTTGGCTTCTGGTTGACCGTATGGACGCATCAAGCCCGTGAAAGTCGGAGCAGGAATTTGGGCACCACCTCTGGATATAGATGAAGTGCACTTCTCAAAATTAGTTGCCCTGATCGCTGTACATTTCACACGAGACCCTACACTTGTGCGTTCTATGTGCCAAACGTGGTCGGGGCATGCGGACTCAAGCACATCAAGGGGTTGTTTCTCTCCTGCACCATTTCAGTGGCACTGTTTGATGCTGGAGCTTGCCGTCGTGTTGGAGGTTCCTCCACAATGGAGGTTCCGGACATGGAGCTGTCATGCAAGGGAACACGAGGCTTCGAGAAGTTATCACGGTCTGCCCTGTGGGAATCTGAATCCGAACCAGGTGGAGTGTTCAATTTCCTCTTACAGGAGCCGAATCTCTCCTCCCCTTCAAGATGTGGAACTCTAGAAACAAGTGGCGTTCCCTGGGCATACATGCTCACCGCCCATGCTATCTTGATTGGATCCCCAGATCTGTTTGCAGCACGCAACATCAACTCCCATTTGTCCGGACCCTTGCCACCAACCCCACCTCGTAAGAAATCACGGTATCGGGTTTGTTGTTGCAAGGCACGTATCAAATCATCTGTTGTTGCCACATACAAATCCCGACCTCGTTTCCCAGACTGCTGCAACCATGCGTTGTGCACAGTTTCTGCCAAATTGCAAGATGACATGTCCGCCATTTCCTCAATGGACATGTTCTGCAAAGTGCAGAACCACACTTCAAAACAGTGAACAGAAAACAACATAAAGAAAGCGAGGACACAATAAAATGGAAAGCAAATGTATGAATAAAGCAATAAATATAAGCCTCGTACCAATGGCATGGCTGCTCCCCACTGTCTATACCGAAAGTGCCAAAACGCCAGCCAATCTTCCAATGCTCTCATACTCTCAAGTGATGCAGCTCCAGAAGAGAACCACCAGGCACGAATTGTCTGGAACAAAGTGTCCGCCTCCTTCATTGTTCTAGCATCTTTGTACTCTTTGCACAATTTACGGTGCTGAGTCTGCATCTCTGGTTTGATGTCCGACTTTGTATGTTTTTCCAGAGATTGTGTCCAATGGAATAGACATGTACGCTCTCTTCCTGGCATAGGCACTTTTGGGTCGCCCGATCCGAAGACAATACGAACAGCATTGAAATTTGCTTGAGCACTATCCGCCATGAAACCTGCGAAATTTGGAGATGGCAGCCCATGGCAGCCCATGACACGTATCAGGGAATTCCACATGAGCTTCTGGGATTCCGTATCCTCGGATTGCATGTCACAAACTGCAATTGTCATAACTCGTTGGTACACTGGATCGTAGACATGACAAGCCATTGTCGTCCAATCCTTCACTCGTTTCACATGATCAAACATAAGAAAACAGTTCTGCAAGTCCCCAGTCTTCTGCATCCGCTTCACGAGGCTAACCCCACTGCCCTCCCCAACAGTCGACATTTTGAAAAGAAAAACTTTGATGGCACCTTGACCTGGGAATACATTGTCCTGGATGTAATCGTACTTGCTCACTCGTTTCAATTCCAAAATGTTGTCTATGTAGCCTCTGATCCCAGAGCCCATTCTCAATGCATTGATCTGATGCCGAATGTTAGGTGAACTTAAAGTGGAGAAATGATCCATGACCAGGTCCAATGCTGCACCGTCAAGTTTAGTCCCCACAGAATCCCCTTCACTCAAAATATGGCTTTCCAAGAAGGACTTGCTTGCGCCAAGAGCAATTGCAGATGTTGTTGCGGATGGGTTTCTCCCGAACTCCTGTTTAATCAACCTCGATACTGTCTCAACACTCTCCCTGTAATCCCCCTTCGAGACAGGATGGTTATGGAATCCGAAATGCACACAAGCTCTTGTCATTGTTTTCAAACGGTGGACAACATAGTACATTCTTGCTCCGCAGAGCGCCAAGCAGGATGGCACAAGTTTGCAGAATTTGCAGACGAAAGTGTTTGCCGGTGGAGGGGCAGTCCCAGGCTGAAATGGATTTTCCGCCAGACCCTCCCATTCGCTTTGATTATGAACCCCAGACTGAAGAAAGTGTCTGCAATTCAAATTATCACACCTAAGGTGTCCATTGCAAACTGTCCTCCTGAAAACAAGCTTGTCATCATTCTGAATATTGGATGTTTTTGTTCTGCACCACGGGTGCCCGTCGTGTTTCTTGTCCATTCCATGCATCATGATTGTTACACCTCCAACTCGCGGAGGAGGAGGCAGCTCGAATAGGATATCGCCATCAAAAGTCTCCGGCAAGAACTTCACAGGCACCTGCTTCAAAGATTCCCAATCAATTCCCCGCAACTCACTTTTGAATCCAGCCATTCCTCCCATCGCCCGCAATTTTGGAATGACACTACAAATCTCTTCTTCATCAGCTTCTCCAACCACAGTAGGAAGGACTGGATTTGGAATTTCACTTATGTCATCATCGGACGAATCCGAAAGCTCAACGATTGGAGTGGAGGACGTCTGTTCTTTTTTCACCACCACCTCCCTCTTGTCTTCAACGACCGAAGCAGCAGTCCCGGGCGTCACATATGACCCAAGGGACTTTCGCCGAGGCTCTCCAAGTACTCTGTATCGACCAGGACGCACTCTCCACTGGCTGATATGAGCCGTCTCATCACGGTTTTGGAAAGAGTATTTCAACAACTTCCCTTTAAGATCGTACACCTCTTTCTCCAAAAAGATGGAGCCATTCTGCAGCTGAAAACGGGTAGCCAAGACATGTTCCAGAACAATTGCAAATCCATTGTCAAGGACTTCCTGGGAGAACGGCACTGGTTTGTCGTCAGAGAAGAACTCCGCTTCAGAGGAAGCCATCTTCCTTCCTCGCGTACGTTTATACCTTGCTATCGCAGATCTAGTGTAAATCGGTTTACTGATGTCTCCAGAACACAGTTGAAGAATGAGCAGAGAATATGGCGGAGGAAGCTCAGACAACGACTGTGCATATTATGTTATTCTTTCCAGATATGCAGCCGTCCATTTTAATTACTTTTCTTGTGGGCCCAGTGGTCAGAGTATCCCTAGGAGCAGTGTCGGCAGCTGTTAAACCGTTAATCAGAACCTCATCAATAAACCCAATAACAAAGCCGACTTCCTGGAAGCATGCCACAGGATCTGAGGATGGGATTGCAGATTAAGTAAATGTATCTTTATACTACTACCAATGATCATGCGCACCTGGAAAGTTCCAAATGTGAAACGAATGTGGGGTTTGGCTAACAAGGATGACCGTGTATGATATTCCAAAATTTGTCATCAAACTCTCGTTCATTTACATTTATTTGTGTAAGACTGTGCGCCAAGATTTCTGGGATTCGCTGTTATTTTAAATATTGAAACCGTTCTAATAAAGAACACGCCGTTTATTTTGGGCGACACACGTCAGACATCCATAACTGAATACGAACAGCTGTACACCAATTGCTGGCATGTGCACTAATAAGGGAACGACTATGTGTAACGGTCACGCGAGAGGGAATCCGATGCTTCTAGAGACAAGCAACAACGCAGGCAATCCCGCAAGAAATCGGGAGTCACTGCGTTTTTCTACTTTTCGCGCTTAGAGAGAGAGTGGTAGTCAAGCTGGAGAGGGTTCCTTCTACAATACGAAAGAGAAGAAAGTCTCTTTATACTTCCCTTAGAGAGAGACGCAGAGCAAGAGAGCAAATGACGAGGCGTCGTTTGTTGGAGAACACAGGGCCAAGGCAGCAGGTGAACGCGGAGACTGATTCACAAGAGCAGACGGAGACTGAGGCAGCGGCTGTGACACAGTCGGCGATAAGAGTGCGCCAGCCTGTGGATGCAGAGATGACTCGCAGGGACACTGAAGGAGGTGGAAGCACAAGGAACGCCGAACCGGGAGAAGGTCCAGAAACCCTAGAGCAGACAGAAATTCCAGCAGATGTGAGAGGGAAGAGGAAAGCTGCAGAAGGGGATCCAATTTCAAAACCTAAGAAGGCGCCAGTAAGTTTTCTCTAACTTACATTTCATTGTTGAAGATCTGCGTAGAGATTGAGTGGGATGTCCCAGACAGGGATTGTCGCTACCGACCATCACAACGGTGATTTGCTTTCTACTCTTCTGCTAAGGGTTTACCGCACAATGAGTGGGTGACTGACGGTACCGTCAATCATCGTTGTTCAGATCATACAGTCTGTCTGATTGCCTTTCAAGCAGTCCTTCCTCTTCCCATGCTGGCGACGGTAATCACAATGGAGTCAATCTGAATAATCTGCACTTACTGTCTGCCCTAAACTATACTGAATGTCGTTGCCGCCAATCACTTACACATAGATGTCATTACACAACACCGATCCGGCAGGTCCTTATCTTTTGTGATTGTCGTTAACGCCGTTCGCTATCGCTCTCGCTTTTGTTTTGAATACGGCAGGATCAGCTTTGCTTGTGTAGATTGTGCTGAATTGTTTCACACCATTCATAGTGAGTTTCTTGGAGACAGAGTGATGGTCGTTATCGCCATTCACTATTTGCAAATTACTCAGTCAGAATTGAATGGCATCGTGCAGAAAACTGTGAGGTCCAAGCCTACATGATCAGAGGGGAAAGGATCTGGAGATGGGGACAAGTCCGGAAAAAGCTTAGAGAATACAAATGAAGCAGATGAATTTGAAGTGCACTACCTTGACAAGGTGAAAGAACTCATGTCATTCCAAAAGGTAAACTCTCAGGAGGTTATAAAGGACATGCTCGTATCTGGAGGGCGTCTGGACATCCCTCTGTGCCGGATGATATCTATGTCTGTTGTGCGTCCACCTCTTTCCCATGACATAACAAAATTGGAGAGTGATTTTGTGCATGGATATAGACTTGGTGCACAAGTTTTTTATGTGTCACTGACGGATATAAATGGGAAAAGCACATTAGTGTCTCCAGAGATCAGTGATAACTGGGATGAGTGCTGGAAAGATGCCAATGAGGAGTTCGAGCTGGGCCTCATGATGGGAAAGAACACCCAACAATTCTGCAACCACATGTTCTACGTCTGGGACGACAACCACCGATTGCTGGCATGGATGGGATACATTCAGAAACACCATGCGAAAGACAAAGACAAGCATGTTGCTGTGGAGGCAATGGTTTTGGATCCTGGAAACGACATCGCTAGGCTTCTTACAGCTATGCACGACGTGAACAAGTAAGTCATCCAGGAGATTTCATTCCTTCTGTAGTGTCTTATTAATCCCCCCAAAAAAGTGTTAAGGAATGCAATGTTTCCAATGTTTTTGCAGATCGACAGAGAAATCGCATGTGACAACAAGCTTGGTCCACACACTTTCCGAATTCAGAGGATTGGTCTGATGAAGCTGGATGATTTTCGGACAGTACTCCCACCCAATATAATCAAGAAGTGCGAAACAGGAAGAGCTGCAGGCACTTGGTATTCTTTGACACGAGAGGCGTTTCTGGAGTACATGTATGCGGTAAGCCCGAGTCTGTACTCAGTTTACTTTTCGAATACATGTTTGTAGTCCCTTCGGTGCTAATCACTACTTGAATCAATGCAGCAAGAACTGGCAGAGGCAGCTGAGAAGGGAAAATCCGAATATTACCGCACTACACCAAAGGAACTAAGGACATCAAAGGGTGTGGAAGCTGCAATAAAGAAGGAGTTTGAAATGCGAAGAACCAAATTGATGTCCGCCTTCGGAAAGCAGCTTAGAATAGTAGATCCTGGACTTGGTTCTGAGTTCCTTCAGCAGATCAAAACACACTATGACAAGCATGTGCATCCGGAGATGTAGCAGGAGAAATTGCACCGGCTGGCCATATCGATGGTCGACCCACAAACAAAAATAAGGTGGCTGGAGATATGGAACTCAGATCAAACAGTAAAGGACTTGAATCAGTTCCCAAAGAGCACCATATAGCCTGGCACAAAGGTGGAAGGAATCAGTGATTTGGTGTTTGATAATCGGCTCCACAAGGCTACATTTTGGAGTCAGATGTGTATTCAAATATGCCGTTTTCTTTTCTTCAAGTATGTGATGAGTATCTTATTTGCAATTCTGACAAATATACAATTTGCAGCTCGAAAAGCGCGCCGTCATTGTGCTGGATCAGACTTTGAAGGACCTGAACATTTCGATTGTTTCCCCTCCCCAAATGTCATTGGAGGCATACATAAGGAAGTGGAGAGGTCTCACCTGGAGATACTGTTTTTTCCGGGAGTTCTCCAAAGATGGTAACATTTTACGGTCCAACGACTTTGACAGTCAGGTTGGAGGAGAGTGGGCCATGATGCGAGTTGTGTACAGGTGCAATGTCATACTGGAAACTCTACTACTTTTTTTTGGGAAAAAATGTGGCTTCATAAGGATTGCAATCATAGATCCAGATTGAATGTCGTTGAAGACATTCACTTCTTTGTCTGAGTCATTCTTAAGCGAGTATATGAATTCACTGGTTAGGATCTAAGGGTGTAATTATAGTGTCCCTGATTAGAATTGATAATGTCCTTGAATGGCGTTGACGACATTCACATCCGGAGTTGTTGAGATCTAGAGGTCCTCATAGTTATGTAAATTTTTGTAATGTCCATAGAGTTTACAGTGAGGGTTCCTCACTTCATTTTGCTGAATGTCAATGCACACATTCAGTTGTTCTGCATTGTTTTTGCCTCTTGCGAGGAATCTGGAGGCTTGATAAGCTGTGTTATGAGAAATCCAAAGTGAATGTCGTTGACGACATTCACTTCTGTGTCTGTATTATGCACCAACGACAATTTGAATTTACATGGATTGGGAGCTAAGTAATTGGTTCCTTGTTGGTATTTTTGTGAATGGCGTTGACGTCATTCACATACAGTGTTGTTGTGAGGTCCTCAGTGATATGTTCGTTATGAATGTGCATTGAGTTTTTCGGGAGGGTTCCTTATTCAAGTTTATGATTTCCATCCTTTGATTTTGCTTCATTTGAGGAATAATTAGGCTTGATTAGGAGTGTATTCACAAATCCAAAGTGAATGTCGTTGACGACATTCACTTCTATGTCTGTGTCATTCCAAAACGATAGTTTGCATTCACGTGGATTAGGGTGTATTTACAGTATCATTGAATGGAATGTTTTGAATGGCGTTGACGACATTCACATCCGGAGCAGTCATGTGGTCCTGAAAGGTCCTTGGAGCAGTTCTCAGAGCCATTTCATTCTATGTTTTTTTCATTCTGTTCTACTTGCATCTTACTCATTGAGCGCTTTGGTGGGTTGGGATTTATCTCCTATTTTTCAGGTACACGAAATATGTGCTTATGGAAGGAAATCACCTGAGCAAAATTCCAGACTATCTTGACATGTGGTCGGACCCTGCAAACGATCCAACCATGTATACTGCAGGGATATTAAAGGACTGGAGTCCTTCTCACTTCAGAGACTGTGGGTGGTACCTTGACTGCCTACCGGAGCACATGACCTTTCAAGAACAGCATATGAAATACTTGAACAATAACGCTGAGATGCTGGCGCCTTTGACTGACGAAGAGTACCAACGAAACATAGCAACATTGGCTGCCAAGGAGCCTGATGCTCAGGGAACGCCGCAGAAGGGAAAGAAGGCGGGCCGCAAACCAAAAGACAAGGCTGTTGATGTCATAGCCATCTCACCAGCAAAGCCAAATGACAAAGACAAGTCCAAAGAGAAGGAAAAGGACAAGGGGAAGGAGAAAGAAAAGGAGATGGAGAGTGGGCAGGACTTTACTGCTGGAAGATATACCCGCACTGTTCAGTGCGTGTTCGATGCCAAGCCACACCCTTCCCGTTTTGATTCGGCAGGAGAGATGAAAATTGTTAATGAGAGTTGGCTGTCGATGATGCAGAGTCGAAAGAGAGGATACATTGGGGTGCCTTCGCCTACCTGGGACAATATAATCTCATTCCTCAATCTGGTGAGAATTCCAGTTTCTTTCCTTTTTCTCTGAAAGTTTCGTTGGCAGTATTTCAGTCTCGTTCTTTGAAAACATTCTTGCCATCGTTCTTATAAAAAACATGTCTGTTGCAGGTGAGCACAGGTCCCACCTTCGTGTGCGGTGTGCAGAAAACATATGCGGCTGACATTGTCATTCTCGACATCCCGGATGGCCAGGCTGTGCTAGAAGTTCTTCCAAAGGGCAAGACGCCAGGCTGTAACAAATTCGAGGACAACTACTGGAGTTGGGTGTTCGGGTTTTGTAATAACTTCCTCTCTGATGCAGGGACACTTCTGTTTTTTCAGTCATGTGACAATGATAGTCGTCGGGCATTGGCATCATACCTCAAGTCTTCAGGGTTTGAAGTTTTGCGCACATGAAATTGTATGAACAGCCTCTACATTGTGAAATGGGGTTTCCTTGGTCAGCTGGTATGTCGTCTCCCTTCTGCTTGTGCTTTCATGATGAGTTTCAATGTTCTCTGCAGCTCCACTCTAGTAGAATCTGTTATGATCGACACCGATCATCACTGATTCGTGATAAAAATGATTTTTTTGTGTCTGAGTTCTGAATAGCCGATGTAAACACTTCCACTATAGATTGTGTTTACCACACTAACTTGCTATCTTTGGCAGACAAGGATGTTCGAGGCGATCTGCTTGCGCAATATTCACACCTCCAAGACACCATCCTCCATCCGCAGCTTTGAGATTTCCGACCAGGGTTGTTTCGTCAACCCCCCCTATGAGCCCCATGTCGATGACATTTTGTACAACTTTATGCAGTCCAGTCAGACTCTGAAGAGACCAGATGGCACTCCCTGGAGAGGTGCAAAGGAAAAGTCCCCAGCGTTCATGCAAATACTGCTGGAGTCATGCAGCCACCACTCTGCACGGGTGGTCGATCTTTCTGTGTCCACAGGTTCGTTCTTTCCCTTCCGAATTGGTTTTCTTTCAACAGTTTCATCTTCTTAAATCCCCCCCACCAAACTGTTCATGTCCTTCAGTGTGGTGCAGGAGCAACTTACCATGCATGCAAGGCAGGCGGAAGAAGCCTTTTTGGCATGGAGGGTGATTCTGACCTCTACAACACAGTGCTCCTCCCCCTTTTGTCTGGCTCCACTTTAGGCACACAGACTGATCGGATTCAACTTCGAAATGATGACGATCCCGAAGATAAGCAGGTCGACAACGACTTTTCATGTGAGTAAGTGCTAAACCCTCTTTGGGAGCCATACTCAATTTCTCAATAACATCAAAGTTATAGTAATAACTTTTTCAGGCTGTCTTTTAGGAAAGGCAGCGGTGGATCTTCAGGAGATACAGTCATTTCTGGCGAGTCTGTTTTCGACAGCCCCCTTTCCAATTTTCTGCTTCCTGTTTATGCCGAAGCAATGGCACTTCACGCGGCCGAGTCCCTATCCCTTGACTTTTTACTGCCCAGCCGTAGGTGTATCCAGCGTGGATCCGGTGTTCTAAAATACTTAGACTTAGATGCAGATGAAGCGGGGATACATTGTACTGACTCTGAGTCAGACTGAACTATATTCTTTTAATATTCATTTTCATACTATCTGGAAAACGTTGAATCCCCTTCCTCCACCGTAGTTGTTCCTTTAGAACAAATAATAATCACAGAATCAACTTTCATTTAAATTGCAATATGTATGAATCCATCTCACAAACCTCCCTGACTCTTCTCATATCCATTGTGCATTCATCTACAGTGTATTCATGCGTGCTCCATTCATGAATGTTTTCCTTTGTTCAACATCCATTGTATATCATCATCTGTACTCTTTAATCCACCCCACAAACCTTCCACACTCATTTCATATACGTTGTGCATTCGTCAAAAGTTTTGGTCATGCATCTTCCTGTCATGAATTTTTGTCATTGCTCAACATCCATTATACATTCATCCATTTTACTCTTATCCATCCCTCATTCATCCATCTACATTCATTTTTCACATTCATCCATCTGTTTATCATCCAACTGTACATTCATCCATCCTTTATTCAATGCCTTTTATTATGTCGTCCAGCTTGTTTCCGCGGTAAAGGGTGCCAATCCGCGGGAATACACTCCACTTCTTTCTGGGCGCGTGGTGACGCGGCCTTCACGTGTGATGACGTGGAGTGAGCCCCGTGACGTGGCATTGGCGCAAGGTGACGTGGCGTGAGCGCAGTTGCGCTCACGCACTCACGCCGAGGCATCCTTGGATTCTAAGCAGTGAAGGAGCTCGATCGTGCAGGCTCAACTCGAGAGAGATGAGCCGCACGACTGACGCTCTCGTGAAGATAAGATGGTTCAGGTGTCAAGCTAAATTTGACACCTGACTTAACACTTGAACTAAATCCAAGTGTTAAATACAAATAACTAGCTTTATTCTAGTTAGTTTCACACTGTGTTTATTTAACTTGACACATATTATCAGAATCGAGGGTTCAATGGAATGACAACTTCCCGGAGGAGTGGCTGCTCTCTTAGCTCCATGTGCTCCCCCCTTAGGGAGGATGAGTCAGAAATCAACTCGAGGCACCGTAAATCCTTCAAGAAAGGCAAAGCGAAGGTGCTCTCATTTGGTAGCTTAAATTAGTCATCAGGTCTGCTGAGTTGTTCTTTGTAGTGTTACCTCGCCGTTCCCATGGTTCTGAATTATGAAGCTGCTGCAAAGTAGATAGAAGGAGGTGCTTGGGCCTTGCCCTGCTACACAGATGCTCTCCTGTTACCGAGTTGACCACGACAAGGCCTCACACTAGGTCTCTTTAGGCATCTTCCATGCTTGGGGGCACTGCTGTTAGGCTCTAATCATCGTGGTTTATGGCCCCTGGACTCTGGATTATCCTTGATCTATGACCTCTCTTCTCCCCCTTCTCTTCAATCTGGTCACGAAGCACCGTCTTCCTAGTTCAGCTTTCATGGCACCCACGGTAGAGGTTATTTTTTCCTCTTGTACTTCTGGGACGTTCTATGTCCTTATATATAAAGCTGTGAGGCCTCCGTCCCTCATTTACTTAAAAAGCCAAAATAAAAAATAAAAATTATTACGCTCAAAAATGCCTAATCCGTTGTCCAGGGACGGTATGTAGTCGTTTGTAGGTCTGCATTGAATTGCTGGAAGAAATCTGGAAAGAACCAGTTCGAAGAAAGATCCACACTCGAGATCGGTTGTTCCTTCAGCTCTCTGCACAACCATTTCGGTTTTCCTGTAATGCTCCATGAATTTTCTCGAACCTCATGCAGTCACGTTTGAGCAGTTTCTTAATTGAAGACCTGTAGACGGCTGTTTCTGATCATTTCTTTATCTTGTTCTCATGAAGGATAGATTCAATGCAATCCTTCAACGCCTCTTTGTTGATGTTTATATTAATCGTCATGTTTAGAGGATGTTGTAACTGGAAGGTATTGTTGGTAGAGAGCGAAGGCACAGGAGTACAAGCCATGAAGGTGGAACACCAAATCACGCGGCCCGTTACGCGGGTGACCAGCTTAGGAGCATCCCGTCCGACGGTGACTGCTCAGCTGGCGCAAACAACCTTGAGAAAGACCACTTCAAAATCTCCTCCTTCCTCTCCCGAAACAAGCTGCCAGAAGAAAGCAGTGCTTGGCGGAAAGGTAAACAAAGCAGCCCTACGTCGAACTGGATTCTTTGAAGTAGATTCATGGTGAAGGATCGAGGTCGGCCACATCATGATCCGAATCTGTCTGGAAGTACGAAGACAGAAGTAAGAAAATAATATTCGTTCTCATCCGTTCCCGAACCAGCACAACTCTAATCCTCCTTTCTCCTGCGCCCTTCCTGCGGATGAGACCACGGATCTTTAGAAAAGCCAGTCGTTGCTAGCTGGAAAGGCCAACTTCTTTAGACTTGTTTGAGAAAAATCAGCAGTGAGTCTTCAGCCGGTAAAGTACCTAAGTATACTAGGGAGAATCAATGAAAGGGAGCGCCAGATGTGAAGTGTGTGTGCCCTTATTGATTTAAGGTCTGTAGGTCACGTGTTTGTGCTTTCTTGAATAGTACAGATTTCAAAGGAGCTACGTTTCTCTGCTTCTTCGGAAGAGTTAGGATAGCAAACTTGCACGCGTGTATACATCAAGAGGAAACGACAGTAGCTTTATAGACGAGGCTCCGATGCTGAGCTCCATGCTTTGTGGTAGAAATTATTCCTTTTGCTTTTCGAAACTTGAGAAACACGTTTCTGTTTGCACCGTACCTTTGCCCTGTAACGAATCTGGCAGATACAGTTCAGGCTATGAATTAATGTAGAAAGCTTGTTGGCCAAGCTTACGTCTTTTCTTCCATTTGTTCTGCACATCGAGTCTTATTGCTTTTCTGGACAGAGAACGCGAACGCCGAATGATGGGAGTACAAATTCTTGCTCGGAAGCCATCGCTGAGACGTCAGATCAACACACCGTAATTACTTCCTTCCTCAGTCCGACTATCTGCTTAGAGTGGAAGCAAGTTTGGTCACTTGAAGAGAGCCCGACATGCTTTTTTCTTATCTTCCCCCTCAAGGATGACATGTAGGCAGCTCAAATGGACTATGCCGTTAGAATGCTGCCTTTTGCAAATATTAGTCCGCATAATTCCAAGAAGATGCTTGCATGTGGAAGAGAGTAGCTTACACCCGCTTCTACCATGTGTGCTCAAAGTTACGTGAACAAAATGCACTAAGGTTTAATGTAAGTGCTTCGATGCAGACAACCTTAAAAATACGTTCTTCCTTGGAGCTCGTTCTGATTGAGATCAAACAACTTCGTTTGGAGAGTGTCTTACTTCGGCGACTGTAGGTCGCTCGGCGTTTCACAGTCATAGAAATGAACGTTATTCATCCTCCTCACTAACCACGGGATGGTCCTTGACATCCAGGAACAGAAAGATTCGAAAATTAGTGTACTGGCTCCTCTCCTTGCAATAACCAGCGAGAACTTCTGCGACGAGACCGTGAGCCCTGATTTTCTGCTAGGTACCAAACTAGAGCCGAAGGTTGAGTTAGAAGTAGTGGGTTTGACTGCCAACTGCTTCCATGGTGATGCTCTTGGTATGTCCAATTCTTCAACGGAGACCAGCGCAGCTCCATCAACAGAGGACTCCCATAGTGAGCCTGTTCGGTCCACAAAACCCGGCCTGGAATTGAAGCAGATTCAGCTGGTGACATCGATATCTTCCCCCTCACAATCCACTCATGTGGCCGACGACAACGACGGGGAAGAATCCCGGCACGTGTCTGAGGCAGCGAATGTCAGGTGGGAGTCAAGCATCACCACACCAGCGGCAAAAGACGCTCCGAAAGTTGGAAGAGAACACCATGAGTCCGATGAGGTCATTGACGCAGCTTTAGAGATCTCAAAAATGCCACGGGATGGGATAAGACTGCAAGAGGATGAGCCACATGCGAAGACGACTGAGAAGCTGAAGGTCAATGAAGCAAATGGAATCCTTGCGTTCCTCAAGAGGCGGAGTCCTATTTTTGTCCTCGTTGGCCTCTCCATTCCTGTTTCAATTTGGCTCTCCGTCGACATGATGGGAGATGGACCAAGGATTCCCCCTCCCACTTAAAGTGTTTCTCAAAGCCTATGGGATTCAAAGACTTTACGAAGCGACAATATTTTGGCAATGATGGGTTGATAAATTTTGAGGAGTAGGGCACCTGACGAGAATCCTCTTGCCGATTTGAATTTCTGTCGTCAAATCCTGGTCCACATATGGACGAAAACGAGAGTACCTAAGAATGTGTCGGTTTGTCTAGCGGCAGCTGCTGAAGAACTTCGTTTGTGTAGTGTGTGCCTAGGAAGCAGTAGGGCATAGTGAGGTTTTCCCGCCCTTTCCTTACAAATCTAAACATGGTTTCCGCTCTGCTGAAGGAAGATAGATACTTCTCTTCAGATTGCTATATACATTTGGCATTCGGTTTTCTCTTCTTGACAAGGAACCAGGTATTGAGGAGGAGCCAGAGATGGAGCTCCGCGTTCTGCGGGGTGAACGGGAGCACGCTCAAAGGCCTCAAACTCCACAGCCGCCATGATCACGGCCCCCTAAAGCTTTCGCAAACTTTGCACTACAGTGCTGCGACTCGCTGACAGAATACGGAGATCCTTAACTTCACAGGGAACTACTCTTCTTTCAGTTTGCGGCAGGAAGCCACTCAAACACAGTATCCGATCTCCGGGTTTCAGCCACTCTATCATCCTCTAATTATAATAGTAAAGTTGTCCAATCTGGGGGGTCCAATGTTTTGGCCCCTTCCTATGGACATTTTGGGTTTTGGAGTTTCGGGGGATGAGCCCTCTGTTCCGAGTACCGCACAAAAGGCACTTCTCGCCTGCAGACTGTTTTTGGTCTTCCAATTCCTTGCGTTAGCTAAACAATATAAACGGACCAATTAATATTAGAATATGTAACCATGTGCGTACGTTAACAATGCCTGCCAGGATGAAAACAGCTTCATTCGTAAAATTGGGAGCAGACAGGATTCACGCACATACCAAACATGCGCTGTCAGCATCAGTTCTTATGTAGGGCGCAAATCCCCACCATGGTTGGGCACAGAAGAGCTAAAACCTGGGACACCATTATGGCAAATGTGCCTCAGTACGTGGAACCTCTCCTCGCTGATACATTGGTCATAAAGATACCCACTTGGATGGCCACCAGTCAACGGATTCAAACCCCGGATTCAAACCCCTGTCATGCTGGTCACAGCCTGCCAAGGTGTTAGAGCAACAGGTCTGGGATTTTCTGCAGATGGAGATGGTCTTCTTCAGTATCAAGGAAGAATGGAAGCACATAAAGCTGACCTCTTTCACATCAGAGTTCTGGATAATCTGGGCAACCCAAACCCGCTGCCCCCGCAAGGTATGGAGACCCAATGGGCGAGACAAGAAAACCTCGCCTGGTTTTTGAGTTGCCCACTGGTGGACCTGCAATTCGATCCCGGGGAGTGGAGATGGATGGATAAGAAAACGACCCCTTTCTTTGCGTACTCTGTGAAAAAGGGATACTCTCTCCTAAACCCCTCCCGCTCGTTTGAATTCAAGTGGAAAGCAAAATGGAACATCCCGCTGCTAGACCGCCTAGGATGGGACAAAATTTGGAGAGACATCTGGAGAAAAGACAGACCAGCCAGGCTATCCGGTTTTCTATGGAAAATCGCGCATAGAATTCTTCCAGTCAGAGAACGCACCCATGAAGACAACCCTAATTGCTCTCTATGCGGTTCTTCTCCCAAATCCATTGAACACTGCCTGATGTTTTGCAATCTGGCTGTTAGAGACTGGCACTTGGTTCTTGGCTTTTACTCCCGCTGGAATAGCTTCCCCTCTCCCCCCCCCACCTTCTCTGTTGCTTCTAAATTTCACCGTGGGTCAAGTGCAGACTATCTGCCCGGTTTGGGCTGCTCTTAGAGCGCTTACCTTGTGGAACTTATGGAAAACAAGATGTGCTTGGATTTATGAGGGAAAACCCCCCAGTGGCAGATCGGTATTATTCAATACTTACCAAGATCTGTTGACTGAGGGGCGGAAGGCTTGCTTAACTGTCTGTGCAGCTGTTTCCAGAACTTCGGAGCAGCGAGGGAGGAAATTGCTTCAAGACTTCCATGACACCTGGGGCAAAAGCAGCATGCTCGGCGCCGGTTTTTCCAACTCTAAATTCACTTGGTAACATTCCATCCCCTCTCAATGGGAGGTCCCCTGGTGAAGGTGATGAGGGAGATTGCAACTGGCGCCATAAACGTGCAAGAGCCCCCAAATTCCGCGCGCAGCTACAGTTCTAAAAGTCTGGCATCTGCATTCGCCTCGGCGATGGTTCCGAGATGCTTCACCCTCAAAATCTACTTCCATCGTCCCCAGGCATCCCCTGCTTGTGTCAAGTCTTTTTCAAGACTTAGCTCATTGCTTTTTCCTGACATTGTCTACTTCCCTTCAGTGGATCTTGCTTCTAATCCCCCCCATCCCTACCACATCTCTCTCGGCCACCCACACCACTCTCTCGACCCATCCTTCTCAAAGTCATCTCTTTGGGTTTCCTTCCTCCTTTCCCTTAGCATGTTCGCTTTGGTTCCGGGGAAGTTCCCCCTCAGTAAGCCTCACGGCGCCCGGGTGGTTATTTTTTCCACCCCTGTGTAACTCCTTCTTATTTAATTTGATCAACAGGGTTTCTGTCCCTTTCCTGGAAGAAAAAAAAATAAAAAAATAAAAAAAATAAAAAATTCACTGGCCCATGTACAAACAAACCCTAGACCCTGCATGCACCCAGCATCTCACAGCGCTGCAAGGAGTCAGCATCCAGCGTGCAAGTATGCGTAGAACGCGAAGATTGTGTGAATTGGCCAAGATCAGATATGGGCCGGAGTGGGACTGTGCATTGAAGCCTCGCTGCAGCAACAAGTGCCCGTCCGCTGCAATTTCTTCCTCTGTGCCTTCCTCATCGACATTCCTTGGCAATAGTCGAGGAAATGCGCCGACGGAGAGATTCTGCAACTTCAGCAGCAGATTATCAACGAAGTGTTGTGTGGTTGAGCCCTTGTGGTTGAATTCACCAGTGCGACACGGGGTGCTAAGCTATTTCTCAACGGTAACCCCTCTCTCTCGAACAGATGCCCCACAAGCTGAAAGCAGGTCTGGGGCAGCAGAGGTGACATCACGTGGCTGGCAGATCACGGATGAGAATGAGAGCGACTGGCATAGCCATGCTGCAGCCATTGCCCGCTCGGTCGAGCTCATTAAGGCCCGAATGCAGGTATGAGCTAGCTCTGTCTGTCACATTCTCCGTATTGCTGGATTCACTGCAATATAATTGATATCCCGAATGTGTCCCTTTCGTTTTCTGCACATGCAAGGTTCTGTTGGTTCTGTTTTGTTCTGTTTGATTTCCAAAAAATACTCCGCTCCTCTTGTATTGATTCATGGGGGTTTCAAATGGGGCAGTGGAAGGAAGTGCTATCCAGGCTGGGGCAGCTGGATGCTGAGATGGCAAGGCCAGACGTATGGGAAGATGTAGCCAGAGCTGGTAAGTGCAGCCGAGAGCGGGGAGCGTTGGCAGCCCGGGTCAAGGCTGTGGATGACATAGAAAATGAGCTGCTGGAGAATGTAGGCCTGGCTGAGCTGGCACATGAAGAGCATGATGTGCAAGTAGAAGCGGTAAGTGTCATTTTTTGTGCCAGTGATTCTGGCATTGTGTCAAGCCATTTTGGCCCCCCTGCAGTACGGGATGCAATTCTACCTTTCTGTCTACTTGAGTGATAGTGGACAAACTTTCTTTGTCTTGTCTTCTCCAAACACCCTTTGCTTCAGGGCATGTGCATGTCTGGGGAGAATGTAATTTAGAACGCACCATTTCTAGAGCCTTTGAAAGAATTAAAAGGTGCCTGTGACAAATTCAGTGGCTTGCTAGAGCACACAACCTCATATGGAGACTTTTGATGTACTGTACCACTGAAGTGTGGTTGGCATGTGGCAACAGGATGTAACAAGAGCATTGGCACAGCTACGAAAGGCTGCCAAGGAGAGGGAGCTAGCTGCTCTGCTTTCTGGCCAGCATGATTCCTGCCCATGCTTTTTGGAGGTCATTACTCAGATTTCTTGGTGCTCTTCTGTGTTCTCAATGAACAATCAGATACTGGAGAGTTTGGCAGTGACAGCACAGTGGAAGCCATTAAACGATTGTGTTTGTGAGCTATGTTCGGTGAACAAAGTTGTATTGCTGATTGGGGTAGGGACAAGCAGGTGCAAGCAGGGGCAGGGGGAGTAGAGAGTATGGACTGGGCGGCCATGGTAATGCGTATGTACCGCATGTGGGCTCTCCACCGGGGCTTCCAAGTCACACTGGTAGATGAGATGCCTGGTGAGGAGGCTGGAATAAAGGTACTGTTTATGCTCTCCTCAAATTGGCGAACAAAATAAAGGAAGTTCAAATGAAGACTATGTGCATGGATTCTTTTGCTTTTTTTAAGTTCTCCCCTGGATGTCTACCATCATCAAGTATTGAATCAGCATCTGTTGTGACTTTGTTTGCTCTGCATCTTTTAGGACAGCTATATCTGATCTATGAAGAGGTTTACTTTCAGTTGGCAGGCACACCTGTTCATCAATTTGTAACCTGCTCACCCAGACCTTTACCGTGGCATCATCTACATGTTCTGGACACAATGGCCAGCGGGACTTCTTTTGGCAAACGCCCAAGGTAGCCAAAGGAATCTTGCTGCAAAATGTTCACAGGTTCCCAAAAGAATAAATCGCCCATAAGTGTGGAGTGGTAATGTGGCCCACATAGGTTAAGCTTGGGCAAGGAATGAGCCCTAGATATGACCTGATTGCAGCTTGTGGTATGACTCAGCGTGCAACAATCCGAGTGGATGGAGAGTACGCCTATGGATATGCAAAAACAGAAGCAGGAGTACACCGATTGGTACGCATTTCTCCATTTGATGCAGGCAAGCGCCGTCACACCTCCTTCGCTGCGGTGGCTGTGATGCCTGTCTTGGATGACGCGGAAGTCAGTGTTGAAATAAGTGAAGCTGACTTGCGCATTGAGAGGTACCGGGCAGGTGGGGCTGGCGGCCAACATGTAAACAAAACAGAGAGCGCTGTGCGCATTGTGCATCTTCCCACTGGCATCACTGTGCAATGTCAATCTGACAGGTGGGACTTAGTAGGCAAAAGGCAAAGTCTCTTGTTGGTTTTGTGGAGGCCTTGTTGATGCAGCACATCGTTGGAGCTTGCAGATCACACACCTTGCAAGTTTTCTTATTGGCCCACTGTAAGTTTAGGTTTTTGGATTTGCAAGACTTCCTTATGAGCTGGGGGTGGGGAGCGATTGACATATGAAGGAGAACATAAATATAAATAAGTAATGGTGCAGGTCACAGCATCGGAACAAGCAAACAGCCTTGGGTGTGCTGCAATCCCGTCTCTATCAAATGGAGGTGGCACGCCGAGCCCAGGCTAATGCCCAACACACACAAGCACTCGGTGATATATCATGGGGCAACCAGATTCGTTCTTACGTTCTTCAGGTTGCAATACAGCTTCCCTTCTAGGTTGTCAGCTTGATTCTGAATTTTCTGAGCTTTATCTTGCAAGCAAAACAATGAAGTTACTAACTAAGAGAATGGGATTGGGTCGTGGAAGCAGCCATATCAGATGGTAAAGGACTTGCGCACCAACTATGAGGTCTCAGACCCAGAATCTGTGCTGGATGGTGACTTGGATGGCTTCATCCTCACCTTCCTCGCAAACTCCTCTGTATCATGATGACTGATTTCCTGCCACCAAGGCTCATCTTGATTGTTGTGCTGTCGACTCTGACAAGCAGGCCATTTCTACAGGTACATAAAGCTCTGATCCAGATCCCATTTCAGTGATTTCTTAGTAATTCCATCTGAGGGTAGAAGCCGGTTGTTGTGCTATGTGACAAGTTGTTCTGTGCTTTGCAAGGAATGATCATGTTCCATGTTAGGTGCAATCACATTACCATATTAGCTGAAGGAAGTGATCATGGAAAATATGGAGAAAAACTGAACTGTCTATACTTTGCACAGTGCAGTGAAGAGCCACCACCAAGTTGGGTGAATCACAAGGGCCTGACCAATCTGCCAAGTCTCAGTGAGTTGTGTAAGATGAACCATTCTTGTGGCCACTGTGGGTAGGAATGCAGTGTCTCATGGATCGATAGTGCATTAGGACTCCATACTTTGTAACCAAGGTTGTCCATTGCACCCAGATCAACAGATCAACAGATCAGGCAACAGATCAAACTATCAAAACACCTCAGCACAAGCAGGGAAACCTAAAAAGGCTGCTGTGGAAGAAATGTCAAACTGGTTGATCTGTCCCAGTAATCCTCCTCTGTTAAATTTGCAGGTGGAAGTCCCAGATGAAGGCTATTGTTTCATTCATGCAATGAAGCCTTTAGGCAATAATTTTGCTCCTCATGAGCCATTACCTCAGTACAGTAACCAGTGTGTCCAGAAACTGTAGTCTTACCAGGTTGTAGCCCGGTTCTCAGTATGCACATGAACTTCCTTAATCATGAACCTCATAACAAGTGGCTTTGCCCTTCCACCTCCCCTCCAAGAATATACACTATGTAGCTTGTATACTGTACATGTCCCAAGCGAGCTGCTAACAAGCCACTTTCCCTGGCAAGTAGGGTATAATATTTTTGAGCTACAAACGTAGGAAGTCTCCTAACACATGGTCATAAAGCGTTGGAGAGGGTAGCCCACAGGTTGGGAGTTTGTGCTTGTCTTTTCATAACCTAGGTGATCTAAGTTTCAAGGTGTCCCCACCTTCCAACTTGAGGAGTAAACAGAATGATTTTGTATTTTCAATGTCTGCAAGTTTTGAGACCTAGAGTATGTATGGGTATGTTCTCCCCTTACCCTTTGGTTCAGCCTTAGAAAAAGTTCCAGTAGTACCAAAAATGTTCATCTGCAGTGCCCTGAAGCCATTTCTGGCAGATAATGTCCTTGCAACTGCACCAGACATGACTTTCACTTTTTATCCTAAGATCCACTTGCAATTCAGTTGCCAAGCAAGCATCAGCAAAACTAAGTCCCTCATCACTTTAGCATAGGAGGAACCTTTCCAGGCCCCATCGTTGACCTGGATGGTCATCTAAACTCATGACCTAGAATCTCCTAAAAAAACATATACTTAATGTACCATACAGAATGTGCACAACTACAGGCACTGCCCACAAGTGACAGCTCAAGAAATAGTCACCCTCGGAGACTGGATGCAGAGATCTGACATCCACAGGCTGTGGGGAATATGAATCAAAAGCTCACTCTTAGAAACTTTACCTCATCAAAAGCCTGGGGACTTAAGTCCCAAAGAGGGAAGTTCCCGAGTGCCGATACATTGAACACTCTGGTAGTACTGGAAATGAGAGCACTACATCCAAACAGTGTCACATTCCCTTCGCCCACTTGAGATGCGTGTTCAAGAGGAACAAACTTGCATTGGCTCAGATGCTGAAGTCAGAGAAACTGTGGCTTATAACCAGAGCACCTTTTTCAGTACATCAATCACATAAAAGCCCTAGCCCACCATCACCCGTTTCCTCCCTCGCAGCCGCACTGCCATGCACATGCATAGCACATTTGTTAGTCCAAGACCGACAGTAGCATGAATAAGTTGATTCAGTAAGCCCAGTCACAATGTACTCAGTACTCTGAACTTACAATAAAGAAATGGCTTCAACAAATGCTCTTTGGGGTAAAGACAAAGGTGAAGTGGGTTGGTGCCTATACAAAATTGTCACAGGTATGTGGTGTGGCCAAAGATTTCTGGGGCAAGCACTGCTGCTGACAGGAAAACCGATTAGCCATGAGTGTCAAGTTACACATACAATCTTAAGGTATAAATCACAAACCTACAACAAGTGAATGGATCAAAAGGTGAAAATAGGAACGGAGAGGGAGGGACCTGCAGCCAGTTTGTTGAGAGTGGAACTCCAGTATTTAGACGACCTATTGTATGCCTCTAGCACCAAAGCCATCTGTAACACCAAGAAAGCCTGGTGAAAGGGGGTACTAATTGTTCCTCCATTCACAGCTTAGGAGGCTCTGAAACATGATGGGGAAGCCACCTACGTAATCATGTAAATCGCAGAAACCAGCCACAATACTACAAAGACAAGAATACATTCCCTAGAAAGCAAAGATGATATTCACAGCACATCGTAACAAAAAAAGGAGGGAAGCACAAAGGAATATCCACTCACAAGGTCACCTGTTGAGGAATGAAGGGACAGCAAAGCTCGCTCCAGCACGTACAAGTCCACTGCCTTATCTTCTGGTAGCGTTGATGTAAAACCAAGTCCGAAGTCTATCATGACCTGTCCAGCCATGCAGCATGCCGACAGTGTTTTGGGGTAGTGGGAGAGCTTGCATGAAACTCAGTTATAGCTGGCATAATGGTTGAGGTCCAAATATCGTGCCACATTGTTGAAAATGTACCCATAACACATTGTTTGCTGTCGCGTTGTGGCCATAGACCCCACCGAGTTTGGGCAGAACAAGAGGTAACAGACTCTACCTTGCAGAGGGGCTCACTCCAGTAGTGGGGCTTACCTTGGTATAAACAATTAGTTCGGGCTTTCCAGATTTCCTCTAGAAAGCTCTTCACACAAACACAATCTGCTGTGTGTGAGTTGCCCAGTAGTTAGACCCCAACAGGGTCAGGGCTTTAGGCTCAGCCTCAAGAATTTGGAAGGTGGTGAACAGAGGTGGAGGGACTACGTTCTTGATGGTCATGAAGAGGGGACATGCTGCTCCTGTGTTCCTGGTTGTTCTTTGTCATGCTGAATCATCTTGCGCGATATATTGTGCATTTAGATTTCCATTGTCCAACCTTGTGACAAGGCCACAGCCATAATTGATCTCCTATTTGATGGTATGCTTTTTTCGGTTTTTACAGTGTTCTAGAAGGATCTTTTACTCTCTGATGAGAATACCTGGACATTCTATCAGAAAATGGATATCGTCTTCAGGCCACCAGCACATGGGGTGTTGACAATCTCCCTTTTCTCTGCAGTTCTCCCTGTACTGAGTTTAATTTCAGTCTAGTGCCGAGAGGTAAGCCCTCAGATCATCTCGAAGGTCCTCTCACCCAAGTCACTAACTGGAAGCAAGTTCAGGGAGAGAGCGAGAGAGGAAATACCAGTTGGCCCGTTTTAGCACAGAGGAGCATGTTGGAGGTGGTAAGGTCGCCATGAATTAACCCCCCATCATGCAGCCGTGCTATTGCTCTGCCAATTTGAGCAGCTATCTCCTCTAGCCTTCCATCTACACCCACCAAGAAAAGTTTCCTCTTAGGGAAACAGAAACCATGCCCAAGGTAGACACCAAATATCCTTACATGATATATGGTGAAGCAGTGTCAACCAGTACTATGAACCATACAACTTTCATCAGCGGGGCAATGGAAGTGCCTTCTCAGGACAGAAAGTTGTAAGATTCTGAGAAAAATTCAACAGCAGTCATGGAACCAAATAATACTGGGTTCATAGCTTCACAATACTTGGAGCATATGGGAGACCCACAGCCGAACCTGAGCTAGGAAGAGGCCCACTTTGGAGTAACACTTCTTTCACAGACAGACCATCCACGAACTCAAACGTGAGGGTGTGCGTCACAGAGTCCAGTGCATACAAGGCTGGAGTTGCCACCCCTAGTTTCCGTGCCTTTGCCAAAGTACGGGCCTCCTGCAACACTACCAAACCACGCAACCCCAAATCAAATTGACCACAAGGTCAATTTTACAGTTGGGTCGATGTGCTGCAGGCACACCCAGTAACCAGGAAGGGAACAAGATATCACACACCATGCTCGAGTAAAGAAGTAGCAAGGTGAAAGGAAGGTCTCAGCCTGCATATAGTCAATTACTACAATTGTCCAGAGTGGGCTTATGCCAGTCCTAGACCCTCAATGCCCCCTTCCCTAGCTCTTTCCACGTCTCCTAAGAGAGCTCTGACCAATTGTGAATTCTGGTCACATAATAAATCCTAAACGTGGGCCAAACATGCAAGTTCAGGTGAATGGCCTAACCAAGCAACCAAGCAGCCAAGCCCTAATGACTTTGGTGTGGCAATGATGCATATGAAAGGGAATTTTGGTGAGGGCAAACCCCATAAAGACGCTTGAGAGTGAGCTTGGAGTCAAGGGTAGGATGTCTATATTGCTTGCTGAAGCGCTCTTTTACAGCCGCTTTCCTTCCCATGAAACTGGTCTCAAAAATACGCTGTCCACCCGCAACCACGCCGATCAGACAACCCACTTTGATGTTGATTACGGATCGCACCTAACTACCACCACTCTTGAAAGCCGATTCCCCAATCATCGCTAGAACAATATGCATGACGTTGCCTGGCCTGGGACCGGCAATGTGGTGAAGATCTTGCATCAGACTACCGAAGTGTATAGCACTTTGGGTTCACAAAGACAATGGGCTTCAGAAGGGCCCACTCGTGGCCGCATGTGAGGGAGACAGACAAATCAGAGTATCATTCACCTCGGTTCGATTGCATTATAATGAACAGGGTCATGAGACTCTAAATATTATGAGGAAGGTATGGCAAATCTCACGAAATGGTTTACGGAAAGGCAAGCAATATGGCTAAATGTGTAGTGCTCGAGTTTCCAGTAAAGAGGGGAAGAAGACGTACAGCTTCAGCGCCCTGCTTCATGACACCAGCGACAGGGGGAGCTGAGGCATCCATAGCTGCTTGATATCGGCGAGGGTGAGGGCCTTGTGTTGATTGAAGGTAATGCAGGAGGATATCCAAGGCATCTTGTTTGCTACCGTCCTTTGGATTAAGATTCTTCTTCTATTCCGCCAACGCGGGACGCATATCCCCTACATTGTATATACGTCTTGACCTAAAGCCCTGGCAGACAGGGTTTTCCCAAACCCTACAAATCTGGTACTACAGAATTTCCGTTCATCAACGTTGGTTGGTAAAACCCCACCATTCCATAAACCCTGCGAACTCCGCTTCTCGTACATCTGCTTCTTGTGCTTTCACACACTCTACTGTGGGGGTTACATCCCACTGCATTGGCGATGGGTGTACCTGTCGATAGGTGGAGGAGTCTGATCTTTTTAGGTGCTACATGTGACACCAGATTCGATAGACTTTGGGGTTGATACTCGAATTTCTCTCCACAAGAATGGCTGTAGGTAGATGCTTAATACGGCTCAAGAATCTGCGATCTCGGGCGCCTGCTATCATTCCATTTTGCTCCTGTGCAAGTCCAGTCTATGAACCAGCCCCTTTGGCATCGCTGGTGCTGCATGTGCATGATTTGCTGTCACAGGTTGCATTGAAAGGTCATCAGCATCCTCCCTGGTCAGCTACGGTTGCTGCTTCATACTCGTCGGAAGTGGAGCTGCCAAAACCATATAGTATGTGTGCTGCTCTATTCTGTTTGTGTGTCACTGTCTTCACAGTGTTAGAGACCTCATGGAAGTCGATTCCTTTTGCAGTCGCGAATATCGTCCTCAATGGATTTCACTTTTTGAAGTTCTCTCCCGGTAACCTTGCTTCCTTAGACGTCGGGCACGGAGCATAGAGGGGATGGAGAGGGAGGTAGGCGGGGAAGGAGAACAGAGTGGAAGCCCCCATTATCGCTTCCGTTGTCGGACCTACCTGAAACATAAGTTGACTCTGGCGTTCCCAGTTTTCTCCATAATTCTAGAACGTGTCATCAATCAGATATCGACATTGTCTTGCTCCTCTTTGACTGCCGCAGTCCTTTCTATGTGTTCACTTGATAGAACGAAAATTCCAAAAACGTGCACCCTCCTCAGCAGCATGCCGACAGATTGGCCATCCCAAACTTGCTGCACAAAGGTTGGGAGTATCCTTCAACTTAAAATCCAGCCTAAGTGCCGACATTGGAGAAATTTTCAGACCCAATTGCTCATCCTGCGCTAAAGAAGTGTTTTGACCTGAGCTGCAGTTCATTCGCTTGTGATTGCATTTCCCCTTTGGCCTTACTCCCTTGGTCTCCTTTCGTCCACACAGTTCCAGAGGTTGCAGAGTTTGAAAATTTTCTCTGTTCCACAAATTTGCCTCTTTGACGGGCGTTCCTGCAATTAGTCGGAGAGTCAACAGATACTGGGTACTTTGTCTCATGCATTCTAGCTAATTTGCATCACCGCCACCTTCTAGTCAGCCATCTATAGAGAGATGGGCTATAGTTTAACGATAATATTCAATGTACACAATGTGCATGTTCTTATGGAGGGTACAGTTCGTAAGCCACCCATGTCACACCATTCAACTCAGAATTTCACTAGACACAGCTGATGAGCAATACAGGTGGTAGAGTTATCTTCTGGCATTGACATTATACAATAGAGCATAAAGTTAGTTCCCACATTTTACTTAGCCCCCCTTGGGACAGACGGGGCACATGCTTGTGATTGCACTGCCAGTCACATTGCAGAGCACAAAGGGCAGAGTGTGTGTGGTGTGCGACAGAGAGATGGGACCAGAAAGAAGGGGTAAGGTGGGTTGGAGTGAGGTGTGTTAAGGCGAAGAATGGGTTTGACTACAATATTTCTGAACGGGCGGTGTGGTCTGTGTGTCGGGCAGAGGGAAAGTCGTGGAATCCTGAGGTCAAGGCTGCCAGGAGGCCATCCACCGTTCTCCACAAAGGTGTGAAACTGCCCATGTCTGGTTCATGTGTGTAAAGGCCTCTGATATCGAGGGATCACCCTTAGGCACTTACAGCCTTTCTTACACCCTGTAGAATGGGGGACCGTAAGGTTATAGTGGGCAACATGAAGATAGTGACTCTGACAGGCTTTGTCATGTTGGACAGGGGACAAGTCATGGAATCCTGAGGCCAAGGTTGCAAAGAGAGCCCCCAGTGCTTGCCATAACGGTGGGGAGTTGCCCACATCTGGTTCAGGCCTGAAGACTGATAACAGGTCCTCTGAAAATGAAGGTATCACTACGGAGCTAGTGGAGTTGAGGGGCAGAGGTGATAATGCTGGGGTTTCCTGTAGGTTGAACAGCAAGTAAGCCAATCTCTTCTTTGGCCTGATCCCAGAGTCTTCTCATGCAGATGCATGTTCGCCACCACTTCATGATTATGGCTGTCCACTTTCTAAAAACTTCATGCCAGTTTGTAGGGTTCAAACCTGATCAACTGCCAAGATGAAGCCTCCATGTTTACCACCCAAATGGTTTCTTGCAGAAAAGGGTGCTGTCAGTTTGGCTCAGGTATGAACTTCAGTCTGGAGGAACAGCCAATGGCAATGCCGGTTGCAGCTTGAGTGTTGACTTGAAGGACTGGCATTTATTGTAAAGCTTCCAAAGTGAGCAAGGAAACCTTATTGTGCAGTTGGTTGTGCGCATGGAAACAGGGGAGGAGAGACAACATGTCTATGGGAGCTCTGATTTCTGTGACCACCGAGGCATGCAGGTGGTTTTTTTGGGCACCTCATCGTCCATGCCAACCTTGAGCCGCAACACCTCCTGCATTGCGCTGCGCCTCGGTATGTGCGCTTCTTGTTTGTGTCGTGGCAGCAAATGTTTATTTGTTGGGTGAATGGCAAAGGATAATCTTGGATTTTGTTGATTTGTTCAGACGGCACAATCTATCTGTTTGATTGTGGGGAAGGTGTGCAACGACAGCTGCATAGAACCCCCTTTCGCCAGCGCAACATCGACAGCATCTTCATTACTCATATGCATGGTGACCATGTATCCTTCTGCTTATTCCTGGGAGAAAGAATATTTGTTACATTTGGAGGTTTTGTGTGAAATATCTTCCAAGTCACTTTTGTATTCTACCTCTGGTATGCAAGTGTTGGCACTTTATAAGGTCACTTCCGGCTGATAAATCTTGAATTGTCACCCCTCCACCCCCTTTATTCATCCATTAGCTACCAAAAGGGTGTAAAGTCGCAGCTCTCTCTTTTGCCTTGAAAGAAGTAAGGCAGAGAAGAGTATGAACAAGAGGCTGACATATAATATATGTATATATATTCACTCACGAAATTGCAAACAAATCTGTAGGGGTCAGATACACTTAAATCTGAACTGGCAACCAAATAGCATGATTTCATGAAGTTAAATTTTTGAGACGTTTTTCTGACTCTGATCCTCAGTAGGTGTCTGGGGATGGTATATGTAGGTAGAAGTGCTTTTCAGGATTTCCGAGTATTGATTGACCAACCTTTTTCTTAGTGGTGGTCTTCAATTTCTACGACTATTTGAGTTTCTCGCACAGTTTTGGGTATGAAAATATGTTTTAGAAGCATCACAGGATTTCTTGGTCTGGGTAATTTTCCCCAAACGTCGTTGCATCAGTTTGTTACTTGGTTTACTACAATGGTTCCTTGACCCCAAGTGTTGGCTTTTCCTGGCCCCAGATATTTGGACTTCCAGGTGTGCCCCATCCTTCTTGACACATGCCATCTACTTTTACGTTTTTTGAGTCACCACAAGTGAAATCTCATTGATAAGTATTTACAGGAAGGTTAGGACTTGCATCTAGTGACCTTCTTGTGGAGAATATTATGAACAGGTCTTCCTCTGAGTCTTTATGGTAGGGCTTATAATTGGAGATGGCATTTGTTGGATGGTTGTAGAAAGGCCTTCTGTGTATGATAGGCATGACAGCTTCACCATCAAAGCAGCCTATTGAGATCTTTGGACCAGAGGGCCTGCGGCAGTGGATACGCACTACACTCAGGCTGTCCTGTGCACGTGTGCCTACCAAATATGCTGTGCATCAGCTTGTCCTGAACGAGGTGCACCTCAAGGCTGATGAATATCTAGTTCCCCTTCCTCAATTTGTGCACTGCTTGCAGTACGAGTGACTGGTATCTAAATATGTGCTGAAGCAGTTTACATATGCAATCAAGGAGTCATGTAGGGATCATCCAAGCAGAGTTTTCTTTTGATCTCATCTAGTCTTTTACCAGTAAGGGGGTAATGCTAGTTACCAAACCAAAATTTTCAGGAAAGCGTTCTGAGCAGCCACTAGGGGCTCTGCAAAGGTGCAAGGATCTCTGCAGGCAAGGCATTGTTGGAAAATTTTCTGGTCGAGCGTAATTCAATTTGCAACTCTTTGGTATGAGGCCAGGAAAGGACTTGGAAAAGAGCTGCCAAATGGAATCTAGCAGAGGAAGAGCATGAAGATGAACTACCTGGCAAGGACATTTCTTGCTCTAAAGATGGCCTCTGGCATGTGTACGTTTACTCATTACTGTGTATTCAGAAGCATCAAACTCAAACTACCAAGGGAATAAGAGCGTTAACTGTTTTGATGCCTTCTAGTTGAAAGTATGTAATTGTTGTTCTTAGAGGCAGGACAAACGGCGGGGACTCAAAGAAGTGCAGGGATCATGTACTTTGGAATACAGTCCGCACTAACACCAGATCAAGTGGAGGCCAGAAACCAGTTCTAGTCATTCTCCAGCTATTCTGAACCCTAAGCAGGAAGTTGGTGACTGTGATTGCCATCCAAGACAGCTATCAATGGACAAAAACTTTCGTCCTTGGGCCAAATGAAAGAGAATTCTTTCCAAAAACAATCCTTGACTTTTAGTTGGGAACACCCTGGGATTACGGCTTAAAACTTTGGCTCATCCCCTTTGAACAGAGATCCCTGACCAGATCTGGGTTGCCAAATATATTATTGGTTGTCATATAGACCTGGTCGTATGTCCCCATCGAAGGGGTGTAGAGTCTAGCCTAAAGTGTCAGAGGCAACCTGCAGCAGGAGGTGCTGGAACAGGTCACAGGGAACTGTGACCCCTTCCCAGTTGAACCATAATACTTCTCCCTTCACAAGTAACGAGAAAGATCCCACTAAGAGTTTCCATACCCAGACCATGGGGACAGGACCTTAGTACCTCTGGTGGTTGTCACCCTCATTAGCAGAGATTTACACCGACACTGGCCAAAGAGCCCAGTCTCCAGAAGTGTGCTGGGCAGCAATGAAAAGGGTTGTACACATTCTCTCTCTGACCCAGTGTTGGCTTTATATGGAGTTCCAAGCAGGTTTGAACTCACATCTAACAGAGTCATTGTCACGGGCTCAATAACTACAGACACAAGGATGATAAGTACGTGGTTGTGGCGGGACTGCTGAAGCACACCATCCCCAGTTGGGGCTATGTGGTGCAGGAACACACTCGCCCTGGCAGGTTGGCTGCCTCTTCAGCGTTGGGTTTTCTTTCTGGTCTATCTGGTTATCTGGATTGCATGTTACTTTCTTAACTCCTTCCTTTATTTCGTCTTGAGGGTGAAAATAAGAGGGGCTTCCGACTCCCACGGGTGCTTGCCAGACAGCAGTGGGGTTCAATGCAATCATGGATGATCTTTGATGTTGTTTTGTTGAGAATTAGTACAAGTTGTTAGGCAAACCTAGGGATGATGTATCATCTTTGATAAAACATGTGTTGCCTGGGGGGCAACTTATATGGTATGGTGTAGTAATGGATGGGATGACCAAGGACCTAACAGAATCCATCTTGGACACTTTGGCACAGATTCAGTGTCGAGCGTGCCCTTGAGGCTGGGGTTCGCCCTGGCCCCATGTATGCCTCATTGCAAAAAGGCCACACTGTTTCCCTTTCAAATGGAAATCTGGTTAGTGTTTGGCCCATCTTTGGCAGATTTTGTGCACGTTTTCAGTTGTTGCTTGTTCCTATTTCCCTTGTTGTAGTCTGTGCAGGGTGTACCATTGTTGAAAGCTGGAGGATATGGCTGCAGTAGAATACTGCAGCAACATACTTTGACAAGCATTGATTAGATTGTCTTTATGGTGACTCATTTGCTGCAGCTGCAAATGTGAACCCCTAGGCAAGCCATGTGGTGGGTCCCACAGGAAGGATGGTCTCCAAAGGACTGCAGCAATATGGATGCCCATGGCCTGAAAGCATGTTCACATGATGCCATGAAGTGGATACAATTGCAGAAAACTAAAAGGGCATGCTTAAGTCAAAACCTAGCCAATCTCTGCTAGTCCACGAGTAAGTCCGCCATGCACCACATGCCATGGCAGCTCCACAATGGCAATGGCAACCCCTGATGCCCATTACAATGGCAGTGTGCTCTCTGTCCATCTGCTGTGGTCTGTGGCCAATGACAGCAACTTCCACCAGGAACGGCAGTTCGCCCTTCCGTAAACCTGGCTTCAAGACGAACCAATAAAAGTAGAGTCTGGCAGATGGGGCCACTGACCACCCAATTTTCTATCTTTTACTTTATAACTAATAGGAGTTTGGAGTACTTATTGTTGAGCATACACACAGCTGGGGAGCACCTGCACACCTTTAAGTGCAAAACTCTTGGAGAGGATATAAACATTGTTAAAGTATGGTCCGGAACTTGTACCATACTAATATAAAATGCAAATGTGCCTCCAACGTGAAGGAGGGTTTTTCATGCAATTTTGGTGGGATACAGGTCAAGCCAGAAGATGTGCTAGGCCCTCCACGAAGAGGGCGTAAAGTGGGTATGTCCTTTTCTTCCATACTTAGATCTTTGCTTCTCTCCTGCCATGAGGAACTAGTGATGTATTTTGGCTTTGGATGCTATGTCTGCTAGTTGTGTGCAAAAGGAAACCTTGCGAGTCCCACCCCTCAACAAAGCCACTTAGTAGACCGACCTTCTAGTTCTATACGATTGAATAAACATGGACTAAGTGGTAGGAGGGGATCTCAAGGCTCACTGCATCCTTACAATTTAACTTTAATTGATTATGTTTGTGCGCAGTGATTCTTGGGGACACTTGCGACTCGCGATCGCTGCAGGTTGCAGCCAAGGGGGCAGATGTTGTGGTCCACGAGGCTACTGTGGTGGAACACGAGGCCAGCCTTGCTAAAGACCGAGGCCATTCCACTGCCAGTGGGTTATAAGCTCTGTTATCCGTACACCATAATGTTGGCCTATATTCAATCATAGATTTCGTCCAGTGAAAACGTGTCATCAGGTTGTTTCACTTACCAAACCCTGGTGCCAGGTCTGGGTGGGACAACTGCTGCTCACTGCAATTGCAAAGTGTTCAAGGATGGCTACAAGTTTATTGACGGTAAAAGTGTGTTCACTGCTAGTGTTGCTGAAAAAGCTGTGTAGTAGCTGAAAAAACATCTAATGTGTGTGCAGCAATGGCTGGGAATTTGGCGCGGTCCATTGACGCCAGCACGCTTGTGCTTACCCATTTTAGTGGCAAGTTGGAGGGAGCTCTTTATGGACATTCAGTAAGCCATTTAATCTCTTCCTGTAGCTGACTTGCAATGTGCAACACTGAAAATAGTATCTTCACAGTTTGTCAAACTCGCGTTGAATTTGCTCTTCCAGGTAGTCCACATGCCTCCTCTGTCAGAATTCAGGTTGGAAAAGTAATTATAGCATGTATTAACCTAGAAGGGTCTTGGCTTGACAAGGTCCCGGAAATCCAGTTTTCAGATGATTGTACTCCTTTTTTTCTATTGGAGAAAGGCTGGAAGCTCGGTCTTGTTCTGTCGGCATCATCCAACTGGTGGTTACTTTCAAAATAAACAAAGGTGGCCATGATTTGTGTGTTCTTGCAGGAGGGAAGTGGAACTATTGAGGATCTAGTGACTGCTGCCCGCAAGGCATTTGCAAAACATTCAGTTGTAGCTGCGCATGATCTAGCAGCTTATACTGTTCTGCAACAAGATGGATCTGCCTCATCTTTTGAGCAAACATGATCTCAATTTTTCTGTGCCAGACACCTCAGATGTCAGTCCACAATTTTTTATTTCCTCACAAGTGGCTGGCCAATTTTCTACTCCACTGTTGAGCATTGCACCACAGCTCGCTACAAATCCTTCTCATGACTGTGCCCTCACAGCCAAAGGAGGAGCAGTAAGTATATCTTCCTCTCATTATTCACATAAATTATCCCTTAGTTGGGTGTAACTTTATTGATATTAATTGAACCAACATGACAGACCAAAAGCTTCGTTTTTTGGGATGTTGGACGTTTACTGGAAGCAAGAGAAAAAGACCTCACTTTTCTTGAAGGGGATTTCATAAGAGTTTTCTGGCTTGTTTGAGATTGGCAGCTCAAGTAGTTACTGAGAACACTGGGAGTCACACCAGCGATAGAGACCTGCGTTGGTGGACACTGCCAGTATCGCTTGTTGTTGCATGAAACTACGCATAGTTGTTTCATACATGCTCCCAAATCTGGTCTCCAACTGTAGCAATTGTATTCTGAAGTGGGTGGCCTCTGTCCCCCAACCTTGAACTCCAGCATCCACAAACCGATGTTATAGTGTGAGGGAGTCAAGTGGCATCAATCAATAACAACATATCGAAATGCCCTTACAATCAGCAGCCACCATGGGATTGGATCTTGGTGGCTTAAGGATAGCTTTTGGGAATATTCATGCAAGTTCGTCAAGGGCTCCATCCAAAGCCACACCACAAGAACAAACAAACATGTGCAAATTTAAGATGCTGAACAAACTTGTGCACAGGGCTGCCCCTCTAATCAAGCTCATCAAAATCCGTATTCACTTCCATCTTCAAGCTTTGGAGAAGCTCCACCACCCAAACCCAGAATTAGGCCAGCACTCCGATTTCCATCCACGGTCACCAAAGTCAGTCCAATATCACCCCTTCAGTCAAGTGCGATTATGGGCTGACTTCCCACCTATGCCGGTAGACCCCACTATCATTTCCCGTGGATATGCCACAGGAAATGCACTCAACAGTACACCATGGTCAATACTCTCAGGAAATGGTGGATGATCTGAGTAGCTACACAGATCAATGAATGAAGCAAGACACTCGCATCTTCCAAGAAAACATCCTTTCACCAGTAATCCCCACAAGAACAAATCCCATCTTCAAAGTGGTGAAAGCGGTTAGCGTCCCGTACAACAATTGCTCGGCCAACAATCTTTGAGATGAATTTGGTGGAGGTGTGGCAGTCACCACACACTCGAAGATTCTTGATGAGACGGAGAGGTGTCCTAGGGGTCGTGCTGATCAGCCCAAAACCAATGGCCAGTTTTCTCACTGTGGTGGCAAAGAGAAAATTCCTTTTCCCTCCTCCCCACATCATGCAACACAAAGCGCGTGTCAGGCACATACCCCGCCTCCTTCATCTGCCCAGACAATCTTCTCAGCTCAGCATGGATTCCTTAATTCTGGGATGCAACTTGTCATCTACAACGAAGGTGTGCACCCTGTTGCCAACCTCAATGCAGCAGCGACCTGGCTCCTTTCTAACCCCTTTGACCTTCATCATTCGTCTCACCTTTGCAGTATCATCCCACCTGCCAGCTGCAGCATAGATGTTTGAGAGCAACACATAAGTCACGGCATCCTGTTCATCCCACGTGAGGATAGATGTTGCTGCACGTTCAGCCATCTCAACATTGCCATGGATTCTGCAGGCACCAAGCAAGGCCTTCCACACCACAGCATCTGGATTTATGGGCATTTTATTAATCAGGTCCACTGCCTCATCCAGTTGTCCCGCACGTCCAAGAAGGTCCACCATGCAGCCAAAGTGCTTTACTGTCGGAGTGACACCATGATCTTGACTCATGGAATCAAAGTAGCGTCTTCCTTCATTCAGTAGGCCAGCATGGCTGCATGCAGAGAGAACACATATAAAGGTGATACTGTTCGGCTTCGAGCCGTTCTTTTGCATTCCTTCAAATAGTTGCACGACCTCCCTATGACAACCATGCTGTGCATATCCTGCGATCATCGCACTCCACGACACCACATTTCGTTCAGCCATATTGTCGAACACTCCCTTTGCATCCTCGATGCTCCCACATTTGGCATACATGTCCACCAGGGTATTGTTCAGGATGACATCTGGTACGATTCCAGCTCTCACGATGTCGCCATGCACCTCTTTGCCCTTTTCCAGGGCTGCCAGGCTTGCACACGCACTGCAAACGCACACAAACGTGATGTGGTTGGGTTTCACCCCTTCGCACATCATTTGCTCATACGTCTCCAAAGCCTCCATCCCGCGCCCCTGCTGTGCATACCCTGCAAGCATTGCGTTCCACGACACCACATCTCGTTCAGCCATATTGTCGAACACTCCCTTTGCATCCTCGATGCTCCCACATTTGGCATACATGTCCACCAGGGCAGTTTTCAGGATCACATCTGGTACAATTCCAGCTCTGACGATGTCGCCATGCACCTCTTTGCCCTTTTCCAGGGCTGCCAGGCTTGCACACGCATTGCAAACGCACACAAACGTGATGTGGTTGGGCTTCAACCCTTCGCACATCATGTGCTCATACGTCTCCAAAGCCTCCATCCCGCGCCCCTGCTGTGCATATCCTGCGATCATCGCACTCCACGACACCACATCTCGTTCAGCCATATTGTCGAACACTCCCTTTGCATCCTCGATGCACCCACATTTGGCATACATGTCCACCAGGGCAGTGTTCAGGATCACATCTGGTACGATTCCAGCTCTGACCATGTCGCCATGCACCTCTTTGCCCTTTTCCAGGGCTGCCAGGCTTGCACACGCATGCAAACGCCACACAAACGTGATGTGGTTGGGCTTCACCCCTTCCCCTATCATTTGCTCATAGGTCTCCAAAGCATTCCTACCACACCCATGCTTGGTAAATCCTGCCAGCATTATATTCCACGTGATCAAAGATCGTTGAGGCATTCTGTTGAACACTTGGTGAGCATCCATCATGCTCCCGCACTTAACATACATGTTGACAAGGGTGTTGAGGAGAAAAACATTTGGCACGAATCCACTTTGGATAATGTGAGTGTGACCTGCTTTCCAGCTTCCAGGCCTTTCACCTTGATGCACTTATGCAAGAGACAGACATACGTTTCTGAATCTGCTGAAATGCCCCCTTGGTTTAAGGTCTGTAGAGCCTCTTTCAGTCTGCCTGCCTCACAAAGCATCTTCACATGCCCAGAAGTGCCAGAAGAGGCATTGTGGACTCCCTCTCTTGATCCTCTTCCAGAAGCTGTGGTCATGGTTGAGGTGCCTGATTTTATCAACTGTGCCGCTGCAGCTGCTGCCTTTAGTTGACCATCTACCCTTGCAGGTTTCTTGTAGCTATTGATCCACAGGGAATCATAGGTAATCTTGTTCTTGAAATCTGGCCCTCTTGGATGAATCTGGACCCACACTCTATCCCTGCTCCTTCAGCTATTCATGCCTCTGCACAAATCATGCATACATCCTTGCCTTGCTGCTAGCAGCTGACAACGACAGCCTAGATTTGTTCTAGGAAACACCCAACTCAACTTATCACACTAGTTCCTATGCTCAATTGCATCTGCTACTTTCTGTAATCCAACAGGCATTCACCTTTTGCCCTCGATTGTCCCACCATTGACTGGGGTCAGAAAAGTATTCTCTGCACAGCTTCTGCACGTCTCTGTTACCTGTTTCTGGATACTTTCCTGTTGTCTGGGGTCAGAAAAGTATTCATTCCACAGCTTCTCCTCCTCTCTGTTACCTGTTTCTGGATACTTTCCTGTTGTCACATTGGCAGTAGCATCATGTCAAAGTCACTCCAAACTATCAAAGGTTCACTCAACCAGCTACCTTGCAGAATTCAACAAGAAAATTTAGGGCTGATTCTGATAAGAGGGAAAAACAGGGTGAAATGTGTTGAAGAAGGTGCCTTCATGAGCAGTGCCTGATTTTATCAGCTGTGCCAATGCTGCTGCGGCTTCCAGTTGACCATCTACCCATGCAGGTTTCTTGTAGCCATCCTTCCACAGGGAGTCATAGGTAATCTGGAGCTTGAAATCTGGCCCTCTTGGATGAATCTGGACCCACACCCCATCCCTGCTCCTTCAGCTATCCATGCCTCAGCACAAATCATGCATACATCCTTGCCTTGCTGCTAGCAACAGACAATGACAGCCTAGAATTCTTCCAGCAAACACCCCCACCATACTTATCACACTAGTTCCTATGCTGACTTGCGTCTGCTTCCAACAGGCATTCACCTTTTTGTCTCCATTGTCCCACCATTGCCGGGGGTCGGAGAAGTGTTCATTCCAAAGCTTCTCCTCGTCTCTGTTATC
Source organism: Takakia lepidozioides (assembly GCA_030704615.1). NCBI lineage: Eukaryota > Viridiplantae > Streptophyta > Takakiopsida > Takakiales > Takakiaceae > Takakia > Takakia lepidozioides. Next base: position 52,785,829 of record CM060731.1, read on the forward strand.
TGTTTTTGGATACTTTCGTGCTGCCACATCGGCACTACCTTGTCAAAGTCATTCCAAACCATCAAAGTCGACATATGGCAAATGAAAGACTACAGCTTGGATGCAAACACCATATTCAATATGCAAATTCAGGGCCGAGTCTGATGAGAGCGGCTGAAATAGGTCGAAGAAGAAGGTGCCCTCACCACATTGTCCTTGACCTTGTGTCGTGACCCATGGAGGATTTGACCGACCATCAACCCAAAAGGACCTCTTGTGTGTGCTGCTTGTGTCTGTAGTCAGGTAATCTCGGATTGGTCTGTGAGAACCACCACGGTGCACATGAGCAGGCAGAGATTGAAACACGGCCTGCTAAGACCAAGCTGACTCTCCCAAGAACCTTGTAAACATGAGGAAGAATACCAAATCATGGTACTAACAGGAGCCAAGAGCCCACATTTGCAGCATGGACAAACTTCTTCACATCGTACATTAAGAAAAAGCCACACCTTGCGATTGCGGTTGTCCCACCATCGTGAACTATCTTTACAAAACTCATGCCAGCTCTGCTCCGTGCTCCAAGGTAGAGGTTTGTGATCGAAAATCCGACAGCATCAACATTGTGACAAGGTCCTTTACTGAGGGGTGCTAGTGAGCTTTCAACAACATTCATGCAAGTTGTTTTGGGCTCCATTGGACTCTACCCGAGCGAGGAACAACGAACATGTCCAGACTTACACAGATGCTAACCCAGCTTATGTATACAGTCTGGAGATTGTAGAGTGGTCTCTGAAAACGACCAGGGAGGAAGGCGCTGAGCCGCCACAGTCTTTTACCCTGGGCCTTGGCATTTAAGTTTGTCTCACGTTCCAAATTCCAATATGTAGGCTACCGTCCCAAGTCGTTCAAAAAACAAAATCAGCCAAAGCCGGTGGACATATCAACACGATGCGGACCCCGCTATTGCATGCCTTGGGAAAGTGGCAATTGCATGTGGGGCCCATTTGGCGGCTGCAGGCAAGCGCTAACCGCTAGGAGCCATCGGAACGGCACGACCACGAACCGGTGGTCCATGTAGGGCCCCTGACCGCTGCCACCTTGAAGAGCACAGTAATATCCTTGTTGAAAGTTCGGTAAAATGATGAAAAGGTTTCTTGAGCAGAGTTTGGAGTTCGTTGTTCCTCATCGTGTAGAGCCCAATGGAGCCCAAAACAACTTGCATGAATGTTGTTGAAAGCTCACTAGCACCCCTCATTAAAGGACCTTGTCACAATGTTGATGCTGTCGGATTTTCGATCACAAACCTCTACCTTGGAGCACGGAGCAGAGCTGGCATGAGTTTTTTAAAGATCCTTCACGATGGTGGGACAACAGCAATCGCAAGGTGTGGCTTTTTCTTAATGTACGATGTGAAGAAGTTTGTCCATCCTGCAACTATGGGCTCTTGGCTCCTGTTAGTATTATGATTTGGTATTCTTCCTCATGTTTACAAGGTTCTTGGTAGAATCAGCTTGGTATTAGCAGGCCGTGTTTCAATCTCTGCCTGCTCATGTGCACCGTGGTGGTTCTCACAGACCAATCCGAGATTACCTGACTACAGACACAAGCAGCACACACAAGAGGTCCTTTTGGGTTGATGGTCGGTCAAATCCTCCATGGGTCACGACACAAGGTCAAGGACAATGTGGTGAGGGCACCTTCTTCTTCGACCTATTTCAGCCTGTTTTGCGCTCTCATCAGCCTCGGCCCTGAATTTGCATATTGAATATGGTGTCTGCATCCAAGTTGTAGCCTTTCATTTGCCATATGTTGCAGTGGATCTGTGGTGGTTTGGAATGACTTTGACAAGTTAGTGCCGATGTGGCAGCAGGAAAGTATCCAAAAACAGGTAACAGAGACGAGGAGAAGCTTTGGAATGAACGCTTCTCCGACCGCAGTCAATGGTGGGACAATGGAGACAAAAAGGTGAATGCCTGTTGGAATCAGACGCAAGTCAGCATAGGAACTAGTGTGATAGGTTGAGTTGGGTGTTTCCTAGAACAAATCTAGGCTGTCATTGTCAGCTGCTAGCAGCAAGGCAAGGATGTATGCATGATTTGTGGAGAGGCATGGATATCTGAAGGAGCAGGGATAGAGTGTGGGTCCAGATTCATCCAAGAGGGCCAGATTTCAAGCAGAAGATTACCTATGATTCCCTGTGGATCAATAGCTACAAGAAACCTGCATGGGTAGATGGTCAACTGGAAGCCGCAGCAGCAGCGGCACAATTGATAAAATCAGGCACCGCTAATGAAGGCACCTTCTTCAACACATTTCACCCTGTTCTTCCCTCTTATTATAATCGGCCCTAAATTTTCATGTTCAATTCTGCAAGTTAGCTGGTTGAGTGAACTTTTCATAGTTATACTGCCAATGTGACAACAGGAAAGTATCCAGAAACAGGTAACAGAGACGAGAAGCTGTGGAAAGAATACTTTTCTGACCCCAGTCAATGGTGGGACAATCGAGGCAAAAAGGTGAATGCCTGTTGGCTTACAGAGAGTAGCAGATGCAATTCAGCATAGGAACTAGTGTGATAAGCTGAGTTGGGTGTTTCCTAGAACAAATCTAGGCTGTCATTGTCAGCTGCTAGCAGCAAGGCAAGGATGAATGCATGATTTGTGCAGAGGCATGGATAGCTGAGGGAGCAGGGGTAGAGTGTGAGTACAGATTCATCCAAGAGGGCCAGATTTCAAGCACAAGATTACCTATGATCCCCTGTGGATCAACAGCTACAAGAAACCTGCATGGGTAGATGGTCAACTGGAAGCCGCAGCAGCAGCGTCACAATTGCTAAAATCAGGCACCTCAACCATGACCACAGCTTCTGGAAGAGAATCAAGGGAGGGAGTCCACAATGCCTCTTCTGGCACTTCTGGGCATGTGAAAGTGCTTTGTGAGGCAGGCAGACTGAAAGAGGCTCTACAGACTTTAAACCAAGGAGGCATTTCAGCAGATTCAGAAACGTATGTCTGTTTCTTGCATAAGTGCATCAAGATGAAGGGCCTGGAAGCTGGAAAGCAGGTGCACACTCACATTATCCAAAGTGGATTCATGCCAAATGTTTTTCTACTCAACACCCTTGTCAACATGTATGTTAAGTGCGGGAGCATCCTGGATGCTCACCAAGTGTTCAACAGAATGCCTCAACGATCTTTGATCACGTGGAATATAATGTTGGCAGGATTTACCAAGCATGGGTGTGGTAGGAATGCTTTGGAGACCTATGAGCAAATGAGGTGCAAATGGGTGAAGCCCAACCGCATCACGTTTGTTTGTGTTTGCAATGCGTGTGCAAGCCTGGGAGCCCTGGAAAAGGGTAAAGAGGTGCATCGCGACATCGTCAGAGCTGGAATCGTACCCGATGTGATCCTGAACAATACCCTCGTGGACATGTATGCCAAATGTGGGAGCATCGAGGATGCAAAGGGAGTGTTCGACAATATGGCTGAACGAGATGTGGTGTCGTGGAACGCGATGCTTGCAGGGTATGCACAGCAGGGGCGCGGGATGGAGGCTTTGGAGACGTATGAGCAAATGATTTGCGAAGGGGTGAAGCCCGACCACATCACGTTTGTGTGTGTTTGCAGTGCGTGTGCAAGCCTGGCAGCCCTGGAAAAGGGCAAAGAGGTGCATGGCGACATTGTCAGAGCTGGAATCGTACCAGATGTGATCCTGAACAATACCCTCGTGGACATGTATGCCAAATGTGGGAGCATCAAGGATGCAAAGGGAGTGTTCGACAATATGGCTGAACGGAATGTGGTGTCGTGGAGTGCGATGCTCGCAGGATATGCACAGCAGGGGCGCGGGATGGAGGCTTTGGAGACGTATGAGCAAATGATGTGCGAAGGGGTGAAGCCCAACCACATCACGTTTGTGTGTGTTTGCCAAGCGTGTGCAATCCTGGCAGCCCTGGAAAAGGGCAAAGAGGTGCATGGCGACATCGTCAGAGCTGGAATTGTACCAAATGTCATCCTGAACACTGCCCTGGTGGACATGTATGCCAAATGTGGGAGCATCGAGGATGCAAAGGGAGTGTTCGACAATATGGCTGAACGAGATGTGGTGTCGTGGAACGCGATGGTTGCAGGGTATGCACAGCAGGGGCGCGGGATGGAGGCTTTGGAGACGTATGAGCAAATGATGTGCGAAGGGGTGAAGCCCAACCACGTCACGTTTGTGTGCGTTTGCAGTGCGTGTGCAAGCCTGGCACTCCTGGAAAAGGGAAAAGAGGTGCATGGCAACATCGTCAGAGCTGGAATCATACCAGATGTCATCCTGAACAATGCCCTGGTGGACATGTATGCCAAATGTGGGAGTATCGAGCATGCAAAGGGAGTGTTCGACAATATGGCTGAACGAAATGTGGTGTCGTGGAGTGCGATGATCGCAGGATATGCACAGCATGGTTGTCATAGGGAGGTCGTGCAACTATTTGAAGGAATGCAAAAGAACGGCTTGAAGCCAAACAGTATCACCTTTATATGTGTTCTCTCTGCATGCAGCCACACTGGCCTACTGAATGAAGGAAGACGCTACTTCGATTCCCTGAGTCAAGCTCATGGTGTCACTCCGACAGTAAAGCACTTTGGCTGCATGGTGGACCTTCTTGGACGTGCGGGACAACTGGATGAGGCAGTGGACCTGATTAATAAAATGCCCATAAATCCAGATGCTGTGGTGTGGAAGGCCTTGCTTGGTGCCTGCAGAATCCATGGCAATGTGGAGATGGCTGAACGTGCAGCAACATCTATCCTCAAGTGGGATGAACAGGATGCCGCGACTTATGTGTTGCTCTCAAACATCTATGCTGCAGCTGGCAGGTGGGATGATACTGCAAAGGTGAGAAGAATGATGAAGGTCAAAGGGGTTAGAAAGGAGCCAGGTCGCTGCTGCATTGAGGTTGGCAACAGGGTGCACACCTTCGTTGTAGATGACAAGTTGCATCCCAGAATTAAGGAAATCCATGCTGAGCTGAGAAGATTGTCTGGGCAGATGAAGGAGGCGGGGTATGTGCCTGACACGCGCTTTGTGTTGCATGATGTGGGGGAGGAGGAAAAGGAATTTTCTCTTTGCCACCACAGTGAGAAGCTGGCCATTGGTTTTGGGCTGATCAGCACGACCCCTAGGACACCTCTCCGCCTCATCAAGAATCTTCGAGTGTGTGGTGACTGCCACACCTCCACCAAATTCATCTCAAAGATTGTTGGCCGAGCAATTGTTGTACGGGACGCTAACCGCTTTCACCACTTTGAAGATGGGATTTGTTCTTGTGGGGATTACTGGTGAAAGGATGTTTTCTTGGAAAGATGCGAGTGTCTTGCTTCATTTATTGATCTGTGTAGCTACTCAGATCATCCACCACTTCCTGAGAGTATTGACCATGATGTACTGTTGAGTGCATTTCCTGTGGCATATCCACGGGAAATGATAGTGGGGTCTACCAAGCATAGGTGGGAAGTTGGCCCATAATTGCACTTGACTGAAGGGGTGATATTGGACTGACTTTGGTGACAGTGGATGGAAATCAGAGTGCTGGCCTAATTCTGGGTTTGGGTGGTGGAGCTTCTCCAAAGCTTGAAGATGGAAGTGAATACAAATTTTGATGAGCTTGATGAGAGGGGCAGCCCTGTGCACAAGTTTGTTCAGCATCTTAAATTTGCACATGTGTGTTTGTTTCTCGTGGTGTGGCTTTGGATGGAGCCCTTGACGAACTTGCATGAATATTCCCAAAAGCTATCCTTACCCCACCAAGATCCCGTCCCATGGTGGCTGCTTGAAAGTTCATATAGGGATTGTAAGGGTATTTGGGTATGTTGTGATTGATTGATGCCGCTTGACTCCCTCACACTATAACATCGGTTTGTGCATGTTGGAGTTCAAGGTTGGGGGACAGAGGCCACCCACTTCAGAACACAATTGCTACAGTTGGAGACCAGATTTGGGAGCATGTATGAAACAACTATGCATAGTTTCATGCAACAATAAGCGATACTGGCAGTGTCCACCGACGCAGGTCTCTATCGCTGGTGTGACTCCCAGTGTTCTCAGTAACTACTTGAGCTGCCAATCTCAAACAAGCCAAAAAACTCTCCTGAAACCCCCTTCAAGAAAAGTGAGGTCTTTCTCTTGCTTCGAGTAACCGTCCAACATCCCAAAAAACGAAGCTTTTGGTCTGTCATGTTGGTTCAATTAATATCAATAAAGTTACACCCAACTAAGGGATAATTTATGTGAATAATGAGAGGAAGATATACTTACTGCTCCTCCTTTGGCTGTGAGGGCACAGTCATGAGAAGGATTTGTAGCGAGCTCTTCAATTGTTGTGCAAATGGTTTGGATTTTCATTTCCTCGCATGCAAGTTTTGGGAGAAAGTAACCATATAGGAGGAAGTCCCCCAAGTTTGGGTGGGCCCTGTTCAATCTAGAGTGGTCCAGGAATTAAGGTGGTCCAAGAATTAGAGTGGGGGGCTTATATAATAAGGCCACGTGTATTAAGGAATGAAATGAAGGGGTCCAAAAAAAGAAGGCAAGGTGATACCTATTAAATAGGGGATGGTTCATGGCGATTTGGGTAGTTAGGTTACAGGTGTTAAGTGGTGGGAGTAGGCCTGAGTAGGGTCTGACATGTGTCCCACCCTTGTAGAAGTTCCCACCGCCCGGAGAGGGTATATAAAGGAGAGGGGGGCACTCTTCCTACTTATTAACTAACTACTTACTAGTATTAAATTTGTACCTAGGGGCCTGCACATGCACGGCCCCAAAAGAAAAGCAAATAAGAACCGTAGTGTATTAATTAATAGAAACAGTGTGAAGCTTGATTTCGGCACTAGGGGTTTGTTCCCCTTCCTCTACGGGGCTTAACCTTATCTGGGGAATGTAGTCGATCGATGGGCCTGGCAAAGAAGACGGAATCTTACTAAGAAGACACCACAGACTCAGACCTCCAAAACACTTTCATTCACCCACTCAAGCACACCGTTACACCCAGCGTACGCTCGCGTAAGACCCAAAAAGCCACCACCTCCATTGCCACGGCAGTGAGGTTTAAATAGTATTAGGTCATAATCTAATCCTAGTGCCGCGTGGCACTTACATATAGGTCCACCAGATGCCCTTCCAGCACAGCCATAGAAAGAAGCCAGATCACCCAGTCCCATCCTAATCTAATCCTAAACTAGCTGTTAGAATAAGACAACCCCTAATAAAGCCATCAGCTGTTGCCAGCTCATCCTCATGCGCAAGGTGTAAGTTCATCCAGATTTCATCCTGGCTCCGTCCATCCCTTAAATCATCCGGAGCGCATCCCTCCTCCATTCATTCATGTCGAAAAGGAAGGTGAGAGGGAATCCCATCTCCACATATGTGAAGCCTACTGGGGCCACAAGAAACTGCGAGCTCATGCGAGTGATGAGCTTGGGAAGAACAAAAATGAAGCCTAGCCAAAACAAACTACACACCCGGCACACAAAGGATGAAAAAACCTAGGGAAGAAAACCTCACCCTGCAAGCTAGGTGAAGGACAAAACATCCCATAGGAAAAACCCCAAGTACTACAATTGGTGCAGAAAACTAGCACAAAATTCAAACATTATTCTAAAGAAGATGATGTCATGTTTTGTGTGTGAGCTGTCCGAGCTGTGGGGGTGAAGATCACCTGACGGTTCTCAACATTCAAACAGGTTAGATCAAAAGTAAGAGTGCATGGAACAAGTAGTGAAACATGAATGGAGCTAGCTAAGTGAGGAGTAGAAGCATGTTGGGGGAGCAAGACATACTGTCTGCCAGGAAGAATATCAGAGATAAGATAAGGGCCATCAATTCTTTATTTGGCCTTGGAAATATACTTACCAGGCTGGAGCCTCACACAAACAGACTAGCCTACCTTGAATGACTCAAAATACACAACACGGCGGAATTCTTTGCCTGAGTAGCTTAGGCAAACATAATGTTAGATTTTGCAGTTTCCCGCAAACTACGTCGTCTAACATCCATGGAAAGCAAAAAGACTTCCCAATTTTCAGGCTCAGTAGCCGAGACCTGCAGCCAGGAGATATGCAAAGGAATTCTACATTTCCTAACATACAAAAGTTCAAAAGGTTGGATTTTTGTACTGGCATGGATAGAAGTCCTGTAGGCAAATAGTAGAATAGGCACAGCAATATCCCATTCATCAATGACTGCCCCATTCTTCTCGAGCATCTGGCATATAATTTTGTTAAATCGTTCTGTCAAACCATTGCATTGGGAATTGTGGGGAGCAGTAACGGCATGCTTAGTGCTGAGATTAAACAAGACAATCTCCATAAGTTGGTTGCAGAACTCTGTACCTTGATCCGTGAGGATTTCCAGAGGGCACCCATGACGAAGAATCACCTTATCAAAGAAGAACTGCACCACCTCATCACTATCCTTAGCAACCAGAGGTTAGAGCTCAACCCATTTTGTTAGGTAGTCCGTAGCAACCGCAAGGTATGCATGGCCCTTGGACGTGGATTTAAGGGGTCCGACTAGATCTAAGCCAACCCTGACAAATGGTTTAGTCACCGGGATTGGCTGTAAAGGTAAGGGAGCTTCGGTTCTAGGTAGGATGGTTTTAGCATGATAGGGCACACACCTTGCAATGAAAGTTGAGACATCTTTAACTAAGCCTTTCCAGTGATACTGCTCCTGTAATCTCTTGACAGTCTTAGCAACCTCCAAATGGCCAGCATAAGTAGAAGCATGGTATAATTCGAGCAAAGCAGGGACAGCAGACCTAGAAGGGACTTCCACAGCAAAGGTACCTTCCAAAGCAGTGACTCTGAACAATCTCCCTTCACTTACCCGGTGGCTGGGTAAGTGATAGTTGACTTGCTTCATGAGCAGCTTGGATATGCCACTAAGGTGGGTACCGGTTTTGCACCTATGGAGAAGAGCATCGTGTAATGGATCATCCATGCCTACATCACTCATAGCCACACAACAGCAGGTTAGTGTAGGCGTGAAAAAAGTGGCAGCCCCCGTTCTCTTCCTTTCGGAATCCTGACTTCATTTTCAGTTGGCTGCCTATGAGGAGGCAAGCAGGATGTAGGGCTCAGCTCAGTCCCTTGGTCAGGAAACAAACCAAGGCAGGCACAAGACAAGATGAACAGTTCTAAGGTAAGGGAAAGTACCAGACCAATCTACAGGATACCAGACCAGAATTCATGCCAATACCAGGTGAGAGTCAACCAACATCAAACTGAAGAAGATCCCAAGTGTCAAGCAAATCTGGAGGAACATAAAGATAGTCCAGCAAATGATATAAGGCATAGGGATCTGAAACAGACACAGCAGGTGATGTAGATCATGCAGCAAGGGAGACTAGATCATTTAAGGTAGTGTAAGGTGCAGGGATTTTGGATTCGCCTCGAGTCAAAGCATCAGCATTAACATTATCCTTCCCACGCTTGTAGAAGATGGTAAAGTCATAGCCTTGCAGAATGAGAGCCCCTCGAGCTAATCTGCCAGTGAGTTCACGAGGGGTTAGCAAGGCTTTTAAATATAGATGATCAGTTTCAATGGTAAAATGACAGCCATGTAAATACTGCCTAAAATATTTGACTCCAAAGATAACTGCAAAGGCCTTCCATGTCAGTGATAGAGTAATTGCGCTCATGTTTATCAAGGCGGTGAGAGGTGTAGGCGATGACATGTTCATGACCATCTTGAATCTGGCTCAACACAGCAGAGATAGCTACATCACTGGCATCAATTTGCAAGATAAATGGCAAGGTAAAATCAGGATAAGCAAGCACAGGAACAGAGGTTAGTGCAATTTTGAGCTTCTCAAATGCGGACGTTTCAGCAGTACCCCATACAAAACGAGCATCCTTGGATAACAAGCGAGTGAGTGGAGCAGCTAATTTGGCAAACTGAAAAATGAAGCGACGATAATAAGAACCCAAACCTAAGAAGGCTTTAACGCATGTTTTATCCCGAGGGGCTGGATAGTTCCACACGGCTTGGATCTTAGCAAGGTTAGGACTGATGTCAGCAGCAGAAAGTAGATGGCCTAAGAAATGGAGTTGTTCCATACAAAAATCACACTTCTTGGCTTTAACCTTAAGCTCGGCTGCACGAAGTCTGCACACAACCCGCTATAAATCCAACAGATGAGCATCAAATGTTGTAGAATAAATGTTGATGTCATCAATGTAAACCAAGGCACACTCCCAACAAAGGTTTCTTAAAACTATATCCATAAGGCGCTGAAATGTAGCAGTGGCGTTGCAAAGACCAAAAGGCATGGTTTCAAATTAGAAGATGCCCATCTTGCAAGTGAAGGCAGTTTTCTCCTTAGCAGCAGCAGTTCAAGGAACTTGCCAAAAGTCAGAGGCTAAATCTAAGGAAGAGAAGATAATGGCCCCATTAAGTTGATCTAGCGTTTCATTGATGTGTGACAAAGGGTAATCATCTCTCTTTGTGATGGCATTTAAACGCCGAAAATCAACGCAAAAACGAGTTGAGCCATCCTTCTTACCCACCAAGACATTGGGACTGGCCCAAGGGGATATGGAGGGGGTGATAACACCAGCATCAAGCATCTTGGTAATCTCTTCCTGAATGACCTTTCGCTCACGAACACTCTCCCTATAAGCATGTTGTTTGATAGGCTTACCCTCTGTGACGATGTCATGATCCAGAAGGGTGGTGCGGCCCAAGTCATGAAGCACTTTACTAAAGATGTCGAGATTGTCACGGATAAACTAGTGTAGGCGATTAATCTGCTGGGAAGCAAGATGATCACCCACCTTGATATCCTTTAAGACTTGCTGAAAATGTTGCTCTGCTTCAGGAGTAAGATTGTCTTTGTCAGTGGAACCAGAATGAGAGGCAAACGCCTGGAGTTGGTCCACAGGGGAATCCACCAGCCCAATATCTGCATGAAGACTGAGACATTTCTAAACAGAGGCCAACTCAGACAAATGAGAAGCAGTGAGCCTAGCAAGGACTTGACCCCTACGGATACTGATGCTAATGTGTTCAAGGTTAGCAATCAGTAATCTGACCTCGCCCTTGAATCCCCTGTCTAAAACCCCAGAAGCAACCAGACAGTGCTTTTGGAAGGTAAGTTTTTTCCAGCCCTCAATCTCAAGGAAATGACCTGCAGGGCAAGCAAAAGCTAAGCCTGTAGGTACTATGCGCTGAGAAAAAGCTGGGATGCTGAAGTCAATAAGAGAACGTAGCAAAAGGGAATTCTTTGCCACAGGCAGGGGAGGTCCAGACTTCTTACCTGGTGGAGGGAAATGCCATTGGTACAAAGTATCACCAAGTGGTTGGAACTGGCTGAATCTGGCCCAATTATAATGCAAACCCACCTGCTCCTTCATCTGCTCAGCTTGAAGCTTGAGATGAGAATAGTTGGCCATAGAGGTCCCAGCGGCAATAGTAACGTGGCTTAGACTCACTTTGTAAGGTTGCCCTTCACCATTGTGAAGGCACATAAGATTGTTCATGATGTCAATGCTGGCCTCTGCACCTTTCATCCAATCCAGACCCAACAAAACTTGTTCACCCATGGTGACAATGCAGGTTAGCAAGACAATTTTCCCACTAATGCGGATAGGTAAGGTGACTAACCCAATGGGTTCATATGCCGTGCCATTTGTTATGGTAACCACAAGGCCACGAGCACAGCTAATCTTAAATCCAAGAATGCGAACTGTACTAAGTGGAATGGCAGACATTGTACAGCCAGTATCAATAATACATGGAAAGGAAAGGTGGCCCACATGACATTGTGTCATCAATGGGTGGATACGGTCCCAACTGACGCACTTATAGGCCTCACAGTGCATGAGTTTGAAATCACGAGAAAGAACAGCACTTACCAGCGGGTTGGGGTTCTTACCATGGTCATCTGGCACCCTCACAGACGACTAGGTTCGTTTAAAGTACCCTTCTATTTTTTGTCTCTTGGTAATTGTTCAATCAGGGTAGGCAAGTTAGATTGGTAAGGGCTCCACCTGGTGTAATGCTTGATGGACTTGCAAATCATGCATGCCGCCACTGAGGTCCTGGTGTCATGACGAATGCCAGCATAGGCTTTACCTTGAGGCCCCGATTTGGAAGGGACTGTAGGGTTCCAGCCTACCTCAGCTTTGCAGGCTTGTAGTTCTCCCTGGATTTCATTACGAAAAGATGACAACTCATGCACAATGGAAGGGACCAGATCTTCTGCAATACCTTTCACCCCAGGGTCCCCATCAGTAGGCTCAGTGACTCTCACTAGCTAGATGAGTGTGTTTCGTGTTGGTAACTTTAGATAGGCCTGCCTTGGCAGCTTTTAGACGTAACCGTTCTTCAATCAATTCCACCATCTCATCTTCAGTGGTGTAAGTCTGTTTTTGCATAAACACTTTCTCAGCAGGGGGCAAGCCTTTACAAAACAATGTTTCAAAGTAGCAGGTCTCTCTGATGCAATCAAAACCGACTTACAGATTGCAGTTCACAAAACAGTGTAGTATTTCCACACACTGTCGCCATAATGAAATTTTAAGTCTGGTGTGGTGTAAGCTATGGGCTTTTCTTCACGAAAGAGCATGCAAGCCAATTCTCTGGCTTCGACCCACGTAAGATCATTTTTGTCCTTAATATTGGACTCAAACAGTTGTCTGGCCTCTCCCTTGAGACAGATCTGAAAGGACTTGACTTGGAATCGTGGGGGAACTCCATTCATTTCAGTGCTGATTTCAAAAAATTCCAATAAGGACTCAAAATCCTCCCCTAAGTTGTACTCAAGGTATTGTTGCTTATGCATTCGCTCCCCATGATCAGATTTCCGTGGAGTAATATCCGGAACTTCAGATTGTTTCAGCAACATCTCAAAAGGGGGGGGGGACAATTTGAAATCACCCCCATGGCTTCACACAACTCGTCCAAATCAAATGTGGGCTGAGGCACAGTCGCCGGATCTTTGTGATCTCCAGACGACTCTCCCTTTTCCATATTATTCTTTTTATTAGTTGTTATCTCTTCTCTCTCCTCCGCTGCACGTTTTTCCAACTCATTCAGTCCCATCGTCTCTTCTGCTTCCCTTTCTAGCATAGATCTTGTAATTACAGGCATGAGAAGAGAAGTACACGGCTACCTGTCCGAAGGGGCACTGAGTTGCGAGTCCCACCCGGACACACAGTTGGATGCGATGAAGCAGTGCTTGTGCAGCAGGTACACTCCTTCTCCCAAGAATGCCCATAGTTCCTCTTCACGCTTGAGCCAAAAAGCCACGCGCACGATGTTGTGTACCACTTTTTCCTTCACCAATAGCGTGTGGGCAAGATATGTTTGGGCTTCTTTGGCCTTGTAGAGACCTACTGTTTCACGCCGAAAACACACCCCCGGAAAGATCAACACATCATTGGGACAAAAAAGAAATTCAGAGTCAGGGATACCCGTGATGAGCTCCTCCCAAGTGGGATCCTGGGTAAGAGCTGGCGGAACTCGAGACCTTAAATTAACAAGCAGAATAGATGTTCCTCCTTTAACCAGTTCCCACAATCGCAGAGGGCTCGGATTGTCAGGAGGCAGGAAGCTCTCAAGCTCTACACCCAATTCTCGACTCACAGAAAATTGTGGAATGCCCAAGACAGCCCAGCTAAGCTTCTCACCACTCTCCAATTGCTCCTTGGCACTAACAAGGGGAATTTGTAGAGTGACTTCCCTGGAATGAAGCTTGAGGAGAAGGCGTGCGGCATAGGCTCCCTGAAGAGATTCTCTTATGCGCCGGCTCTACTCCCTCTGCTCCGCTTTGGTGCGTATGGCTTTGCAAGCTTCCTTGCGCGCAGTTTCCTCAAAGGTTTTGGCCCAGAACTCCGAGGGCGTGTCCAGCGGGAGCTCGGGCCGTGGAATGGGTTCTCCCTCCGGGTAATCAACAAAAACCAACTGCTCAGGCAATAGGTTGCGCGCAAGCTCACAAATGTAGCGAGATTCCAAAGCCAGAGTCTGCTTCAAGCGCGGGACCTCGAATTGATCAAGTTCAAACCAACCACGTTCAGAACTGGAAACCATAGTGCTTACTTGCTAAACTCTCAAAACACAGAAAAGCTCGAGCAGACAAACTTTCTCTCTCTGTCTCTGCGCGCGAGACACAAGCCGCCATTTTGCCACTACCTCTCCCTTCAATCATGCAGGATCCCCCATACCCAATCTATTGTTCTCAGGTGCTTCGTACGAACTAAATCCTCTGTCAACGATTTTAGTTACCCCGCATCTCCACCATGACTCCGGCGCTAGGGGTTTGTTCCCCTTCCTCTACTGGGCTTAACCTTATCTGGGGAATGTAGTCGATAGATGGGCCTGGCAAAGAAGACGGAATCTTACTAAGAGGACACCACAGACTCAGACCTCCAAAACACTTTCATTCACCCACTCAAGCACACCGTTACACCCAACGTACGCTCTGGTCTTAGCAGGCCGTGTTTCAATCTCTACTTGCTCAGCTGCTCCGTGGTGGTTCTCACAGACCAATCCGACGTTACCTGACTATAGACAGAAGCAACACACACAAGAGGTCATTTTGGGTCGATGGCCGGTCAAATCCTCCATGGGTCGTGACACAAGGTCAAGGACAATGTGGTGAGGGCACTTTCTTCTTCGACCTATTTCAGCCTGTTTTGCCCTTTCATCACCCTGAATTTGCATATTGAATTATGTAAGTTAGCTTGTTGGGTGGATCTATGGTCGTTTGGAGCGACTTTGATAGGTTATTGCTGATGTGGCAACATGAAAGTATCCAAAAACAGGTGACAGACATGAGGAGAACCTTTGGAATGAATTTCCGACCCTAGTCATAGGCGGGACAAATGGAGACAAAAAAGGAATGTCTGTTGGACTACAGAGAGAAGCAGATGCAATTCGGAATTGGAACTACTATCAGCATGGAGCAGAGCTGGCATGAGTGTTTTATATATCTGGAGCGCGTTTCTTCTCCTTCATATACCCTCTCTCAGGGGGGTAGGCCGGACCCCCTCAAGCGGTACGGACCCTTTTAGAGGCTGCCCAACACATGTCACCCTTAGCAACCACCATTTGACACATATACTTTGCTTACCGCTATTTGGCGCTTGACCATCTCCCATTTAATAGTTGTCGCTTTCCTATTCTTTTTTCTTATCCCCTTACACAACGATTATTTCTTCAAATCCTTGTGTAGCTTAGTATACAAGCAGCTATGTGCATATTCACTACACTATCTTTTAAAATTCAGAACCCATAAAACGCCATGAGACTACCTGCGATGGATTGGTAATTTAACACAGAAAATTCAGTAGCATAGGTCAAGCAATACACTGCATCAACGTTCACAGGTCCGTAATACATAGGAATGTACGGTTCCTAATTAATAACTACCTCGCTAAAACGATCAACATATGTGGTATTGAGATCTAGGGGCTCTTCTATACATGATTTTTCATCAAAATACCCTGGACCCGCTTCACGTCATCATGAAAAAAGTATCCTTAACTATTTCCATGGTGGTTTCTTTTGGCATCAACATTGTCCGCCCTAAAGCTTCACACATGCCCAGGTTCATACCCTTCCGCAAAAACGTACCCGATGCATAAAATTTTGTCGATTTTAGCATGGCTAACAGGCAGCCTAAGAATGTACCTGTTCATTGCTTCCCAGACCGTTGGTGATAATATTAGATGAATGATATTTTGAAAATATTTGATGACGTAAACATACACGGTTTTTTAGCTTTGCACTTCCATATGTGCGAACATTGTTGTCCCCTCTTCATATTATGCGTTGTGACATTAGGGCTAAAAAACTTGAAATGCGGTTGTCTGTAATCTTTTAAACAATATCCTAACATCTCTTTCCATATGTGGCAAGTCCTATGCCTAAGCTGCTCAAATACTCACCACAAAACTTGAGAGCGATATCCTGCTATTATTTATATCCGGCGGATACATAGAGTAGAGGATCCAGATAGGATCCTACCCACTGGATATAAAAAAGATTAATAACCGGATTGTATCCGGATATGTAGCAAAAATACAGGGTGTCAACCGGATATAAGAAAGAAAAAATATATTAATAAAAAACTAAAATATTAAATATTATATTAAATATTATAAATGATTTAAATGGATTAAATGAAACATTTAAAACATATTATTTTTATGATTCATATGTCCGGATTACTCTATAACTGCCGGATATTATAATCTGAATATCCGGACTTATTTATATCTGGCAGCTTTTTAAAAACTTTTACTATGCATAACCGACGGATATTAGAAATGTAGATTATTATAATATCCGGATCCGTAGGGTATAACATTCTCTAATTTGTCAAGTATCCGGACCCGGCGGATATTAAAAAAAGCTGGTTGAAACCACTTCCAACCGTTGCATGTGATGCCACCATGGCATTTCATCGGGATTAACCACTCGTGAGTGGTTTATAGAGTGGTAAAAGACTGGGGTGGTTAAATGAGCCAGTGGTTATTCCACGTTTTCCTTCTAGTGTGCTTTCCTTTGGAAATTGGCTAAACGTATTCTTCCTGTGCGGTCTTCCATGAATTCTGGCTCTGATTTATCTTAGACTTGCTCCCCTGCAATGTGTACTTGAATCTATGGAACATTGTCTGCTTTGTCATGGTTTGGTTGTGGTTAGTTAGAAATAGTTATTTCTAACTAAGTAGGACTTTATACATTTGTATTTATATTTTGTTGGCATTGGGACTTCATTTGATTTCATGTGCCAAGTGAGGTGACGAACCTTACTTGGGATGTGGAGATGCTTATCTTCACGTGATGTGCAGGAAGACTCGTCTTCTTGATCTAGTCGAGCCTTCCGAGGCCTCTCTCGTCGCCATAGCTCTAGTACTTGAGATGGAGAGTGGTTGTGGTCTCCATGGTGGAGTCTTTTAACAAAGGTGCCATTGGCTTGGCTTATATAACGTGATAGAGTGGGTTTCATCTCTTTTCACCATTTCCGTATCACTAGAAGAAGACGGGCGTAGCTTTATAGGAGAGAACTCCGGCCGAAGCCGGCATAACTAAGAGCCACTTCGCCTTGTGGCTACTGCCTCCTTTCAGGGGTGGGCCCTATAAAAAGAAAGGTGTCCTGTGAGACACTAAGTGACCGTAGAAAGTAGGGGAGTCTGTGGTATCCCTGGGTACCCAATGGTACCGTGAGGGACCTAGGGTGCGTTTGAAGTGCCAGATTCCAGTTGACGTTTGTTGGTGATAATAGCTGTGAGTGAACGGAGTGTCGTGAGGTGAATTGTTTTGAAGCACTTGTGGATGGGAAGAGTGGGAATTTTGAAGTTATCATGTATGTCATTGATACTGGCGTTATATGCCGCCTCGAGTACCGGCGGCGATGACGGTTAATGGGCCAGTTTTCCAGCCATACCGTCGGATTGCAAGGATAAGCGGGACATATTTTTGACGTTTTTCTAAAATCGAATCATTGGGATAACGATCGTGGCAAAATGTGAATTCAATGAAATGAATGGTGAATTGTGGGGATGGCGAGGTGGTGGGTGGGGTGTTAATGGGTAGGTCTTGTACAAGGAGTATGTCCGGGCAAAGCCTAGCAGGGCATGAGCAAGGTGATTGGTTACATATACATGGTAGCAGCCAGGGTGACACAGTGTGATCGGGTGGCCGACCTTGGTAGGTGCCAGCGTTTATGAGCGAGAACCATCTGGTTTTAGCACAGTTTAGAAAGAGCTTATTGAGATGCCAGATTGCCTGGTTGTGTCTCGTGATATGAAGGCCATGTATGATCGGGTGCGTACATTGGTTGAGGAGATGTGGCCAGGTGTCACGAGCTTGGTGAGTGGTTGAACATAATGGGCAGTATGGGGATGTGAACATATACGGTCAGAAGATGTGTTTGCGCTGGTGACCCATATATTGGGCATATCTGAATTTGAGTGTTTGTCGGATTTGTGCGTCAGTGGTAGCTTTGGTTAGCCACAAATGATTTGAGAATAAATGGTGCAATATATTTGATTGAGTCCATTTTTGGATGTGTACTCTGGTGTGGCTGATGGAGGCTGCAGCTTGTTTATTTGCTTCTTTGGTCAGAGTGATCAGGAGGTTTCGAACTGGTCTGGGTACAGGGGTAGCTTTCTAGGACTATATGCTAGGAAATGTGGTTGGACAACGATGTATGTTGTGGCACGATGCTTAGGTGCACGACAGCTCCAAATATTGTTTCTTAGCTAGGAAGGCTTGGAAATTGGCAGTAGTTTTTTATTTTGCTTGGAAACGTATGCTAGTAAATCTGCCTTCTAATCTGCTTCTGATCTCAGAATGGTTCCTGGAGTTCTTGGCCTGGGCCGCTCTTAGATCACTCATGTTATGGAACATCTGGAAAGCTTGTTGTTCTCTGCTATATGACAATACCAGGCCATGTTTTAGAGTAATTATCTATAGGGTCCACTTGTCTGAATTAGCTCGGAAAGCGTGGGGCGTGGTTTGTGAAGCTATTGGTAGATGCAGCCAGGATCGCCGAATGCAGCTTCTCTCAGGCTTTAACAACTCATGGGGCCAGGGAAATCTCCTCTGTACCAGAACCTCAGAATCCAACATTATGTGGAATGACTCCCTACCTTCGTTGGCAGCTCTAACAATGCCAGACCCTCACCAACTGATAGAGAAGAAACTGATGTCAATTTTAGAAAACGGAAATCTAGGACCCAGTTGTCTTTTGAGCCTCACAAAAGGAAGAGAAATAGTCTTTGATCTATGATACTTCCCTCTTTGTTTTCCTTACAATCTAGTTGCAAGGGTCTCGGGCCCATCATTGCCAAGTTGGACGACAATTTCAGCCTCATTTCAGCTCGCCCCAACTTCTACATAGGCCTCCCACCTGATCACCACATGATGAAGACAGGGGCCTTGAGATGGCCTCTCCTTGCATGCTTAGGAAAGAGGATCAGCACTCGCCATCCCTGTGGCGAGACGGGAGGAGAGAATTAAGCCCTTTCTCATACGTCATTCCATATCATGTGTGAAAATTGAAAAGGGATCAAGTTGAATGTAGGACCCAAAACTTTGGTGATGCTGTTTGTTGCATTGGATCACTGGCCTCCCTCACTACCTCACTCACAACAGTTTGCTGAACATCCTCTGTGTCCCTGGACTCCGATTTTGCTGTTGTACAACTTGACCCTAAAAAAAGGCCTATACTGATTTCTCTCATATAATAGAACTTACCATCTTGATCTACTGATTTAAAAAGGAAGGATGGTAACATTACTCAGAGTGCAAGTTGGCCTTGAGTTGTCTTGACAAATGTAGCTGATCCCTCTAGCCCTCAAGACTAAGTTGATATGTCTTGATATTTACTCAGGCTAGAGGAATTGATTTGTGCAGAGTACCTGTTCAATGCGACAAGAATGTTCCGTCCACACCATCATGCGGTGAGAACGGGCGTGTGGTCCCCTTTTTTCCAGTTAAATTAATCTACAGAGGTGAGAGCAGCCCAGCAGCTGAGTGGGATTTGAACCCAAACATATTCTGCCCCATTGGCAGCCCACACATACATACAAGGAGGGGGAATGCCACATCCTTGTTTGTACCCCCGCTTGGCTGGGGGACTAACAACTACAGGCATGACTCACAAGGCAACATGAACCAAACACAGAAAGGGGACAAACAAATTCACTAAACAAACTGCGACGAAGGGTGGCCAAGGAGGACTGAGCTGCTGCAGCTCTTATCATAGCTGCAGTCACTCATGTATCACAGTTTCCAAATTCATCTACAGCCTCACAAGTCATTCCTGCAGCTCAAGTCCTAGCTGCAGCTCCGAGTCTACATCTGAAAACAAACAAAATTCATGATCAAGTTGCAGCTCCTATCCTAGCTGCATTTCCTAAGCCAAAATCAGAATGCAGAAGCTGCAGCTCCTGTCATTGCTGCAGCTCCAGTCAAATAAATAGAAGCTGCAGGACAAACAAACCTGCCCACCATTAGCCACACAAAACATAGAGCGAGAGGAGAGACATGCCAAGCGACTCCTACAAAAATATATAAATTACCCAAAAGAAAACCAGCACTACTCTAGTATGATCGTTTCCATGCCAATATCAACATGAACAGGCAAACCAGAGTGTTCATGCAAAGACAAAGATAAGCAACACGGTTAGATGTGCTGGACGAGCTCACCCCTCGTCATGCACAGTCCCGAGATCTCTGCAGGGGAATGCCACATCAACCAATATCAGTACCCTCACAACTTCACATTGCACTTACAGGTTTCAGAGGTGGCTGTGATGTGCAACAAAGCAGCGTCCCAAGCAGCAAGGGAGGTCCGCTTCAAGGTTTCCACCTTCCAAATGGAAGGCAGTAGCCCCTTCAGGCCGAAGAGACGCCATAATGTACAGTTGCTTCACAGGATTCCACCATTTTCTCTACATTTGTGTGTCAGCCGACGAGAGAGGGGGAGGGGGTAATTATTTTGTTGTCTTGATTTCAGGGAGAATGCTTGAAGTGACAGAAAGAAGCAGAGCAGCAAGTCGTCGGGACACCGCCAAAGAAGCTTGCGATATCAGGAGGCCTCAATGCCATGGCCCTGACAACTGAATCGTATGGCGGTGCACAGATAACAGGCAGCAGTTCGCCATTTGCTTTTCCAGGTGGCTATGGCTACCCGGCTGCTGCTGGGCAGAAAGGCTACCCAGGTGAAAACTGCTCTTGGGTTGTTCCTGGTTGCACCTTTATCATTAGCAGGGTCAAGAGCTTACAACACTGTTGGAGAGCATGTGAATGCACTCAAAGCATATCCTATACTTGTTATAATATGTACAGAACAGATGATGAAACCTCCGAGCTTTGCAAACATGTTGAAATATTAGTCTGCATCCTTTCATGACTGGAATATATGTACTTTCTCGATTGTCCTTTTCCCAAGGGAGCTCTAATCCACCTGCTGCTTGGGTCTCAGATAACACCAAAGGGTTTCTTCACCACAGCATTTTGCTAACATTACAAGACAAGTTTTGGTGCTGAGATGGTCACACACGACATGTTAAGTACAGAAATGAAATGTAGGCCCATGTACTTTATCTAATGGCATAACATCCACAACTGTGCCTTCACCCTCCTCCTCAACTTCCACATGCTGAAGTAGTGGGTTTCTCCTTCATCTGTGCCTAAACTAAAAGACCTATGTGTCTCTACATTCCCACGAACAGCAGTACATCCGCCTCTTCCTTTATAACTTCCGCTGTTTCATATTTTATGAATGAAAATGAAGTTGCACTCTACTTCAGAGTCAGAGTCTTTCCAAGGGTTTTCTTCTTATGAAAAGCTGTGCGATACTCAGTGTAATTGGTGGTCTTAAAGAGAGCAGGGTGGGTTTCATCAACAAGCTCTGGAGCTGGGCCGAGGATGGCATCAGCAAGAAAGTCGTCACTGACAGGCGGGTTGCACCTTGATTTGTCACTGCCCGATGCTCCACGCTATGAAATCTGTTGTTGCTCACTACCTGACCACCAAATTAGTCCCCAACCTCTGTCAGTAACAGTTCTGGAAGTACACATTGGCAGTGGTTAACACAATGTCCACCTGAAACTCAGTGGTGGGACTTCATGTGAAAACTGCTCCAGAGGTGGGTAGAGCCCTCCCACCCATAGTCCCCACATCTGTGCTGGCCACAAGCTACTTCTGCAGCTTTCCTCTACACGGTGCATGACAAAAAAGTACCACAACAACACATCTTACATCTTAGTGTAGGTACAAAGCTACAGTAGCACTTGCCAGAATCGCGATGATACATTCTCGTCTAGTTTCATTTGACGCCTTACATCAACACTCAAAGCTATGTAACCAAATTGTCATTTGGCTGGCCCTATGACGTTGTCACACAGAAAAGCAAAGGATGATTCACTTGTAGTTGATCACCCAGATTGACAACACGGGCATTTGGCACAGGGGTAACTCCAACCCACTTGTGGCCCTTCTTCACTTGGAGGCCACCTATCTCATCTTGGTACAGCACTGTCATAACATTTGGGTCTGAGTGAGGCCTCAAACCCAGGACTAGATCGGGCTGGGGGCATGGTGGGTAGAAGTTCAACCGTAGATTCAGCATAGGATCACCAAATACTTCTTTCAGATACGTTCGCTGTTATCCAAGCAGATTTCCACAAGTCATTCAAACTATGAGATTCGCATTTTGGCAGGGGACAAGGGGGAAGTTCTTTTGGGGGCGAAAAGGAGGGTACTGATCACAAGTCAGTTTTACCCACATGGGTTGATGACTTTCCCAAATGCATCACTTTCCACCCCCACGTACACACACCCCACCTTTCTTGAATCTCTTGACCTTCCTTAGTTGTTTTAGGGCTGCTTGTTGACGACCCCGCATTATACATTCTTCCTTATCCTGCTTTCTTTTATCCCATAAGCTCTTTGAGCTTTCATGATGGACGTTCGAAATATCCCTAGGGGCATTGGGAAGGTTTAGGGTGGGCTCCCACATCTGTGGATAGAGACTGGTAGGTGACCACCTATGCCCTGCTTCCGCTGGGAACAACAGATAAATCTAAAGTGAAGAACACTTCTTCTTTCACTGTCCTTTCTATTATGAGATTCTACTATGAGATTCTATTGTCTGTTCCATAATACCCAATCTCGCATGGAGGTCTTCCATTAGGAGGATCAGAAGTGCTTTAGCAACTTACCTGCATGAGGTGTGACTCTTACACAATCACTGGAGCAATAGTTGTTTTTGGGCTGCTTATGGAGGGGGCCCGTCTCTTTTCTTGTTTCTTGCTTTCTGTTGTCCCATAAGCTCTTTGATCTTTCCGGAGACATCATTATATACCGATTCCTTTCATCTCTTCCTGGCTTCCCTCACACACTTGGGGCAAAGGTTGACATCTTAGTCGTGTTGGTGAGACAATAAGTGCCTAACAAATCTAGTATACAGTATTTATTAGTTTTACAGTTTTATTGCATTATACAGTTCTCCAAATGTCTCTTTAATCACGCACTTGACTGTTCACAGAGATTCTCACTGCAGTTGTATTTTGTATGTCTGGTCACCAAAAGATAGGACAGCTATCTACGACAAACCATCAGATAGACATCAACATGATCCAACTCAGGCTTATTGGAGATGCGAATCAAGCTTAAGACAAGTGTATGGACGTGGAGGCAATAATACCTGTATGCCTCAGGCTTGCAGGGCCACCAATCCATATTCTTGTGGGAGAGCGGAAGGAAGTAGTGGAAAAGTACATCTTGCCAATCCAATGTTGTATTCTCCGACTGTCGAAATTGCCGGCCATAGCCTTGTGGGACCAACATATTGGGGTCCATGGTCAATTTCTTCTTTTCCTCCAGAGGCAAATCAAAGAATTGCCTTGTACGCCTCTTGCACCAATGACAAGGGAATTCCATGGTTGACAACCTGCAAAATAGGATGCGACTGTATTAGTCCGATCTGGTTAAAGCTTGGCATCTGAGTCCTCCATCTGGAGTGTTTCAGAGCACTTCAGAATGAACCACTACTCTTTCTGTGTCAGTCATTTTTAACATTCTTTGATACTGTCTCTCAGCCACTCAATCTGACATTAATGCTAGTAGCCAAGTAGAGAAAAGGGCTCTTGCTGGTTGAAGTAGACCGTTGCAGTTCCATTTTCCATCCTTTGCCAAATGTCAGCCAACAGACTAACTGCATAAGCCATGACAACATTGAGTACGAGGAACTCTGCAGAACCCCTAGAGACAGGATAATCTTACTGACAAGAACATCTGACATGCAGTTGAAATGTTGGCTACAAATTTATATCAGACGTTAATGCTGGAAATGAGAAAAGAGAGAAAGAAAGCCAACATTGTTAGTCGAAAGATACAGATTGACGTCACTCTCAATTCGTCTATCCTAAAGGCATCCTTATCCTGTCCATTTGCTCAGAGAGGCGCACGAGGATTTTCTCAAGATTAGTGTTAGACCATCAGAAACAGGTATATTTTAAGACTAGCACTAGAGCTGTTACAAATGCAATTAGAGCTTCATCGTGGCGAACTAAGTGGATACATCAAAACAGCAGTGCTGAAAACCTCGCTCTGGGGCAACTGCCTGGGGAGGGATTCAGACAAAAAAATTCAGACAGCTTGAATCAAGCCTGATACTGAACGCCAGATCTATAATCTGCTTAGCAACGCATCCACATCTTCATTGTCTTGACCAAAATTTGAGAGAAGCCTGATCGATGAAAGCCACATATCTATCTGCCAACGATTAGTCTTGGCCCCAGCTTGAATGTCCGTACGCACCTGGAAAAAACCCCATTCCTCACAAGCGCCGGCGATGGCAGCCATGGTGGCCTCCCTTCGATCGTCGTCCAAGCCTGCCAGGTCAATCACTGGAATTTCAACGCTGAAGTCGTCGTGCGGTGTGATTGTGTCTCGCTCGTGCGATGCGCGGATGAAGGAGGAAGGCACGGCTCCCATGCCCGATTCCGACGGGGCCTGCACATTGTACTCTTCTGCATCACCTGCTACTCCCATATCGAACTCGGGCAAGACGACTCTCCCAACCTTGCTCAAGTCCAATGTCTAGGAACTGTATTCGCAGAGAGACCAAAGTGTCCAACAACACCTCTGCGCAGCGATCAATAAGGTTGAAGGTAAAATACTATGAGCGAGTTTATGCCCTGAAGATGGCTTAAGCCTGGACCATACACTAGGCTTGTGTATGTAATATACACGAGTGTGCACGAACCGTGGTTGTCTCTCTCCCTAATTGTCAGACGTACGTACTCAACAGGATTCAAAGGTTTGCGATCTTATTTGAAGATATCGACTGCCTCCATTTTATACATTGGAACGCGCATACTTGACCAACAAGTCCATAGCGCGACATGAGCTCCAGTCTCTCACGCGCATATGACTACTAGGCCTACCCCCGCATCATGCTCATCGTCCTCGTCTCGCAAGGACCTCGCACTACAGGACTCAGCAGTGAGCACTTGTGCTCCGTCAACTCTCTGATTTTTCTACTTGCAGGACAAGCAAGTGTTTCGCGGTCACGTGCATGAAACACGACAATTCTTCAGATCGATAGGTACTTAGAGAGAAGTAGCAAGCTGGCACTGACTAATGAGCTATGGAAGAAAGAGGAAGAAGGTCAGCCACGTTTGGTGCGGAGGGACTCCAAGTTAAGATGCATGCGATTTGAGCTTGGAATTTCGATTCTTAGGGTGCCGCCAGTCGTCGCTGAAATCCCGAGACCAAGGATTAGGGGAGCCGCCATGCGCTTGGAATGCTGGTGGTGGACCAGAGACTGTGCCATCGGCAAAATAACCGGAGCATGATTCCTCTCCAGCCCCACGAGGCGTCGAAATGCCTAATGAGGCAAGTCTCATGTCTTCAGAGCTTCTGTAAAGAGCTGCGGAGAGCACATTCCAAGCTTTAGAGCCCTCTGTTAGTAAATCAAAATAGATCGAATGCAGAGTGGCCTGGATAGACGGAGCTTTGGACTTAAACAGCCAACCTCAATTACGTTTCCAAATATGCCCAAGAGTGAGAGCCCTTAACGAGGCCCAGACCTGACAAGAGTTCCAAACCTGCCCCTGAGACAAATTACAGCAAGAGATAATCGAGCGGAACACCCATTAGTAAGATTCACTTGATTTTAGCAATAACCGGTGAAACTCGACTGTCAGCATCCAGGTTTGTACTGATAGGGTGCCCCAACAGAGTGTGCGCATGACCATCTGCAAGCCACTGCAAACCCTTGGAGGCACCCCAAAGAGGAGCATGGGGGCGAGCGATGGGACTGTGCAGGGCACGAATTGCCACTGACTTTTTCCAGTTATGTAATAGCAAAACCTGATGAACGACAAAAGAGATCAAGGGTAGAGAGCGCAGAGGTGATGGTAAGACAACTAACAGATGTTGCATGGTCTGATTTAGTACTAAGCCAATGGATTTTCAGCTCAGTCAGTCGTGTTCAGAGTGTCAAGGGAGTGAGTGTTCTCCTTGTGGAGAGTATACATAGAAGTAGAAAGACTGGATTTTCATAATGTCTGTCCTTGAGGTAGGGCTCAAAATGTATATAGGGAGACAACACAAAGCTTGCTTAACTTGCTGCATTGAAGCTGGATTGCCTTGTGAGAGAGCTTTGTAACATCCATGGGGATCCCAAACGAAGAGAGCATTTTGGAAGGAGAATTAAAAAAATGACTCACAGGTGGTGAAGGGAAACAAGTGAACATAGCAAAGATTGACCAAGCTGCTGGACTATGCAATAGGTAGAATGGGTCAATAACCTTTCCTCTTTCAGAACCAAAGAAGCTGATCGGTAGGGGCAGTGGACTATTGCCAGAGATCCTACAGAGATACTATGGGGAGGGTGCTGTCAGTGTGTGGGCATGGCCTTCAGCTTTATCAGCATCCATTATTAATTGACAGGGTCGTATATGATAGACTTTGAAATCTCGATTGCAGGTTGGTTTGTGGGATCAGTGATGCTTGGGATCAACTTTGTCATGAGTCCACCACTGTTTCAATTTCCATAGTCAAGGGAGCCACATCCAGCAGAATGGCAGAACTCTTCCGTGGGGTAACAAACACCTATCAACAACTGCTGGTGCTTCTTTGCTGCTCCAAAGGCAACTGCCTCTTCTCAGCCAGCATGTAAACCCACTCCTCCTTAATCTCCACCCATTTCCGAATCTCAAGGGCGTCATTGCGGCATTCGTCATTGACCACTGATAACGTACTCTGCCAATTCTTGCAAACACCTTTCAATGGTAAATAGTATGAGCGAGGCACCCGCGCGATGCATTCCAGTGCCACATGGTCTGTCAACCCCGGAATCAGAGCGTTGTCATTCGACCGGTCCTCTCTCTGATGGGATGCCACGTTCTGCAGGTTCGCTACATTTTCCAGCGATACAACATCCTCCGGAATGGCAATTCCGTTGCCAAGGTTCCCATGGTCAGACACACAAGTCGCCAGCGATGGGCTTTCAAATATCCAGAGCCGGTTTACAGTCTGAGAGCGAGACCTCTTCCTAACCTCCTGGAACATGTCGTTGTAGCGACTGCCAAACGCCTACGCCCTTTTTTGGTTCTTAGCCATCAAAGTAATCCTTCAACAATTGCTGAACCTTGGGAATGCGTGTGCTACCACCGGCAAGAACAATATCACGAATTTCAGACTTCTGAAGCCCTGCGTCCTCCGTAGCCTTCTTCACGGCCCCATGGTCTTTCTAAAGAGGTCATTGTTCAACTCCTCAAAGCTGGCACGAGTTAGAGGCTCAGAAAAGTCAATGCCATCAAATAGAGACTCAATCTCCACACGGACTTGATGCTGGTTGCTGAGAGCTCTCTTTGCCCGCTCAGCCTCCTGTCTGAGCTTGCCAATTGCCTTCTTACCCTTAACATAGGCAGCTTGTTGCTGTAGTTGGTTGGCTCCCCACCATCTCCACTAAGAAGTCACAGGTGTTCACAACCTACCAAGATCAGCAATCGACTGTTTCAATTCAGGTATGTTGCCTCAAAACTTTCTCACTATGATGGAGTTTGGTCTTCTGAAGGATGACTGCGGTTGATCTGTTGATGTTTGATTTGGCAGGGATTCCCCCCAGCTCCTAGGTATGTGGATCAGGTTCTCTCTCCCATAACCTATCGTACTTGGAAGTGTGTAGTCTCGCTCTAGATTGAGAATGATTGGTGCTGATGCAGGGGTGTGCCACAAATTGAAGTCACCTTTGAAGTAGATGCCAACGGTATCCTCAATGTGAAAGCTGAGGACAAGAGCCCAGGAAAATCAGAAAAAATCACCATCACCAATGACAAGGGTCGGCTGATTCAGGATGACATTGATAGGATGGTTCAAGAGGCCGAGGAGTTACCGAAGAGGACAAGAAAGTGAAGGAACGAATTGACACGTGGAACAGCCTGGAGAAGTATGTCTACAACATGAAGAATCAAGTTGGGGATAAGGATAAGCTGGCCGAGGATATTAGATAATAGAAACTGCACAGAAGGAGGCCTTGTAGTAGTTGGATGATAACCAATCAGCTGAGAAAGAGGACTTCAAGGAGAAGTTGAAGGAAGTTGAAGGTGTTTGTAATCCAATAGGCATTTGAGATCTATAAGCAAATGCAGGCAAGGGTGACAACAGACAGTGTTACATTCAGCCGCATTCTCAGTGCATGCACCAGCCTTGGAGCCCTGGAAAAGGGTAGAGAGATCCATGCTGACATCATCAAAGGCTCGATCACACCACATATAACCCTGGAGACTGCCCTTGCTTACATGTATTCCAAGTGCGTGGCGTAAAGGATGCCCGTCAAGTGTTTGACAGTATGGAAACACAAGACGTGGTCGCATGGAATGCCACGATCGCAGAATATGCTCAGCATGGGTCGGGTAGGGAGGCTTGTGAGATCTAGGAGCAAATGATGCAGGAAGGGGAGAAACTGAAAGCCTCGGAGCCTTGGAGAAGGCGAAAGAGGTATGTGATGACATTAGCAAAAATGGAATTGCATCAGACATCATACTGAAGAATCCACTCGTGGACATGTATGCCAAATGCGGGAGATGCACACCCCGTGTTTGACAAAATAGCTGAGAAAGATGTCATCTCATACAATGCCTTGATTGCTGGATACACCAAGCATGGGTATGGCGATGAGGCTTTTGAGGAGTGAGCCCTGACAATGTCACGTTCATTTGCATTCTCAATGCATGTGCCAGCATGGGAGCCGTGGAAAAGGGCAAAGAGGGGTGACCCCCGACAAGGTCACCTTTGTTGGTATTCTCATGCTTGTGCCAGCCTATCAGAGCACTGGAAAAGGGAAGAGAGGTCCATACTGACATCAGCAAAAGCGGAATTGTACCAGATATCATTCTGGAGACTGCTCTTGCTGACATGTACGCCACATGCAGGAGCTTACTGGATGCCCATCAACTTCAACAGTATGTCAGAAGTGTCTTATTGGACACTTGCAACAATGTTCCACACCTAGTCTAAATATCAAAGTTGAACAAAGCAGACTAGAGCAAGAAAACTGGTTCAACAGCATCGAGTAACTGTCAAGTTTTGGCCACATAGCCTTCCTCCCACTGCAATGAATACCAATGTTTCGAAGCAGACTCTATTAGATTGTAGGAGGACCACTGGAAGCGGCCATGAGCTCCAACCACAGTAATGCCTCAACAATCTGCTGCCTCTGTGTTCAGCAGACACATTCAAAAGCGAGATCTTAGTTAACACAAAAGTTACCATTCACACATCTACTGAAACAGGAATGCACTGATCCAATATATTTGTTTGCTTGCAATTATGACGTGATTTTGTCCCCAAAACTTGCTTCACATCTATGAGATGACAGCAAGTGAACTACAGACATTTAAGGTGGGAGCATGAATGAGCTTGTGCCCAGCCCTAGGGTCACTACCTGAAGTCTGGGCTGCTCCTCGTTCTCTCCTGAACACATCAAGGAGGGAGCCGGCGAGCACTTGCTTTGTGTACAAATCGGCAAGCGACTTAAGGAAATATCCACTAGTCTTAGGATTACATACCTGCAGCCTGAGGTGCTGTAACAGGGCAGCTGTTTGAACTCGCACCTCCTTGTGCTGTTGTGCTCCTTGTGGCCCCCATGTATTCTGCATTTGCTTTTGCTCCGACTCCTGCAGGGGGCCACAACCAGTAGTCAGAGGTTTAGGTTAATATGGTGTAGACTCACACACATAAGGGGGCAGATGCAATGTGGGAAAATTCAATACAACCAAAGAGAAGAAATGCTGAGGGAGTACCTCACAGCAAATAGAGAGGAGGCCAACACAGCACCTGGCATGCACGCAGATGGTCTTGAAGACTCCGCTGCAAATTTTCCAAGAAAGCTTTGCTGCTGTCCCGGTCAGTCGCATGGTGAGCCTGTTCGGCAATCATCACTCAATTCTGTGAAACTAGTTACGCAACAAAGTTGTGGCGATAAATATGCTTTCCCACGAGGGCTCATCGCTGTAGTGCGGAAGAAGAGCATACCAGTAGAGCCACAAGCTGGGTCATCTGCGGTGCATCCGCGCTGCAGGCATCAATTGCCTTGAGAGCATAGGCACACATATCATGTGCTCCACTCTCATACTGTTCCCAGTGTCTGCGGGCGCAAGAAATCAGATCCTGCACATCCGTCGGAGCACCATGCCTTTCTTCCACCGTTTCCCCGTCCATGTTGACATTTGTGCAGCAGCGGCCAAGAGAGGTATCCATCTCCGACTGAAAGGTGGGCCGGGCTAGGTGCCCATATCCTTACAGGGTCAGAAAGCACTGGAGGCTGCTGATCGGAGCCCGAAACGACAGTGGCGGAGACCGCTGTTCGTTGGACTCGACGAGGAGGATTGCCTTCGTCCGTTCCCCCGGCTACCCGACTAACTGGTTCTCGTCTCTTCTCTCTCGTACTCGTATGGCTCACTTCTGCTTGCAAGGATAGCAGGGCCGGACTCAGTGTGCCAGTATGTCAGACTGTTGCTGCATCCCAGTGGTGGGCGTTTCCATACGTCATTGGCGGAACACTAGTGATGCAAGGCTCTCCAGGGCATGCTTGGTAAGGTGTAATGTGTGGGTGGTAGTAGGCCTGAGTTTTTGTGTCGCAGCTGGCATCATGTTCAGATTGTAATTCAGTTTCAAGTCCCAGCAGTGAATCCCTGGATTACTTCGTGTACTCATCCAGTTGTTTCAATCTGCCCACATTTGTGGAAAGATGATGGAACGAAGAGGTACAAGCAGAGATGGAGGGACCGTTGATCTCGAGGGGTACAGAAATTTCTGTGATGGGAAGTTATTCTTGGATTGGCTTTCAACGATTCTACGCCGGAATTTTCTTTTGAAGACATTCTAGCTGCTTATCTCTATCTGGGTGGCGAGTGTGAAGGGCTCTTTTTTCAAGCAACTCAGCTGAGTTTCTGCCTGTAATTCGTATCCGTCTCTCTTCATCCCCCTTTGTCTTAAAGCGGCCAGCTTTTCCTTGGCATGGGGGACGTTCCCAGGGTCACAGTGGAACCCACAGAGAAGTGTCTTCTCTAGTGCCGTGGTTGCAGCAGCGAGGAGAAGCAGATGCACACTCCACCCTAACCATTGGTTATTCCCCAGAAGGCAGGTGTGCCACCCCCAGCACCTATTACTTTTAATATCATTAGTTTTAGCTGTCCTGAGCTCCATTCTCCAAGAGGGTGAGAGAGGGGCTCGGGATGGAACTGATGGAGGCTAATTGAATCTTCAGAAGAATATTAGACATAGTTTGATGATATGTGCCTACAGGACATTCTAGCCGGCAAGTAGGTTGCCCATTTTCAACCTGGAGCTATGCAAGGTGCTGGGCATAGGGTAGCTGACTTTGCTATTGCAGTGATTGCCACCCAGTTGGGGGTTGAAACCCAGTCCCTCCTGGTCTTCCAATTGGACTAGAATCCCTTCCCTTCATATTTTTGTGGTTCTCTCTCATTGTGTCTCCATGGTGACCAGTTTCCCCACGGTCTGTATGAACACAAGGCTACGGTGAACAGAGTTTACCATGTTGATCTGGTATCTTTTGGCCTTCTTTGGTCTGAATCATAAGTCCTGATTTCTTGTGGTGCCAGGGCTCTCTTCACTGCGCGACCCATCAAGACTGGAGAGCGGGTTCTGCGCGTCACACGTGAGCTGGTATGCTTAAGGGCATTACTCTGACCAGCTTGTCCCTCCTATGTCTCTGTTAATCATTTTTTCATGTTTACTGGCTCTGAACAGAAATTAAGATTGATGCATCTGCATGGACGAGTAACTGCTCAATTGCACAGTGGTGCAGATTATTACTCCTGACAGGTTACCCAGAAGCATTGCAGACCAGCTGCCAGAGGTTGTGAATGCATGGAGTCGCTTGGCTCTCTTTCTTCTGTTACATCAACGAGCTGGCAAGGCACATTCTCCTGAACATTCCTACTTACTCAGAAGTCAAGTGCATATGTCTTTTCAGTAGGGTATCTTTGGAGGGTGTGCACTTTGCTCTTTCCCTGTCCAAGATAGTAGTGCAAAGAAAGAAGCAAGACATGGTATTGAGAGGAAGTGCAGCAGTGAATGCAGGCATCGCCATGGGCACCCTACATCAAGTGTCTGCCTCCCTCCCACGCACTCCACAGCACAGTATGTTCTTGCCTTGCCTTTCTTCCATGGTTTAAAATTTTGTTGGTACACTCTCTTACAGATTCAAATGTGCAAGTCGGGCATTTTTGTATAATTGGGTGCTTACAAGGATCCTGAATATCCAGGTGTTCTGGAGGGATGAGGAGCTGGCATTGATACGTGACAGTGCCGTGCATGACCAAACGTTGCTTCGTCAGGTTTTCATTGAATCACAGTTTACAGCTGCACAACCGGTAAGCCAGAACCCCATGTGCTAATTGCAATGTTGTAGAGCATGCTAGACAAACCTGGGATATGCTGTGAGGCGTAGACAGTGAGCATATGCATGACATCAACAGCCTTATTGTTGCCACACATCTCTAACCATCAGGTAGCACATCTGTAGCCACTCACACCTCGAGCAGGCAAATGAAGGCTGAAGGGTTGAACACAAGCCTAAGTAGGGAGAGAAATACGTGATTTTTGTGAATGTTGTTTATGATGACTCTTCAGGGCAGAGTCCCTGCTGGTCGCAGGGTTTACCCATTAGGGATTTGAAACTCAGTCCGAAGTGCCATAGCATTTGACATTTTTTGACATCTTTATCCCTGAGTGCACCACATTCTCAATGTAATTAAATCAATGAGTCATCAGATACTTCATAATCTGTCCTAGAACAAATGAAGGTAGAAAGCTCAAACACATGTTTATAGCACTACTGCTCTTGTGCCTTCAGTGGCTGGTAGAGGTGCCTTGTGTCTAAATGAACCTGGAATGATGATGTCAGTGTCTGGTGCGATGTCTTTTGGGTTGCCTTTCAAGGTCTGTATGGAGTTGTTACTCTGTAGTTAGCACATATTCATCCTTCATCTCTACAGCTCCTTTTATCCTCTTCAGGATTCTTTGCCTAGCAATCTGCTTTCCACCGCCGAGTGATGGAAATATCTTTCCCTGCTTCCTTATCTCTGTTATTTGAAGGAGATAGGGCCCATACCCAAGATCAAACTTTATGCCAAAAACTAATTCACCCGACAATCCAGCCAAGCCGAGAAAAGTCGCAAGAAGGTGAAGGTTCTAAGAGTGCCCAAAACAGAAATTCGTGGAGAAGAAGCTCCTTCCAGGTTAGCTCAATCATCTATACAGAGGGAGAAAATCCATACAGACATCAAATTGTAACCCGAACAACGTTGCACCGTTCCAAGTTGACACCAAAACTAGCCCACAGAGAGAGTGCTGTCTTAACATTATGTTGTAAATAATGAAGTCTAGGACCATCAAATTTATCATGGGTGTCAGCAACAACAGCTCCAGACGCTGGGTGTAGATCTGTAGATGTAGATAGAGAAGATCATCCAAATCAAATTCTGGACTCAGTGCGGGTGAACCACATGGGATAATTGTTAAGTTATAAGCTTGCTGCATGCAAAAATCATCTGTTTACTTGCAGAAAGGGATTGCAGGCTCTTATGGAGTCTCCTGTAATGATGGGAGAAAGCGTAACCCTGGACTCCTTCACGCATGCCTATTGTATTGGTGGGTGCTTTTGCACTTTCTGTTGATTCTTGGTGGACACATGATGCAGATTTTCTTCTGCAATTGATGGCAGAGGGCTAGGCACAGAGCCAGATACAGGGTAAATGGAACGGTTGAGTGAGGGGCAGACATATAGACAGACACTAAGACAGAGGGATAGAGAAAGAAATTGGATGGGGGTTGACAATAAATCTTTGATATATATACATATATATATACTTGTAACTCTTAATCACCACCCATCCTCACAAATCCCAGAATGGAAGTTTGAAGTACGATATGAAATGCAAAGACCGTCAAGGAGTTTATAAACAAGTATGGCTACAAGACTTGACACATTCGATCTGTGCAGCGTGCTCTCGATCATGGGGTATTGAGGCCCTAGGCTCCATAGCAATGGTGCGAAGGCCTCTTTGCTTCTTCTCCCTGGTTGACTACTTTATCACAGTGCTGTTTCGTTGAAGCGTTTCGGGTTATTTAGTGTAGGAGATGGATTTGTATACTTTGTGGGGTAGAGAGGCTGTGTGATTGAAATGTGAGTTACGAGTAGAGTAAGGGTTTCTGCCTGCGAGAATATGGCTTCTAGGAATGCTTTCATCATAGTGAGGTAGATAGCTTGTGTAGTTCTTTCATAACCACAAGAGCAGTGCTTTGTGTGGACAGGTCCCATTCGTAGACTTTTTAAATCATGACTCCCATTCACGGGCCCTTCTGGCATACTACGAGGATGAAGGGTTTGCTGAGGTCCTTTTCTATCACTCTTCCCCTGTTCTATTCCCTTGTGCAGCTTTCATTTTAGACAATGTACTGAACTTTCAGTATTGAGCATCATAATATCAAGTTACGGTTCATGCCATCCATAGGACTTCAAAAGCTTAGTGCAGCAGACCGTTGGGTTGGCCGGCACAGAGAGGTTACTGCTGTCATCCCAAAGACAGGATTTGACTGATCCACACAAGATCACAAAAAAATCTATGATATCATCCCCCTTGAAACGGCCCCGTAATACGTCAGAGTCTAATTCTTACCTTCAGCTTTCCTCTAGTCCGGATGGGTGAGTGGGTGGGTGGAAAGTTGAAACCAAATTACCTCTAGTTTCAGTGAGAAGTTGAGGGACCAACGTAATTGTCGAGTGTTTGATAGATCATACTGTCAGATCAGATACTATCCAAGCTAAAGCCAAAGCTACTAGATAAATGCGCTTCATCCATAAGATGGATATTGATATCATAGCATTTCAACCACTATACTGAAAGTGTCCTTTGTGATGTACTGAAACTTAGAGATTCTAGCTATCAAGGCAAAGATGAAGCCTCATCCACTCTCATCCCAGCCAGAGCCACAAAAATAGTTGAAGGTTAGCGAGAAATAGCAGCTTGTCTGGCTTCACCCAGTTGTTATCTATGTACAGCAAGAGAGATGTAGGAGATTGGAGCAGGGTTAAATGACAAGTATAGCATTGCAGAGTTCTAAGAAGTAGATCAATGCTGAGGAAGTAGTAAGGAAATGTTAACCCATGCCTTCGACTTGAGCATATCTTGAAGAAGACATTGCAGTCAATCTTCAGTTTTACACACCCACATTATAGAGTTTCTTCCTTTGTTGAAATATGAATCTCTTCGACATATGGAGGGTGCAAGGAAAGATATACTACTCATTTAAAGCCAGCACCTCAACCCTTCAAAAGAAATCAGATTGGCATGTGGTGGCAGCGTGTAGTGACCACCACTATCCAAAGAGGACTTAGGTTTGCATGAGGAAGGTCCTACAATCACTTGATCTCTTAAATTCAGATCCCTAATTTCCAGGGATCTGTGTCATAGAATCAGAGCTTTTCATTAAATGCCATCGGTTCATACAATTGACAGCGTACCGACTAAGAGTTTGGAGTGGAGAGAGAGAGAGAGTAGTACGCACTACACAACCAGTTTCACAAGAAAATGTCCGCATAAGATGTTGTTTGCTGTGGCCTTTTGGGGAGGGAACAGACTCTGCCTTTGTTAGGCGCTCATCTCAGTAGTGGGAACATACCTTGGTGTAAACAATTAGTTCGGACTTTCCAGATTTCCTCTAGAAAAACCCTTCACACAGGTGACCAGAGGTGCAGGGACTATGTTCTTGATAGTCCTGAAGAGGGTGGAACTAGACTGAACTCAGGGCAGGTCTTCCTTTGAACAATAAAGAGATGCAGAGAGGAAAGGGAGATTGTCACTGCCTGATGTGTGGGTGGCCTGGAGACAATATCCAATTTATACAATGTATGGGATATTCTCATCAGAGAGCGACGTGTAGGTAGGCCCTTCAGATTATCCTTAAGGTCCAGAGAGAGAGAGAGATAATTTTCTACTTGTGAGTTGTGAAGTTGGGGTCCTATCCCCTGCCCCCTAATTATATAACCAGGATGGAAGTTACTGGACGGATGGCTCTGGCAGGTTGTTGCAGACAAGGATTACGACCTAGGTTCTCAGGTACACACATGATTGTTGTTGCACGTCTGTCACTTCTCTGTCATGAATGTGGTGCTTGGAACTGGTGGGGGCAAGCAATGTTTGTGACAATTTCACTTCCAGCAAAATAGACCAGGTTTCTTGCATGGGCTCCACAGACTGCTTTTTGTCCCTGGCTTTGAAGGCACCACTTTCCGTGCCTCCAGGGCACCACAGGCAGGACTTTTGAGTATTTATGTGAGGTCATATATCTGTCTGTACCATGATAAACTATTCATGGTAATCTAGTGACTCTGCCGGTATGATTTGATGTATGCCCTTATAATCAGTGGCATCATGTGCAAATTTGTCATGGACCTCATATTTAGCAGCTGCATGGAGACCTAAAGCAGGTTCAACAATGCCAAGCAGTCTAATGCAGGCAGACGATGAGATAACATTGATGAATATTGGGCACACACAAGGATTGACCAATTCTGTCCTGTGGTCAACCAGATGATGATCACTTACGGCAGCTTACCAAACTCTGCTCTTGCGCTGGACTTTGGCTTCACAGTGCCACATAATCCCCATGACCAGGTTGGTAAATTTTTTGCTCTGTGAGTTGTTTCACCTTGAAGGTCATGTGTATGTGAGAAAGACAGAGCACTCAGTTGTGTCTGCAAAGGAAGGAAGAGTGAGGCTATCTATGGGCCACTGGATAAGTGACGAGAACCTGAGAAAAAGGGGGCTGTCGAATCTTGTCTCCAAATATGGTCATGAAGGGGATTGTTGGGTGTGGGCTGATAACGAGATGCTGGGCCATTAGGACGTTGATTGATAATGGTGAGGGGCCACTAGGTGGACTTCTGGATGGATGTGCCTCCTTCAGATCCATTGTGTGCAGAGAAGCTTGAGCTGTTGCATCAACATGGCATTGAAACTGAGTGTCATCATGATGGCTCTGACAGTGGTGGTGCCTGGTTTAGCCTGAGGTGAGTACAATTCCTTGGCTTGACTGGAAATGTCCTAGAGAGCTCCTTCAATGTGCAGCCAACCATGTGAGGCATATAAGACTAATACTCGTGCTAGCTGTTCGACCATCTAGTCATGATAAATCTGTATGTGACAATGGGGATGTGAAAGATCGACTATCTGATTGCAATTTCTTTCAAAAATCCCCTAGCAAAAGTTACAACCTCATGCCTTGGACAACCTATATAATAGCAGAATCCACTTTTGTATGTTTTAAAACCTTTGTACATGTACAAACCAAAAATGCATACTGCCTACTCTCTACTCCCTATGATTGGCATCCACTTTACAAAATACCAGAATTTTGAGAAATAAAAACATCTGGTAGTTGCTTGATGAGCACGTATCTAGCAATAACACAGTAAAAATTTCAGCATTTTCTCATCACTGGAGGAAGAGTAAATATCATTGGCTACATTCACCATTATGGCCCGGAATGAAAGTTCGGTTGCTTCAACGTGGGGTATGGCCTCTATGGTCAACCCTGAGACATTGACATTCCAAATGGTCAAATACCCTTGCAGATTCTACGGAGCCCCATAGTTCCTACGACTCTAGGGTTTGTCATCAATATAATCCACAATCTCCGGTGTCACATTTAATCTTTGGTCAGTGGAATAAATTGGAAGTTGAAGTGAGAAAGAAGTATTTTCGTTGGACGCATGTTTGTTTTAGGTGTGGAAAACATCAATTTTGGTCCTCTGCCTGAGCACATGAGAGCTGATGGTTTGACCAGTAGATTTGTGTTTCATCTGCTCATCTGGGTACTGAAAGCCTTGTTTCATGATCAGTTGTCCATACGGTTTCTTGTTCTAATGCTGAGGTAACTATGTTTAAGTGCAGAGAGGTGTCCTCACCAGCAGCCAGGGGCAAAGGCATTCCTCGCACTTTACGGACATTTTCCCGAGTTGTCTCTGCAACCTGTATTAGAGGTGTTCCTATACCGTCTCTCTGCATTTTCCTGTGACATGTATAAATGCTATGGATTATAGTGAACGCTGTGGTGGGAGTGCAATGTCATTGCTTTTGACTCTGCATTGTGGTTATGCAATTTAAATCCCAAATGCTTTGTGTTAAATTTGGAAACAAGCCCTTTGTTTGCAGGTATTGAGGATTCTCTCTTGTTTTACTTCGTCCCTTGAGCCCCTAAGCACGCTTTAAAGTTTTTCTTTCTTTGTTTATTTCTCTCTTAATTACTTTTAGAAGACAGTATTCATTTTCTGATACACTGTCTGGGGTTCTCTCACCAAAGAGACGCTCTCTTCAAATTTATTAAGGGAATTGTGCCTGTACCCCTGTTTACCAACTTTGAAAGTCTCGAGGCTGAGCCAAAAGCCCAGGCCCTCCTGAGGCCTAGTTTTTGGGCAAATCACACACAGCAGATTGATGCTTGTGTGAAGGGATTTCTAGAGGATATCTGGAAAACCCGGATTAATTCTTTATATGGAGGTAAGTCTTACTACCAACGTCAGCCCCTGACAGAGGTAGGTTCTGTCCCCTTTGTTCCCGCTCAAACTGGGCGCGGGGTCAATGGCCACAAGGCTACGGCAAACAACGTCTTATGAGTACAATCTCTTAATGACTTTTAGATAGGAAAATGCAAGCATTTTTCCAATCCTACCTCCAGGACAATATAGAGCTTGCATGTGGATGTGGAAATTGTAAGCATAAAATTACATTCCTTCTGGTACTATCTTCCTTTACTTTCAAGGGTGCCTTGTAAATGATCCATCCTCTATGAGCCAGTCTCAACTGTAGTATCTTCTAAGGATGTTCTATTACAGATAGACCTTGTCAAGAGCCTCGGCGGCATAAATGTGATCCTCTGTGAATATAAATCTTGTCCGCATACTGCTTGGCCACTGAAGAGTACCTCAAACATGACTCAACCTTGGTGCTGGATGGACATTCACTTTATGCAAGCACTACAGCAAGGGAGGATTTATAGTATAATTGTCACCACTGGGTAATAATCCCAGAGCCTGGGGAGATGGTGACCTCAGGGTACATCATCACTAACCTTTATGGGTTATAGAAAGTCCAGAACTTCTCTTTCACCCCATTTAAGCGGGCATGAGTTGTAACAGCAAGAAAGTTTTAATGAGTGCAATGGGTAACCAAGCATGAAGTTGGGTGATACTGTCTGCAGATTTGGAGGTATTGGCTGTAGATGCCAGAAGGCGGCAGGGTAAACTTGCTCAACGTCCTCTGAAGGATGGCAGGGAGGCACGTGCCTTGAAATTGTTGCTGAATCGTGTGGACTCTTGCATTAAGTCACACACCCTTGCCATAAAGGTCCGCTTCTCCTTCTCCATTCTTTCTTCTGTTTTGGCCCACATTTCATAGTGTGGTATCAGAGTCTAGGGGCCGATACATGATAATATGCACTGAGATCATCTGTGAACTGTTCACTTAATCTTCTGCACTACACATCCCTATTAGATCTTCAAGAAATGTGTGTCTCAATGCTTTGACCAAGAAATGTAATCTGCAAAGTCAGCCATACTCCTGGCACCCGTAGTCAAGTGAATTCTAAGTAAAGGCTTGGATCGTGTATCAGAGGGCAGAGAACGTACGGATAGAAATGCAAATCAGCAAGGAGCGTGCAGAAATGGCAAGAGCAGTGCTTGCTGGAGAACTTCGAGTGCTTCGCTCTGTGGGAGCATGGTTGCGACCTCGTGCAGAAGGTGGAGGCTTTGATTCGCTATGCTTACAATGACAACATTATTCCTTGAAACATGAAAAATGGTGGGACCAGATACCACAATTCACCAACGAAACCCAAAGAGCTTTATTGAAACTTAGAAAATCGCATGTGTCAAGGAAATAATAAACTCAAGCTACTATCTCAAGCTTGTCATTCCATCCTACTGTTTGAAATACATCAGACAAGGAAAAGGGAAGAGAGCTTTGGAAGGAAAGATGAAGCCATGCCGGCTACTTCTACCTGAGCCAGTATAGACATGGCTTGTACTCTTTGCGAAGCAATAGATACAATTTGATCATGTAAGGCCAAAAGAAACGAGGCAATGCTTGCTATGTCTTGGCTTGAGCTGCACGATGAGCACAAGTACGTATAGAATTGTTAAATCATAGAATCGTCCGAAAGATCTCCACTACATGGTAGAAATGCATCCATTGGAAGTGATGGTACTCTCTCTTCTTATCCGAGCAGTTGAGCAGCTGCAGTTATGAAATCAACGATATATGCTGTGCAGCGTTCCCACTGTCTAAGAAACCTCATAACCCAGCAACCAAAGATGCAACGTTGGAGATTTCAGGATCGGAGGTACATCCGCAACCCCCCCATAGCTCCTTTTCGTGCTCTGTCCAGTTCCCAAACAAGGCCTTCAGCGTCTTACCACACCGTTGTAAGTAGACTGATCTGAACTCCTGCGGAACCATTCACCTCCTCCCTACAAACGAAAAAAACCCCCCCAACTCACTCTTTTGTTGATTGAAAGTGAAGTGAAGTGAAGGAAAGGAAGAAATTTATGGGATGGTTTCAAATTATCTTCGGTTCTGAGTTTTAATAGTGCCCTACGAAGCATGTTCGCTAATAACTTGAGAGCCAGGCTGCCAGGGTTGGGCGTAGTGTTACAACGATTGTTTTCTTGGTACGTAAGGGTTAGGATATTGCAAGCGGGATGCCAACACAAGTTGATGTCTCAATTGATCCGTGTCTTGCACT
The DNA here is from genome assembly GCA_030704615.1 of Takakia lepidozioides. Lineage (NCBI taxonomy): Eukaryota > Viridiplantae > Streptophyta > Takakiopsida > Takakiales > Takakiaceae > Takakia > Takakia lepidozioides. The sequence goes on from CM060731.1 coordinate 52,826,653, forward strand.
GTGATTGTGCAGTCTGGAGGGTTGACTGATGCATTTCAAGGGTGACTCTGTTTCTGAAGTGGGCCCTGTTTGTTGATAAATCAAGTGCAGCTAGATGATATGCATCCTGGGACTGCACGAGGAATGGGGAGACCAAGCTGGTTGGGCTCCATGTATACCTCAGTGTTACTTTCCTGCTTATGCAGTCCACTTGGGAATGTTGGAACTGGAAACCTTCCAGCCTCTTTCAGTTTTCTACCCCCATCCCGTGACCCCTTTATAGACTTGGATTTGAAAATTTGGGGTTCCTGCTCATTGATGTTTTTAGACATTTCAAAGAAAGTAATTGCCTATACATCTCAACCTTGGCCAGTCAAATGGTATGAATACCCGTCCAGGAACTGTGGGGTACCCAAATACCATGCCAAAATGACACTAGTTGGGTTTAGGTACAGCACAAGGGATTCCTTTTCTTGTCTTAAGAAGCTTCAGGTGCGTGGTGAATGTCCCGCTACCACAAAATTCGTCCCAAAGGATTGTTGGCTGAGCAGTTGTACTACAGGATGCAAACTGCTTTCACCACTCCACAGATGGGGTTTGTTCTGTGGAGTACTGATGCTTTTCAGAAAACACGCTTGCTTCGTTCATCAAACTGCGAAGCTGCTGGGTCCATCCACCATTTCCTGAGAATATTGGTTATGTTGTACCGTTCAGCGCATTTCCTCTGTGGCATATGAAACTTCAAAGAGCGATCACGGGTTCAACTCACCAAGAGGTGGAAACTCAGCCAGTAAATTGCACACCATGCTCCAACATAACCAACAGCAATCTGGTTGCAGCTTTCAACAGCGTGGTCTACATCATACATGGATGCATTTGGCTCTGGCCAGATGTGACACAGCTATCGTTGGACTTTGTAGTCATGTCTCGACAAAAGACCGAGTCTGAGAGAAAGAGGAGCTCGTACATTTCCTGCACCACATGACACATGAAATTAAACTCTGCAAGACATCGCCTTCCCTCTGTTCTCTTCAGTTACTGTCCAAGCAAATCCTACTCAATCACATTCCCTCCTTCATCCCAAGCTTTCCAACTGCTTGTAGTGAAATCTCTTGGCTACTCTCTTCTAAGATTAGATATGTTACTTCTCCCAGATACAAACTCTCTCTTCTTTCTTGAGCTCTATGAAGATCCCGGCATGCTTCAAGAGCAGCTTTGTCAGGGTTTGTCAAGTAAGATTGTCCAGAATTTTGGCAGAAGGACTTTTAGTACCACCCTGATTTATTCCCAAAGCATCCATTTTCCACCCGCAGGGTCAACCAGGAACATGTTCTTGTACACTCACGCCATGTTGTAGTATCCTAAAGCTACGTAACCCCTCCCTTCTCTCCCGTACAAATACAGTGAAGAACATAGAGGACATGAGCATGTTAATGAATGAATCTGACTTACCGCAAACCAGACAGCTCCACCAAAGAGATTCCAGAAATATGTTTGCACCTGCTGACCTCCGAGAAGGACGGTTGCAATGCTCAGAGCTCTGTTGTCAAAATATCATCCCTATGGTTCTGCTCAAGCACATAGCGAGCAAATTGCCTCTCGTGCTGGACCATGGCCGCTAGATCCTCCCGCCCAGCATCTCTGTAGCTCTTGATTACTACACTGTATGCAATATCGTCAGGCTCGCACCCAGCTCGCTTCATTCTTTTAAAAACACGTGAGACCCCTTCCAGCAGTCCCATCCTTGCATATACACAGATTACAGTCGTGTAGGTCACCACATCAGGCTCTAAACCTTTGGTTTGCATCTCCATGGAAATCCGTAAAGCCTCATGAAGGTGCCCTGCATGCCCGTAGGCAAATATCATGGCAGAGTAGGCTGCTGTATCAAGGACAAATCCACTCGTTCGAAGTGCCTCACAGGCTTCAAGTGCTTCTTCATGCATGTCCGCATGACCATACAAGCTGGCAGCAGTCGTGAGAGTATGCATGCTAAGTGGGAGGCCTGAAGAATCTGCTGCCTCTATCTGCTTCAAAGCATCCTTCAGAAGGCCTGCTTTCTTCAGTATGGCTGCCAGGCAGTTGTAGGTAAGGATGTCAGGAGCAATCCCCTTTGATTGCATTAGTTCAAAAATTTCTGTTGCCTCTGTCACGCTTCGGGACATCTCTAGAACACTGTTGAAAGAGACCAGATTTGTAAGGAGACCTGCCTTCCGCATTCTTCTCGCCACTTCAGATGCCTCCCGTATCATACCTAGTCTCATGTTGCATCAAGGACAACAAGTGAGTAGAGGTGCCTATCCAAAGTGAGGAACATAATCGACAGTGAGAATGCACTCAGAAATGTATTTCTTTTCCTTCACACATTTTGCAGCCATGGCCTCTGTTTGCAATAGCATTTCATCTAATTTCTTATTCACACGAAGCCCTTTCATGGATTCCCCCATGTTTAACATTGTCTTAATGTTGTTGCAGAAAGTCACCTGATTTTTTGTACAGGTTTAGCATAATCGTCAGCGTAACCTCACTCTTGTGCATGGCCTCTCCCAAAGCAGATGCCAGCTCCTCCATTTCTGATGTAATCTGTTTGGAAAGACCCAAGCCGGAAGCAACCTTTGCCTCCCCTGCCATTGCGTTTCTTAAGAGAGTTCTAAAAGTCACAGCATCAGGCACTAGACCTGCCTCCCTCATCCTCTCGTAATACTCATGCGCGAGTCGTTTTTTTCCTTTCTTCAAATACAAAGCAATCATTGTGTTGTAAGTAGCTACATCCGGGACACAATCCACATCACCCATCTTTTTGAAAATGGCCTTAGCTTCTTCTAGCCGGCCCGCATGCCCGCAAATATGAATCATGGTGTTAAATGTCACAGTGTTAGGGGAAACCCCAGCTGCCATCATGTTACGGAAAAGTTTTGAAGCTTCTGCTGACTGACCGTTACGAGCATACAGGTCCATCATTGTGTTGTATGTATCCACATTCTTCGGGTGGGAACTAAATCCTGTATCTGTGCCTTGCAGGGGTTTCACACTCCCTGTTGGGTCAACCCTTTTTTCTGTGGCTTCCTTGCTCTGTGTTTCCTCATCGGGCATGAAGGGTTCCTTACCCCCTAGATCTGGGTTCTCCCTATCAAAAGTCTCAATCCCTCTGTTTGTCTCTCCTATGCTTAAGTCACACTCTCCCTCTGAAACCACCCCATGTGATACAGGTTTCTCTGCGAAAGCAATTGCACAATGTTTAGCATTGCAACTATGGCTGGGAATATGAGAACACATACTGGACATCTAGGATAAGTACAGCTTACTATGCTATCATGCAGGATTGACTTGCTACAAAGCTTGGCAATCGTGACGTGCGACAAACACAGGGGCACCTTTGACCCCACCATGCAAACTGACCAGAACTCTTTACAAAGCAGCTTCTATCTTCACCATTAGCTTCTTTTCAAACTTTCCATTACAAGACCACTAGAGAGGAAATAGACCAAATCAAACTTCTTCATACAAGAGAGGGTTGTGCATGTGTACTGAATTGAGTTGGAATGTCTTCTTTGATTTGGCTTTTGTCAATGGCCGCGTGGCCTCCAGCCGTGTCTGATCTTGACAGGGAATGGAAAAGCTTCTCGGCTTCTGCAACATCTCCAAACTTCTTATATGCATTAATGAGCGTATTGACGGTTACTTCATCCGGCTGCAACCCCCCCTCCTTCATACTGTCAAACCAAAACAGGGCATCTTCTTTGTGCCCCGCTCTAGCATAAGAGTCAATAAGCGTGCTATAAGTTACATTGGTCGGCGTGATGTTTTGGCTATGCATTTCAGACAATAGATCCCTCACCAGATCCCATTTCCGCGCCCTCCCACATATTTTCAGCATTATATTGTACACATACACGTTCGGCCTGTACTTTCTTTGCTGCTTCAACCATGAAAAGATAGTTAGAGCCTTGTCCCACTGCATCTGCCGGTCTAAAAGCATCGACTGTTCTTTTACGTTGATCTTTCCCTTCCACAGTTCCAGTGCATCTTCCATGTCCAGGTTGGTCTTGAGGGCCTCTAAAATGGAAGAAACAGGCTCGCTGTGTGTCTTTCTCACCTTTCGGCCCGTCTGGCTCTCCCATGCTCTCCTTCTCAAAACCTTTCCTCCTCCCTCCTTTCGACAAACCCTTTCCTTGTCAGCTGTTCCAAATTGCTGCGCTGATGTACTTGCTTCCGAATCCCCTGTGCCAGATCCTGCAGACCATCGCTTCTCTTCCCTAGCAATGTGGGATAGTTCCTCAGATCTATGGTCCTCCTGCGACTGGGAGTCCAACCCAATTACGGACTCAAAGTCTGACCTGGGGTAGCTGACTGGAAGAACGGACGAAAGACGGGAACCAATACCTCGAAATGCGTCTGGTCCCGCCCGCCAGCTCCTCGACGGGGCACCAGTAATTGCCTGATGTGAGATCAACTTCAGAGAAAACCCTTCGATGATTCTCTTCTCAGACACGGGGCGAAACTGGAAGCAGCCCAAGGTGCAAGAATTGAGAGCAAGACGATCAATCAGCACAGCCATCTCACAATATGAACAACACTGCGTGATCGCGGTAAGCACTAGCACGTCCGCATGCCATTCCTCCAGTCTTCGCCGTGCAGGGTTTAGGGTTTAAGCCTGCCCTCTCCAGAAACCAAACTAGGGATGTCACATTTCAGGGATAGTACATTTAGCATACTAGTAATATTCACTACATTCCCCTCTCCAGCACATAACGGAATGCACCTTAACTGCAGATTACGGTTCATAATGTGCTGTTTTGCTTTGTTTTGGTTTTGTCTTAGGGTTTCGAAATAGTTATTGGGCTGGGCTTTTTCTCATAGTTGAAATCGCCAAACTTCTCCAAACAAAATATAAGTAATGGATGAATTTTCCAAAATGGATGATATAAATGGATGAAAGTACAGAGGAGGATGATTCTATCCAAATTTCAGCGGATGAACAGAAAATATGGCTACTTCCTGGTATTTTTCCAAATTTAGAGAAAAAACACTCATCGCTTCAGTGCATCAGCTAGTAGCTCAGTTGGTAAGTGCACAGCGTGTCGCCCTGATGGTTTAGAGTTCAAACACGCTGCCCTGCCTGGTGTGTGGAACGTTCGTCCAGGTTTCCTTATTTAAAAAAACAAAACTAAACAAAACAAAAAACTTCTAAAATAAAAATAAGCGGCCTTTACGGCCTTCTAGGAGGTTATTTTTCCTCCTCCCATGTTTTGACTTTTTCTTTTTCTTTTTCTTTTTTCTTTTTTCTTTTTTTTCTCTTAATAAATATTCCAGGGCCACTGTCCCCAGTTTTTAAAATAATAATAATAATTGTTTTTTCATTTTAAAATAGTAAAAAATAATTACCCCTCCAACCTTGGCTAAACCGGGCGACGTGGCCGTATGATTGAGCAGTGCACTGCCTAGCTGGCATCCTAGATAACACGTGTAAGATGCTGCCACGGCGCGCACTCTGAGGAAGTCATTGAGTGGAGCATCGGTCGGACAAGAGAGGTCCCTGGAACACTCTGGAGAGTGAAGAACGCTCCAGATTGCTCCGCCACCATCCTCTGCATTCTAGGTCCCTCTCACACATTCTCGTTCTTTCTCTCTTCCCTTATCATCAACGTCACCCTTGTATCGGTATTTTTCTTCGAAATTGGAGACTCAGAGTTGCTGTTACCGTTCAGAAAGTGTTGCATAGAGAGGGAAAGTGAGCTATCGACTCTTTGGGAGCGTTAACAACTCGCAGAAGAGGATCTGCATTTAACGTCTGACCATGAATCCGGAGAAGTATACACACAAGACTAACGAAGCGTTGGCCGGGGGCCAGGAGCTGGCCACGAATGCTGGCCATGCACAATATACACCAGTTCATTTGGCGCTTGCTCTACTCAACGATCCTGAAGGCATCTTCAGGCAAGTACTGAGTTCGGCTGGCGGCGGGGATGAAGCGATCACCTCTGTTGAGAGAGTTTTGAATCGGCTTCTGAAGAAATTCCCTTCGCAGGACCCTGCTCCGGACGCCTCCCCGGCTAACAATGCGCTCCTGAAAGCCATCCGGAAGGCTCAGTCTGCTCAGAAGGCCAAAGGTGACTCGCATTTAGCTGTGGATCAGGTGATTCTTGCATTGTTGGAAGATTCACAAATTGCGGATGCCCTGAAAGAGGCTGGCATTAGCCCTGCCAAGGTGAAGGCCCAGCTTGAAGCTATGAGGGGAAGTGCAAAGAAAGTGGAGAATGCCACGGGTGATACCAATTTTCAAGCTCTATTAAAGTATGGAAGGGACCTCGTGGAGGACGCAGGCAAGCTGGATCCAGTGATTGGAAGAGACGACGAAATCCGAAGAGTGATCCGCATCCTCTCCAGGCGGACCAAAAACAATCCTGTGCTAATTGGGGAGCCTGGGGTAGGTAAAACGGCAGTGGTCGAGGGACTTGCTCAGAGAATTGTGCAGCGTGATGTCCCAAGGTGAGACATTGTATTGTATCAATTTTTTTGTAAGAAGGTAAACCTATAGTAACAGTTGTACCATTTTATTCGCGCATTCCAGTCTACATATATCAAATCTTGCAAAGTTGGACAAATGGTCATGCGGCAGTGTGTATGAGGACTTGATGTGTTTATTGCTAAGAATGTTTATTTGTCGTGTCGTGCAGTAATTTGCTTGATGTGCGAGTCGTCGCTTTGGATATTGGAGCATTGATTGCGGGTGCCAAGTACCGGGGTGAATTTGAAGAACGCCTCAAATCTGTGCTCAAAGAGGTCGAAGATGCACAGGGCAAAGTCATTCTTTTCATTGATGAAATTCACCTTGTACTTGGAGCAGGTGACGGACCGATAATATCCCTGCTCATTCTTAACTTCTCAACATGTTTCTTCATCTTGTGTCTACCTTGCAACAAGAAGTCAGTTGTACCATGGTCATGCCTTTTATATCTTTTACCCTACTAATATCAGTGTTATGAATGGGTCTCAGGGCGCACAGAAGGGTCAATGGATGCAGCAAATCTTTTGAAGCCAATGCTCGCTCGTGGCCAGCTCCGTTGCATTGGGGCAACAACACTAGATGAGTATAGGAAATATGTTGAGAAAGATGCAGCTTTTGAGCGTCGTTTTCAACAGGTTAGTAGCTCACTCTACCAATCCCTATCCAAAATATTGGCCGGGGTGCTGTTCTCCTATTTTCTTTGTTTAGCCAGTTTAGTGAATGGTGTCGCGGTGGTTTTTCATGCATACGAGTTGTCACAATGCAGGTAATGGTGGCAGAGCCCAGTGTGGAAGATACAATTGCTATTCTTCGAGGACTAAAAGAGAAGTACGAAGGACATCATGGTGTGCGGATATTGGATAGGGCTATAGTAGTAGCTGCTCAGCTGTCAGCTCGATACATTACAGGTAACATTGTGGAGGGATTTCTGGCATTGCCATTTCCCCCTTGCTTTCTTGGTTCCATAGGGTAAGTAAGCAAAGCTCTAGGTTGTTCACAGCAGTATAACCAACAGCTCCACAGTTAGAAAAGAATTCTGGAGTTATTGACAAGCAGCTGTATGTCAACAACCATGAAACAATCTATCTAACCTGCTGTGATTCTTGTCTCCACTGGTTGTATGTACTCTGCAGGGCGATTTCTTCCAGACAAAGCTATTGATTTGGTGGATGAGTCATGCGCTAACGTGCGGGTGCAACTCGATAGCCAACCTGAAGAGATTGACAATTTGGAACGGCGGAGAATTCAGCTGGAGGTTGAGCTCCATGCTCTGGAGAAGGAGAAAGACAAAGCCAGTAAAGCACGTTTAGTGGAGGTAAGTGAACAAAACTATTTCACAGTAGGACGAATGCCTGATGTATTTTCTGGATTTACTGTAAGTTAGTTTGTAAGCATGCCTGTCAGATTTAAGTTTGGGCTTTCACGATGTCTTGGTCCAACTTTAAGAGAACTATTGTGAAGAGGGATGTGATTGTCGGTTGTATTGTTGCACAGGTAAAACAGGAACTTGACAACTTGAAAGAAAAGTTGCGACCCTTGAAGATGAAGTATGAAAGGGAAAAGAAGAGGGTGGATGAGCTACGTCGGTTGAAGCAGAAGCGGGAGGAGTTGCAAGTTAGCCTACAGGAAGCTGAACGGCGCTATGACTTGGCAAGAGCTGCTGACCTGAAATACGGTGCTCTTCAAGAGCTGGATTCAGCCATTAATAATTTAGAGGCGGCTGAAGTGGATGAAAATAACATGCTTACCGAGACTGTTGGGCCGGAGCAGATTGCTGAGGTAAGTGCTTTCACCTACCTCATGTGCTTTGGCTGGTCAATTCACTGATCATTGGACATTATTTTCTCCAATTTCTTTGACCAAGATGGTTGAAGTTCCTGCTAGGATGAGTGAAGTAGATACAGAGCCTTGATCACTCTTAGAAACAAAGAAAACAAGAAGGAAGAGCGTAGCCTATTATGCAGCATGTATAGGTGTTGACTGGTGGATGATTTTGGGGCATGGCAGGTAGTCAGCCGATGGACAGGTATTCCAGTGACCAGGCTTGGCCAAAATGAGAAGAACCGTCTACTAGGGTTAGCAGAACGTCTGCACCAGCGTGTGGTGGGCCAGGATGAGGCGGTGCAGGGGGTGGCTGAGGCTGTCATTCGGTCACGCGCCGGTTTAGGGCGACCCCAACAACCTGTGGGGTCGTTCCTTTTCCTTGGGCCTACGGGTGTTGGTAAAACTGAATTGGCGAAGGCTTTGGCAGAACAGCTATTTGACTCAGAGAAGCAGTTAATACGCATTGACATGTCGGAGTATATGGAACAGCATTCTGTGGCCCGACTGATTGGTGCCCCTCCAGGGTATGTACCAGACATGGCCCCACCCCACATCCTGACTGCATGGGATGGCATATAAGATGGCCCTTACGTTCTGCTTTCATTGCCACTTTGATCTGATTCTCTCAATTCTAACAGGGTGTTGCTGAGGAAAGGTATGATGGAAATTTATGATTTACACACCTAACCATCTTTGAGGGCTCTACTAAACCAAGCTGGGTCAATACATGGCTGTGGCAGGTATGTAGGGCATGAGGAAGGAGGGCAGCTAACAGAAGCAGTCAGAAGACGGCCTTACAGTGTGGTGCTGTTTGATGAAGTGGAGAAGGCACACCCTGCTGTCTTCAATACCCTGTTGCAGGTTCTTGATGATGGCCGTCTCACTGATGGGCAGGGTCGCACTGTCGACTTCAGTAACACAGTCATAATATTGACATCCAACCTGGGTGCAGAGCATTTACTTGCAGGCTTGAGTGGGGAGCAGAGTATGGTTGTTGCACGCGAAAAAGTGATGCAGGAGGTAGGCCTTCTCTTGCATTGTCACATAAGGTTAGGTTGCTACAATCTGATTGCCTATGTTATGGTAGTATATCAGCTGTATCAGTTTAACTGTTAAGCTCCCTGTGTGGACAGTTTGAAACTCTGTAGTTACAACAGCTTTTAGAGATAGTGATATATTCTGACCTCGCATTATATGATTGAATGTCTGTCTCCGCCTGTACTCCTAGGTTCTGTAATGTGAGTGGCTGACCAGTATTGGAATGGTGGGTTTCTAGGTGAAGAGAAATTTCAGGCCAGAGTTATTGAACAGATTGGATGAGATTGTCATCTTCGACCCGCTCTCTCAGCCGCAACTGCTCAAGGTGGCCCGCTTGCAGATGAAAGATGTTGCCGCGCGCCTTGCAGAACGTGGGGTGGCCTTGGCTGTCACTGATGCTGCCCTTGAGTTTGTGCTGGCTGAGTCTTATGATCCTGTAAGTCTAATTTGTCATTGTTATTGCAGTTATGTCGAGGCGCTTATTTATGGTCCTAATCTCATACTGCCAGTCTATGCATCAGGAACTGTCAAGCATAATCATGGTGACAAAGGCACTGGCTAAGGTTTGTTTGTTATCACATTGCTGCAGGTATATGGTGCACGTCCACTACGGCGGTTTCTGGAACGGAAGGTAGTGACACATTTATCAAAGATGCTGATAAATGATGAAATTGATGAGAACTCCACAGTCCACATCGATGCAAACGGTCGAGAATTGTCATTCCGTGTAGAACGGAATGGTGGCCTTGTTAATGAAACCACTGGTGCACGGGGAGACATACTCATTCAAGTTCCAAATGGTTATCCCAAAGATGGGGGCTCATCACAGAGCATGAAGAAGATGAAGGTTGAGGAGATTTTCGATGATGATGCTGATGACATGCAAGATTAATATGATTAAAGATTTGTGATATAGCTGGCAATAGTGTACAAAGAGACATCCCATGGCAAGCATCTGGTATGGAATAGGAGCACTGCAGAGAATTGTGGGGAGATTTTTAACTTGGAACCACTGTTGAGTTGCATCTTTGTAACTATATAACTGTCTGCCCAAATGGTGGGAAAACCAGTAGAATAGTGGCAGGTATTTGCTAAACAAAAGTAGTGCACCCTGTCTGCCCTGATAATGACCCTGTCTGCCCTGATAATGCAATGTCACTCTGACAGTGAATATGAAAGAATATTGAAGTGGCTCTTTTCCTTGCAACTCAATTTACTATTCCTCCTCACCAATGTACATCTTGTTATGTCAGTGCTACTTTCTAACCTCTCCTCATTGGTGTAATGGGGAGGAAACATGAACCATCACCATTAATTGTTGAAGGCTTCATGAGAAGTTTAGACACAACCGTCATAACGAAGACACCATGGACATCATGCCAAGCTGTGGTGCCAGTTGCTAGATGTGAACTTCATGATGACCTTGCATGTCACTTCCACAGGAAAGTATCAAGCAAACATTGATTACCGATGTGTGCTTCACACAACACCCACTTGTTGAGGGAACTGTCGGCTTTGCCAATCTCTATACATCATATGGGTTCCAAACCTGCGCAGGTGTTGTAATCATCCCAGCACCACTGTAATCCACAAGCACCTACAAACTACAGCCTCTAAACTACTTGGTGCACATTTTGGATGGCCTTCCCCAGTCAAATGGTCAGAATGATGCTCATGAGTATCTTACCAAAACCTTCACTTGTCTGCTAGCTTTGAATTTCTGCAATTAAACCCTCAAAATCTTCAGAAAAGAGTTAGTGTTTGACAAGAACCACGGCCCCAACAACAGTCAATCAACCAAAGAAAAGGATCTCCTGAACCCTCTACGCTCTCCCCCATGCCCTCTCAACTTGGATGGGGCCCAACATGTACACAATCACCCAGAGCCCAAGAGGTTGGGAATCCCAAATGTTCCGTCTTCCTGTATCAGATTCACAAGTCTTCTGTTCTGGTAGACATTTCATTTCACTAGAAAGTAAAGGATTGATCTTGACAAAATACCAAGGATGCCAAAAGTGAGGAGTCTCAACTTTGTAGACACCACTTCATTCACCTAAACACCGATCTTTCCAAAATCATAACAGGACTAGCATGTGACACTCTCACAGCACTTGCCATTCGAGTGCTCATCATCTTTGGTAGTTTAGTGCAACACAGCAGATGGTACAAGACAAGCAAAATAAGACTAACGGATGTTACGGTTTGGAGGGTTCTGCCTGCAACCTAATCACAACAGACCCAAAGCATTCCTTCATCCAAAGACAACTGGAGTGGTCCAACGCAGCTTTCAGAGATCCAAAATGGGGATCTGTTGATTCTAAGCCACAAATATCACTAATCATTCTTCATTCATGTGTTCAAAAACGTAACACTCATTACTTCCAAAGAATTATACTGGAGTTTGTCTTAATAGTATCTTACTGAACAAAGAAGACAAATGGAGACAAAACTCCTAGATTGCCAAGATAACCCCCACGACTTCTGATCTTTGATCAAACCTGCAGACACTGCCTCCACAAACAGGTCAAGAATGCACTATCAGTTCCAGAAGTGAAAGCAGGGTCATACTACCCTGCGGCAACAGCCTCCTGATTGCTCCCAGTAGCATCTAGAGGGGGAGAAGGCATAACCTTGCTGACAGCACTCTCCTCTGTGACCTTGTCATCTTTTTGGTTGTCTTTTCCTTTGGGACTCGTCCCCTTGGAGGCACGTTCCTGTACCTTCCCATTGCCCTCCGGTTGGACTCGGCGACTATCCTCCTCCTTCACTACCGCAGCTTCTTGTTGCTCCTGAGCTTCCTCTCCATCATCTACCCCAGTCTGCCGCAATTGTTTAAGTAGCGTAGCATTCTCCTCCTGCAACCTCTTGCACTCTTCAGAGACCCGGGAAAGTTCTGTCCGCAGAGCCATGTTCTCCACAGACAGCGTGTCAACTCGCGTACCCAGCTCCTCACACTCTGCCTGCTTCCGCAGTCGGGAACGTCTGGCTGACTCACGGTTAGACTGCTTTCTTCTCTGACGCTTCACCTCCCGCTCATCTTGTAGCCAGAGCTCTGGAGGAACGTTGTCACGGCTGCCAGTAGGAGCGCTAGATGTGGCAGCCAACATTCCAGTCGAAGTACTCGCGGAAGACTGCTTGCCAGCCTTCACGCCAAGAGTTGCAGGAGCGGATCCACTCCAGTAATCAAGGCCTATATCCAGACTTGGTGCGGGTGCACCCACCGGCGGGGGGCCTGCACCTGCAACAGCTTGACCAGTAGATGGGGCACCTCCTGCAGGCACAGCTGCACCTCCTGCCTGTAGATCATATGGCGGAATGCTAGTGCCTCCCACTCCAACGGCGTCCAGAGTCACCTGCTCAAAACTCCTCTTGCGCAGAATGTTTTGGGAGTTGTCCTCCTCACTGCCCTCACTAGAGCCTTCACTCCCACTCTCGTTGCTGCTGTGAGAAAACACCCCGTTGGCTGACCCCGTATTTCCTTTCCCTCCTTCCCTTCCTTTGCCAGTCACCATCGCAAGGCCGCCCTTACTGCCTTTCATGCGCTTCAAGGGGCTCGGATTCTTCCCACCTTCCAAGGGCTTGGTATCTGTCTCCATACCGGCCCCTGCACCAATCATTGCTTCAGTGGCACCACCAGGTGAGGGCATCCCATACTGGCCATAGAGATGAGATCCCGGTTGCATTGGAGGATGCCCGTACATTCCTCCGTGCGGATACATGGCACCGTATGAAGGATGCGGGGGGCCTCCGTAAGGCGGCATCATAGGCTGGCCTCCCCACATGTAAGGATGGGGACTGGATGCCACAGATGGAGGAAAGAAGCCTGCAGGAGGCTGTCCACCCGAATTGTAATACGCTTGAAAGGCAGCAGCCCACTCAGGATATGAATGGGCTGGCGGCTGCTCCTGGGGGGTAGCCACCTTGGCAGCCTTGGTTGGCGTCCCTGTCTCGCCTGCCCCCATTGCTTGATAAGTCTTCTCACAGCTTCTGGTCGAAGTTCAAATCAGTGCTATCCCAAACAAAACGGTCATTTTGCTGCTTCCGAGATCACACTTACCCCAACTTTGCGCAATTGACATCATATTTGCCTCCTGCTACATGCTCGATGGACAGGCTGCTACACAACCTAAGTGAAGATGAAAAAGGCTCACAAGTGGCAAGATCAGGCAGGTCAACCCACACAACCCTGATGGGCTAGAAAAACATCTAAGATCGGCCAGTCAAGACCCCAACCTCGCAAACAGTTGGGTGCAAGTCTTTAGACAAAACAGAAGAGACAATACAACTTTGTGAACATCATCACCTGCACTGAGTGACAGGCAGAACAGAACAACCAAACCCCCCCAAAGATCCAAACATCTAACAACCAAGACGGACAGTGGCTTCAAAAGCACCAGAAGCAGTCGATCACACCAGTAACGGGTAACAAACACTCTCTCTACTTGAACCAGCCCAAAATCCCTCCCTTGGACCTTCAACCGGAACACTACAAAGAAACCCAGATGCCTACGAAGCGCAGTCGAGAAACTGGAGGGAACGGTAAAGCCGACTCGGCTCGCTAAAGGCCAGTAAAGACGGTGTGGTCACCTTGCAAGCGCAGGAATCAGCACCACAGTGTGCACACACTGGGGCCTCGGACGCCACGAGGCAAGTCTTGACAAGAGATTCGCTGGGACCCTGCCTGCCTTGAGAGATAAGTGAGACCATGTCACGATCCACGCGGCGGGGCATCACGGGAGCGAGCTTCATATCTGTCCACATGCGTGGGCATTCTTTTTTTGACTTGGGCACAAAGAAAGCCCGCGCTGTGGCTGCATCACTGCGCGCCAATGGCACGCTGCATCGGTGGACGCCATCGATGCTGCCGCCTTGCCATTTTGGCAGACCATCGCTACGCGTAATTTTCAACGGCACAGATGCCCCTCTTGCTTGCCACCCTAGTTTCTCCTCGTGGGTCTCGGAGAGGAAATCACCCGAATCCGTGTCCGATGTGGGTTGCCACAGGGGTGCTGGCGTTGGAACACGATTTGCAGAGGTGGGTTGTTTAGTGATCTGAACTGTCCGTATGACTCCCCCGTCCCCTTATTTGTTTGTGAGTAGGCATCTGGAAGTTGATGGGATGTAAGCTAACAGGGACCCTGGATGTGGGGATCACGATACGTCATTCCAATGAGGTTTGGGCGAGCTCTGATTTTGCTTGAGCAGGACTCGTGACAGTTCGTCCTTGGAAGCCATAAGCAGCAGGCTTGGAGACTTGTATGCAGTATTGCCATCAAGAGGACAAGAGCAGGTAAGTAAGCTTCCAAATCTAACCTGCGGGTGCTGTTTTGAAGGCTGTACTGTGCACCAAGTAGAACGTCGGCTATATTATCGCTGTGTGAAGCAAGATGCAAACTCTTATTTTCCGTTTCAGAGAAGAGCTGTAATGTGGTCCTAAGTGAGCTCACAATTTTTATATTATCCTAAGTACTGTAACGTCATGTCGGCATGGCATGCACGTTTTGCTTTTCAGTCCTGTTGGGCTTTTAAGTCGTGTTAAATTTGACTTCCCTGTTTGAGTCTCTCAATCTCGTCATGGTTCTGCCAGTTAATCCCGAGGTTGAGCGTGGGTCTCTCAGCTGCAAGTTGGAATAGGGGAGAGAGAGATTGTGCGATGAGCATGGTTTGAATACTGTTGCTATAGGAACAAACCCTTATTGGTCGATGTTGATCCTACGAGTACACCTAGTCACATTGCCTCAGTAGGTCTTAGTACGAAGTTTTTGATCAAGTGGAAGCCCCATGATAAGCCTAACCACGGATGCGGGGACCAAGCTTACTACTGGTACCCGTAAGATCTTCCTGTGGAGGTGGTAAAAACATTTTCCATTTCCCCTCCTGTTCTCGTCTAATGTAAGGGTTCTAGAGTCTACAAGTTCGAAGCCAACTCTGGCCCTAGTTACGTGGACAGCAGCAGATTTCTTATTTTCACTTGAAGAGGCTGCATCACCAAAAGACAATCCAGTTTAGTCTGGATTGTGGCTAAATATTTGCTAGTACTTTCTTCATCCTGACTTTGTTGAACTTCTTTCTGTGCATGCCGTTCTCCAGAGGTCTCCTTGGCACCAAAGGCATTTTATCGAAGCTTCTCTTGCCTTATCCTTATTTCTTCTGGGCATGCAGTATCATGTGGCCAGGTCAGTGCTAAAGGATGACTATGACTTTCAATAATCTGAAATTTGGATGCTTCACCACTGAAAAGTTAATCTCTCTCAGCGGCTTTGTTGACAGTGGTGGCTATGGCTGGATGTGGAACAGCCTATGTTGTTTGGATGCTCTTTTATCCGTTCTCGTCTGTCGTTCCAGTTCCAGAAAACACAGAGTGATAGCAATTCTTTTTGCTATCCAGAGGGTGCCCCCCAGACAAGGGGATGTGGTCAACCATCCCATGACCCTCCAACCGTGAATTCTGTTCTTGTACTCTGCAGTGAGGGTGTTCATGATATACAGATGTTTGTGGATTTGCCCGATGAAATTGACTTACGAAGCTGCATGCAAGGCAGAGGCCGTGAAACAGATGAACAGCTCTTGCCTGACACCTTAGGTTTTTTTCCCCCTCTTCCTATTTGAGCTGCAAACTTGATTTCCAACCTGAAAACCAAGTAGTCAACCGCCAACCTGCGACCTCCTGCACAAGCAATCTACCAAGCTTCTTTCAACCTGTGCAGCTCCTGCTAGTTTTGTCGGCTGCCGACCTGCTGTCACCCTGACAGACCACTTTACCACCATAGTCTAACTGCCTCCTGATGCTAGATGGAGTCCAACCTGGTGGTTAGAGATTTGTGCACACCTGTACTCTGGCCGAGAACTTGCTAAACCAACTTAGGCCACCCAGATGGACAAGATTGGACGTTATTCCGGTTCGTCCTAATTCTTGTTCAACTATTTTTCAAGCAAGGCAGCTAATAAGTCATAAAGAGATTTGCGGCTGACGACACTAAACCCCCCTCCATTTGCAGTAGTGATGTGTCATTGGCACATGTAGACAGCTCACAAATCAGACCCCGTAATAGTGAGAGGAGAAAATAACCTTTTTCACATTAACAGTGCCATGGAGGTGTTGGCGTATGAGTGGGACACCGCCCAGGGAAGGGGGAGAAGAGAATACCACACCCTTCAAGTAGCAAGATTTGACCCAGAGTCATCTGGGTGGTACTCAATGCACTTAACCACTACTGACTGTTGGAGGTTATTTTCTCCTCTCACCAAAGAAAAACTAGGGCTTCATGTTGCTCCGCACTACTTGCGACAAAATCTGAGAACTACATTCAATTTTTCACAGAAATGGGGTGGGTCAAAAGGGGTGGATCATCCCCACGGTGTTACATGCAGAGATCCTTTTCTGGAAGAAAAATGGTGGATTTGCATTTCAATTTTCACGAGCTGCATCAACCAAACAACATACCCAAATACCCTTACATTCACTATATGAACTTTCAAGCATCCACCATGCGATTGGATCTTAGTGGGTGAAGGCTAGCTTTTGACAATATTCATGCGATTATGTCAAGGGCTCCATCCAAAGCCGCACCACGAGAAACAAACAAACATGTCTAAATTTAAGATCCTGAACAAATTTGTCCATGGGACTGCCCCTCCCATCAAGCTCGTTAAAATTTGTATTCACTTCCAGCTTCAAGCTTTGGAGAAGCTCCACCACCCAAACCCAGAATTAGCAGAGCACTCTGATTTCCATCCACTGTCGCCAGAATCAGTCAAAAATCACCCCTTTAGTCAAGTGCAATTGTGGGCCGACTTCCCACCTATGCAGGGTAGACCCCACTATCAGGAAATGGTGGATGGTCTGAGTAGCTACACAGATCAATAAATGAAGCAAGACACTTGCATCTTGCACTCAACAGTACATAATGGTCAATACTCTCAGGAAGTGGTGGATGGTCTGAGTAGCTACACAGATCAATGAATGAAGCAAGACACTTGCATCTTTCCAAGAAAACATCCTTTCACCAGTAATCACCACAAGAACAAATCCCATCTTCAAAGTGGTGGAAAGTAGTTAGCGTCCCATACAACAATTGCTCGGCCAACAATCTTTGAGATGAATTTGGTGGAGGTGTGGCAGTCTCCACACACTCGAACATTCTTGATGAGTTGTGCTGATCAGCCCAAAACCAATGGCCAGCATCTCACTATGGTGGCAAAGAGAAATTCCTTTCCTCCACATCATGCAATAAAAAGCATGTGTCAGGCACATACCCCGCCTCCTTCATCTGCCCAGACAATTTTCTCAGCTCAACATGGATTTCCTTAATTCTGGGATGCAACTTGTCATCTGGCTCCTTTCTAACCCCTCTGACCTTCATCCTTCTTCTCACCTTTGCAGTATCATCCCACCTGCCAACTGCAGCATAGATGTTTGACATAGCAACACATAAGTTGCGGCATCCAGGATAGATGTTGCCACACATTCAGCTATCTCCACATTGCCATGGATTCTGCAGGCACCAAGGCATTCCACACCATAACATCTGGATTGATTGGCATTTTATTAATCAGGTCCACTGCCTCATGTAGTTGTCCCGCTCGTCCAGAAGGTCCACCATGCAGCCAAAGTGCTTTACTGGCGGGGTGACACCATGATCTTGACTCAGGGAATCGAAGTAGCGTCTTCCTTCGGCCAGTGTGGCTATGTAGAGAGAACACATATAAAGGTGATATTGTCCGGCTTCAAGCCGTTCTTTTGCATTCCTTCAAATAGTTGCAGGACCTCCCTGTGACAACCATGTTGGGCATATCCTGCGATCATCGGATTCCACGACACCACATTTCATTCAGCCACATTGTCAAATACTCCCTTTGCATCCTCAATGCACCCACATTTCACATACATGTCCACCAGGGCAGTGTGTCCAGAATGACATTTGGTACAATTTGAGCTTTGAAGATGTCACCATGCACCCTTTGCCCTTTTCCAGGGCTGCCATGCTTGCCCAAGCATTGCAAACGCACACAAACGTGATGTGGTTGCACTTCCCCCCTTCCCCCATCATTTGCTCATAGGTCTCCAAGGCCTCCATCCCGCGCCCCTGCTGTGCTGCAAGCATGGCGTTCCATGACACCAAATCTCGTTCAGCCATACTGTTGAACACTCCCTCCGCATCCTCAATGCTCCCACATTTGGCATACATGTCCACGAGGGTATTGTTCAGAATCACATCTGGTACAATTCCAGCTTTGGCGATGCAATTATGCACCTCTTTGCCCTTTTCCAAGGCTGCCAGGCTTGCACACGCACTGCAAACGCACACAAACGTGATGTGGTTGGGCTTCACCCCTTCCCCCATCATTTGCTCATAGGTCTCCAAAGCCTCCATCCCACGCCCCTGCTGTGCATACCCCTGCAAGCATCGCGTTCCACGACAGCATATCTCGTTCAGCCATAGTGTTGAAATTAACTCCCTTCACATCCTTAATGCACCCACATTTGGCATACATGTCCACCAGGGCAGTGTTCAGGATGACATCTGGTACAATTCCAGCTTTGACGATGTCACCTTGGACCTCTTTCCCCTTTTCCAGAGCTCCCAGGCTTGCACACGCATTGCAAACACAGACAAATGTGATGTGGTTGGTTTTCACACCTTCGCACATCATTTGCTCATAGGTCTCCAAAGCCTCCAGCCCACACCCTTGCTGTGCATATCTTGCAATCATCACACTCGACGACACCACATCACGTTCAGCCATACTGACAAACACTCCATTTGCATCCTCGATGCACCCACATTTGACATACATGTCCACCAGGGCAGTGTTCAGAATGACATCGGGTACAATTCCAGATTTGATAATGTCACCATGGACCTCTTTGCACTTTTCCAGGGCTAAAAGGCGTACACACGCATTGCAAATGCAAACAAACATTATGTGGTTGGGCTTCACCCCTCGGCACATCATTTGCTCATAGATCTCCAAAGCCTTCATCCTGCGCCCTTACTGTGCGTATCCTGCAATCATCGCACTCCACGACACCACATCTCGTTCAGCCATACTGTCGAACACTCCCTTCATACATGTCCACAAGGGTATTGTTCAGAATGACATTTGGTACAATTGCAGCTCTGACAACGTCGCCATGGACCTCTTTGCCCTTTTCCAGAGCTGCCAGGCTTGCACACGCATTGCAAATGCACACAAACGTGATGTGGTCGGGCTTCACCCCTTCCCCCATCATTTGATCATAGATCTCCAAAGCCTCCCTACCACGTCCCTGCTGTGGAAACCCTGCAAGCATCGTGTTCCATGACACCATATCTCGTTCAGCCATAGTGTTGAAAACTCCCTTCGCATCCTTAATGCACCCACATTTGGCATACATGTCCACCAGGGTAGTGTTCACAATGGTATCTGGTACAATTCCAGCTTTGACGATGTCATCATGGCCCTCTTTCCCCTTTTCCAGGGCTCCCAGGCTTGCACACGCATTGCAAACACAAATGTACGTGATGTGGTTGGGCTTCACCTCTTCGCGCATCATTTGCTCACCACATCAAGGTGCCCTCACCACATTGTCCTTGACAATTCAGTATGCATCTCAGGGCCGAGTCTGATGAGAGGGCAAAACAGGCTGAAATTGGTCGAAGAAGAAGGTGCCCTCACCACATTGGCCTTGACCTTGTGGCACGACCCATGGAAGATTTGAATCTGGATCCACACTCTATCCCTGCTCCTTCAGCTATATCCTGCAATCATGGCGACAGCATCACGTTGAACATCTTGTCAAATACTTTACAGGCATCCTGCATGCAGCCACCAATGGCATTCATGTCCAAAAGGGTATTTTCCAAAATGATATCTGTAGCAATTCCCCCTTTGACGATGTCAGCGTACATCTCTCTGCCCTTTTCCAGGGATCCCAGCTGGCACATACCTTGAGAACGAAAGTGAGTGCAACCTTGTCAGGCCTTACCCCATCCTGTATCATTCGCTCATACAACTTGAAGGCTTCCCTTCCATATCCATGCTGAACATATACTAAGATCATGGAGCTCCATGCGACCACAGAATGTATAGTAATATTGTCGAACACACTCTATTGCATGCTAACGCAACTAGTGGAACAGTTTTCCCTGTTAGCAGTTAAGAGTGTTCTAATCATCAGAACAATCACAGGAAGCATAAAAAGAGTTCATTGGATGCATAGAGAGCTGAATACAACCGTCCAACATACCAGCAATATAAGACAGAGGGACAAGGTCTCCTGAAGCAGTGACAGTTCCTCTCAGCGGCAATTTCGGAGTGACATGAGAGTTTAGAAGCTTTTGCATGGCTTCCAGAATTTCCCAACGAATGCCTGAGTACCCTTGCATCAATGTGTTGGTGCGCACCAGCATGGCCGCTCGCGTGGTGCATGCTGGCAGGGTGTTACCGTCGCCCTTGGCACCAATGACTCCGGCATTGAGAAACCTGAACTCATATATTGTGCACGTGCGATATACATAACATCAGCAGCGTATAAGTAGTTTTTCTCAAGACATTAGTCTATCCAGCCATGGTTCACTTACCAGGACCGTCGGCAGTTACTTATAGAGCACATTGAATTACATGCCCCCCATCTCTCTTCCACAGCTTTATCAATTCACTTTGTTTCGATCATCAGGCTTGACACTCTCAAGACCCACATGGAGGCAAACACAGACCTAAGAACCACCACGGTGCAGCTGAGCAGGCAGAGATTGATTCACGGCCTGCTAAGACCAAGCTGACTCTCCCAAGAACCTCGTAAACATCGGGAAACGGTGTGTGAAACCTCTCGGCGCTCTAGCACGCATGCCCAGCGCACGCGATGCCTCCCGCGCTGCAAGACAGTCTGGGCAATCCGGGCAGATATAAAACATTTGAAGACGACGGCTACGAAACGTGGCGACGAAACGTGGCGATGATGACGTGGCACTATGGCACCCTATGCATATGTATGCGATATACATAACTAGGGCCTCGCGATGCTCCGCATTACTAGCCACGAATTCTGAGAACTACGTTCAATTTGCACAAGGGGGGGGGGGGGGGTCATATGGTGTTACATACACACATCCAGTGTTTCATTGTTTGGCGCAAGAAGAAGGACGGAGTGTTGTCGAAGCTATCTCGACATTTCATTGTTTGGTGCAGATAAAATTATTCTTCCATCGAGGCTTTATTTGAACTATACAACATATTTACAGTCAAACCTGGATAAATGTTACCTTTTTTTTTGTTATATCATCCTATATATTATGGTTTTCTTACTCGGTAAAAATATACACTAGGAAAGACAAAAAGAGTGTTATTTGTTATTTGTTATCGAATACCTACTCTCCTCTTTGTTAAGACAACTCTGTAATTGTTACATTCAATAATAATAATAATAATAATAATGGTACTAGTATTCAAATTCATTTGAACTATTGAAATGGGCATTTCAATATTGAGATGGACACTTGAACTATTGAAATGGCTAGGAGAACCCTAACTGCCGCCTGTTAGGGTTGGGGGGCCCTCCACGGAACTCAAAAACCTCCTGGTAGGGTACGGCGAATGTTTACGGGAATAGAGAGAATAGTAGGTTAAGCACTATGTGATGACACCTTCAATGTTAATGAGATACTATGAGCGTAAGTGTGAAGAAGAGAGGAAGCATCAGTGCTACATTTGTGCCATTTGAGCCGACAGATGAAGAAATATGGGATATGGTTGCACAAAGTGAAGAAATGCATGAGGACGATGAAGAAGAATTAGTAACTTCGGTTCTACCTTCAGTCTCTTACTGAAACTGTTCATTTGTATCTTGCACAACAGGCTTACGATATTGGTGTTGCTCTTTCAAAGTGTTTATCCATGGAGAAGGAATTGCATCTTGCTAAGCAAACAAACTGCCGGCAAAGAGACATTACCCCATATTTTTTGCCCTCTCTCTAAATGTTATTTTGCATCTGAAGGACATGTTTCAATGTTTAAATTTCTAATTGTTACGTTATGATATTTCAACCTATTTTACTGTTATTTGATATAACTGCCTAATTGTTATAAAGTTCCTACTCTTGCAGCATAACATTTATCCAGGTTTGACTACCATAGGTGCCCAATGATGTGTTCAATGTGACTTTTATGACAAAATAGTTATTTTTTATTATTTATATTTTTAAGGGAAACACCTGGGAGCTATCGCTCACAAATCACGCCCCTTGATAGTGAGAGGAGAAAATAACCTCTTCGTCGTGAAGGCTTTCTGATTGGACATTGTCCAAAGGACCTGTTGCCAACCTCAATGCAGCAGCGACCTGGCTGCTTTCTAACACCTCTGACCTTCATCATTCTTATCACCTTTGCAGTATCATCCCACCTGCCAGCTGCAGCATAGATGTTTGATAGCATCACATAAGTAGTAGCATCCAGTTGATCCCACTTGAGAATAGATTTAGCCGCACGTTCAGCCACCTCCATATTGCCATGCATTCTGCAGGCACCAAGCAAGGCTTTCCACACCACCACATTTGGTTGGACTGGCATTTTGTTAATGAAGTCCTCAACCTCATCCAATTGCCCTGCACGGCCAAGAAGGCCCACCATGCAGCAAAAGTGCTCCACTATACGAGTGAGGCCATGATCTCGACTCAGGGAATCGGAGTAGTGTCTGCCTTCATCCACTAGGCCCCCTTGGCTACATGCTTGGAGAACACTTATAAAGGTGATACTATTTTGCTTGAAGCCTTCCTTTTGCATACCTTCAAACAGTTGCAGGGCTTCCCTACGACAACCATGCTGGGCATATCCTGCAATCATTGCACTCCATGAAACCACATTTCGTTCAGCCATTTTGTCAAACACTCCCTTTGCATCCTTGATGCTCCCGCATTTAGCATACATGTCCATGAGGGCAGTGTCCAGAATGACACCTGGTACAATTCCAGCTTTCATGATGTCAGCGTGGATTTCTTTACCCTTTTCGAGAGCTGCCAGGCAGGCACAAGCATTGCAAGCAAAAATGAACGTAACCTGGTCAGGCTTCGCCCCTTCCTGCAGCATTTGTTCATAGGTCCCCAAAGTCTCCATCCAGCACCCATGCTGGGCATATCCTCTGATCATCGCATTCCAGGACACCAAAAAGACTCCCTTTGCATCTTCGATGCTCCCGCAGTTTGCATACATGTCCACAAGGGTACTGTTCAGAATGGTATCTGGTACAATTCCAGTTCTCAAGATATCAGCGTGGACCTCTTTGCCTATTTCCAGGGCTACCAAGCTCGCACACACATTGCAAACGCAGACAAACGTGACCTGGTTGGGCTTCACCCCTTGCCACATCATTCGGTCATAGGTCTCCAAAGCCTCCATCCCAAACCCATGTTGGGCGTATCCTGCGATCATCGCACTCCATGACACCACATTTCGTTCAGCCATATTGTCGAAGACTCCCTTTGCATCTTTTATGTTCCCGCATTTGGCATACATGTCCACAAGGGCAGTGTCCAGAATGACACCTGGTACAATTCTAGCGTTCATGATGTCAGCATGGACCTGTTTGCCTTTTTCCAGGGCTGCCAGGTTTGCACATGCATTACAGATGCAACCGAACGTGACCTGGTCGGGCTTCACCCCTTCCCGCATCATCTGCTCATAGGTCCCCAAAGCCTCCATCCCAAACCCATGCTGGGCATATCCTGTGCTCATCGCATTCCACGACACCACGTCTCGTTCAGCCATGTTGTCAAAGACTCTCTTTGCAACCTTCATGCTCCCGCATTTGGCATACATGTCTACAAACAAATGAGAATGCAAACAAATGTGACATGGTCAGGCTTCGCCCCTTCCCGCATCTTTTGCTCATAGGTCCCCAAAGCCTCCATCCCACACCCATGCTGGGCATATCCTGTGATCATCGCATTCCATGACACCACATCTCATCCAGCCATGTTGTCAAATACTCTCTTTGCAACCTTCATGCTTCCGCATTTCGCATACATGTCAACAAGGCTATTGTTCAAAATCAGATTTGGTACAAGTCCAGCTTTCATGATGTCAGCATGGACCCTTTTCCAGGGCTGCCAGTCTCGCACAAGCCTTGCAAATGCAAACAAATGTGACCTGATTGGGCATCACCCCTTGCTGTATCATTTGATCATATGTCTCGAAGGCATTCCTACCACAACCATGCTTGGTATAT
Source organism: Takakia lepidozioides (assembly GCA_030704615.1). Classification (NCBI taxonomy): domain Eukaryota; kingdom Viridiplantae; phylum Streptophyta; class Takakiopsida; order Takakiales; family Takakiaceae; genus Takakia; species Takakia lepidozioides. The sequence continues at coordinate 52,851,204 of CM060731.1, forward strand.
CCTGCCACCATATTGTTGAACACTAGACAGGCCTCCCTTACACTCCCATATTTGGCATACATGTTAACAAGGGCAGTCTCCCAATTTATATATGATGAAATTCCAGCTTTGATAATGTCATCATGGATATCTTGCCCTTCTCCAGGGCCACCATGCTGGCAACAACATTGAGAACACAAATGAATGTGGCTTGCACACGCATTACAAATGCACACAAACGTGATGTGGTCGGGCTTCCCCCTTCCCCCATAATGGACCTCTTTGCCCTTTTCCAGGGCTGCCAGGCTTGCACAAGCATTAAAAATGCACACAAACATGATGTGGTAGCACTTCACCCCTTCCCTCATCATTTGCTCATAGGTTTCCAAGGCCTCCGTCCCGCGCCCCTGCTGTGCAGATCCTGCAAGCATCGCGTTCCACGACACCAAATCTCATTCAGCCATATTGTTGAACACTCCCACCGCATCCTCAATGCGCCCACATTTGGCATATATGTCCACGAGGGTATTGTTCAGAATCACATCTGGTACAATTCCAGCTTTGGTGATGCAACCATGCACCTCTTTGCCCTTTTCCAGGACTGCCAGGCTTGCACACGCACTGCAAACGCACACAAACGTGATGTGGTCAGGCTTCACCCCTTCCACCATCATTTGCTCATAGGTCTCCAAAGCCTCCATCCCGCGCCCCTGATGTGCATACCCTGCAAGTATCGCGTTCCACAACACCACATCTCGTTCAGCCATAGTGTTGAACACTCCTTTCGCATCCTCAATGCTCCCACATTTGGCATACATGTCCACCAGAGCAGTGTTCGGTGTTCCCTGCTCCTTTAGTTCCCGCGCCCTTGCTGTGCATATCCTGCAATCATTGCACTCCATGACACCACATCTCGTTCAGCCATACTGTCGAACACTCCCTTTGCATCCTCGATGCACCCACATTTGGCATACATATCCACCAGGGCAGTGTTCAGAATGACATCCGGTACAAGTCCAGATTTGACGATGTCACCATGGACCTCTTTGCACTTTTCCAGGGCTGCCAGGCGTGCACACGCATTGCAAATGCAAACAAACGTTATGTGGTTGGGCTTCACCCTTTGGCACATCATTTGCTCATAGGTCTCCAAAGCCTCCATCCTGCACCCTTACTGTGCATATCCTGCAATCATCGCACTCCACGACACCACATCTCGTTCAGCCATACTGTCGAATACTCCCTTCATACATGTCCACAAGGGTATTGTTCAGAATGACATTTGGTACAATTGCAGCTCTGACAACGTCGCCATGGACCTCTTTGCCCTTTTCCAGAGCTGCCAGGCTTGCACACGCATTGCAAATGCACACAAACGTGATGTGGTCGGGCTTCACCCCTTCCCCCATCATTTGATCATAGGTCTTCAAAGCCTCCATATCACGTCCCTGCTGTGCATACCCTGCAAGCATTGCGGTCCATGACATCACATCTCATTCAGCCATAGTGTTGAAAACTCCCTTCGCATCCTTAATGCACCCACATTTGGCATACATGTCCACCAGGGTAGTGTTCAGAATGACATCTGGTACAATTCCAGCTTGACGATGTCACATGGACCTCTTTCCCCTTTTCCAGAGCTCCCAGGCTTGCACACGCATTGCATACACAAACAAATGCGATGTAGTTGGGCTTCACCCCTTCGCGCAGCATTTGCTCATAGGTCTCCAAAGCATTCCTACCACATCCATGCTTGGTAAATCCTGCCAACATTATATTCCACGTGATCAAAGATCTTTGAGGCATTCTGTTGAACACTTGGTGAGCATCCATGATGCTCCCGTGCTTAACATACATGTTGACAAGGGTATTGAGTAGAAAAACATTTGGCGTGAATCCACTTTGGATAATGTGAGTGTGCACCTGCTTTCCAGCTTCCAGACCTTCCATCTTGATGCACTTAAGCAAAAGACAGACAAACACATCTGAATCTGCTGAAATGCCTCCTTGGTTTAAAGTCTGTAGAGCCTCAGAGAGTCTGTCTGCCGCACAAAGCAAATTCACATGCCCAGAAGTGCCAGAAGAGGCATTGTGGACTCCCTGTCTTGATCCTCTTTCAGAAGCTGTGGTCATGGTTGAGGTGCCTGATTTAATCAACTGTGCCGCTGCAGCTGCTGCCTTTAGTTGACCATCTACTCATGCAGGTTTCTTGTAGCTATTGATCCACAGGGAATCATAGGTAATCTGGAGCTTGAAATCTGGCCCTCTTGGATGAATCTGGACCCACACTCTATCCCTGCTCCTTCAGCTATCCATGCCTCTGCACAAATCATGCATACATCCTTGCCTTGCTGCTAGCAGCTGACAATGACAGCCTAGAATTGTTCCAGTAAACACCCCAACCCTACTTATCACACTAGTTCCTATGCTGACTTCCGACTGCTTCCAACATGCATTCACCTTTTTGCCTCGATTGTTCCACCATTGACTGGGATCGAAAACGTATTCATTCTAGAGCTTCTCCTCGTCTCTGTTATCTGTTTTTCATAGAATTTGAGCCTTCTCAAGATTTCCATTGTTCGATTGTTTTCCGTATGCTGAGATAGATTGATGATGGGAGGCTAATATGTAGCTAGCAATAAACCCGATTGCATATCACAGATGCCATTGGCCAACTACAAGTGGTATAACTACTGACATCAGTCAATAGCAACATGACTGGATATTTAAGGATCATCAAGCAGCTAACTTACTGTACTGAATTTCAGTGTGCTATAAAAGCATGTTCATGTCCAGTGTTTATTTTGGACACTTGACTGTTACATGTAATCTCTTTGCACTGGCAAAGTGTGGCGAAGGTATCATGATGTGAGGGCCACAGCAGCAGATGGAAGAAACCCCAAACTGTGCAGAAATGCTTGGCTTTCTGCTCTCCAGCTCTTCCAAACAGAAAAGAATATATGAACTACCTGCAAGCCATTAGCAATGTTTTGTCTATAACCTTAATTGACGGACTAGAGCAAAAATAGCCATTTGAACTTGCCTGGCTGCTTGAGTAAACTCCTCAACTGCCTCAACGGAGTTATAGGAGAGCCAATGACCCAGCTGCTAAGCTGCGAGAAAACCACAACTTGCAGTGTATGCACACACGGCACAATGTGAGCTTTGAGACAACTGGAGCTCCCTAAACTTCTGGAATGTCTTGCTCTTTGGATGGTGTCTGTTGCGCTGGTGCAACCAAAGTGGGCAGATCCTCATATGGTAGAGAAGGAAGACCATTGGAACCAGCACTACTGGAAGTAGCGCTCGTACTGGATGGCTGAGATTTCTGTGTCTCTATGCCCATAGTTTTTCGCGCTGCTTTCAAAGCTGCTACTTTTGCCCTCTCCTGGACCTCTTCCTGCAGTCCACAATAATGATGCTTAAGCAAAATTTGAGGAATACTCTGCTATGTTGATTAATCAACTCCGTTGCAAGTTTGGCAGGAAAGCTATTTATGAGCACAAAAGCTTAACATGCTGGAGTTTGAAAACTGGGTCTTAATATCGAGGAGTCCTATGATAGTCAGCGCCTTTAGCTGCAGACTGGTACAGGCTCCACATGAAGAATGTGAAATAAGTACTTCAGACCATGCAGAAAGTACCTGCTTTGTAATCACCTCTACTCCAGTTTCAGTTGTCTCAGGCAAAATAAGTGAGACAACCAAGTAGCACTTTACTCTGTATTAGAACAATGACAGATCCCTAGATAATAAATTATTCTAAGGATCACGTTGTACCATCTCACATTTTTCCACCTCTCCCTGCCTGCTCCTCAAACACTGAACATGGACAATCTCTTGCAACATGGTGGATTCCTGGACCTTTACCTGAAATTGAGTATGCGTTTCTGTTGCTCAGCCTGCCGTCGTCCAATGTCACTCAGAAGCTCCCCCAATGCACACTGCCCATTTTCGATACTTTCCTGTTACCACATTGGCACTAACATGTCAAAATCACTCTTTTACTTTTTCATCCATTCATAAAAAAATGAAGAAGCTCAAAAAGACAACCATAAGACTTGGTATGATGAATCAAGAATCAACTATTTTATTAATACGTAATAAATTCATATACAAGTTTTTTATAGAGAATACTAATACATCATCTTGGGAGTATGTTAGAAACAAATGCTCACGAATTAGCCAAAATCAATGATGCTACCGTACCTGCCTACGCTGCCCGATAATAATTAAATCCAAAAAGAGGCTGCCGAAAATTTTGAAATTTTTACCCATCCCAATGCCAAATGTCATGCATATTTGACCCCAAGACCTATCCTGATAGTTCTCTTGCATTACCATCACACTAGGCATGCACACATGCAAATGTATGTCGTTTTTTTTATTATTTACCACTACGGCTTCGCGTTGCTCCACACTACTAGCGACGAATTCTGAGAACTGCGTTCAATTTTTCATTAAAAAAAGGGGTTGGTCATCCCCACGGTGTTACATGTAGAGATCCCGTGTTTTGTTTATTCTGGAAAAAAAATGGCAGATCTGCATTTCAATGTTCAATTTTCACAAGCTGCATCAATCAATAACAACATACCCAAATACCCTTACATTCACTATATGAACTTTCAAGCAACCACCATGGGATTGGATCTTGGTGGGTTAAGGTTCATCAAGGGCTCCATCCAAAGCCACACCACGAGAAACAAACAAACATGTCCAAATTTAAGATGCTGAACAAACTTGTGCACAGTGTTGCCTCTTTCATCAAGCTCATTAAAATTCGTATTCACTTCCATCTTCAAGCTTTGGAGAAGCTCCACCACCCAAACCCAGAATTAGCACAGCACTCTAATTTCAAGTGCAATTGTGGGCTGACTTCCTACCTATGCCGGGTAAACCCCACTATCAGGAAATGGTGGATAGTCTGAGTAGCTACACAAATGAATGAATGAAGCAAGACACTTGCATCTTTCCAAGAAAACATCATTTCACCAGTAATCACCACAAGAACAAATCTCATCTTCAAAGTGGTGGAAAGTAGTTAGCGGCCCATACAACAATTGCTCGGCCAACAATCTTTGAGATGAATTTGGTGGAGGTGTGGCAGTCTCCACACACTCGAACATTCTTGATGAGTCGTGCTGATCAGCCCAAAACCAATGGCCAGCTTCTCACTATGGTGGCAAAGAGAAAATTCTTTTTCTCCACATCATGCAATAAAAAGCGTGTGTCAGGTACATACCCCGCCTCCTTCATCTGCCCAGACAATCTTCTCAGCTCAGCATGGATTTCCTTAATTCTGGGATGCAACTTGTCATTTGGATCCTTTCTAACCCCTCTTACCTTCATCATTCTTCTCACCTTTGCAGTATCATCCCATCTGCCAGATGTTTGATATAACAACACATAAGTCACAACATCATGTTCATCCCACTTGAGGATAGATGTTGCCACACATTCAACCATCTCCACATTGCCATGGATTCTACATGCACCATGCAAGGCCTTCCACACCACAACATCTGGATTGATTGGCATTTTATTAATCAGGTCCACTGCCTCATCCAATTGTCCCGCACGTCCAAGAAGGTCCACCATGCAGCCAAAGTGCTTTACTGTCAAATTGATACCATGATCTTGACTGAAGGAATCAAAGTAGCATCTTCCTTCATTCAGTAGGTCAGTGTGGCTGCATGCAGAGAGAATACATATAAAGGTGATACTATCCGGCTTCAAGCCTTTCTTTTGCATTCCTTCAAATAGTTGCAGGACCTCCCTATGACAACCATGCTGGGCATATCATGCGATCATCGGATTCCACGACACCACATTTCATTCAGCCATATTGTCAAATACTCCCTTTGCATCCTCATTGCACTCACATTTCGCATACAAATGAACCAAGGCAATGTCCAAAATGACATTTGGTACAATTCCAGCTTTGATGATATCACCGTGCACCGCTTTGCCCTTTTCCAGGGCTGCCAGGCTTGCACACGCATTGCAAACGCACACAAACGTGATATGGTCGGGCTTCACCCCTTCCCCCAGGCCTCCATCCCGCACCCCTGCTGGTGCATATCCTACAAGCATGGCGTTCTATGACACCAAATCTCGTTCAGCCATATTGTTGAACACTCCCTCCACATCCTCAATGCTCCCACATTTGGCATACATGTCTACGAGGGTATTATTCATAATCACATCTGGTACAATTCCAGCTTTGGCAATGCAACCATGCACCTATTTGCGCTTTTCAAGGGCTGTCAGGCTTGCACACGCATTGCAAACGCACATAAACGTAATGTGGTTGGGCTTCACCCCTTTGCACATCATTTGCTCATAGGTCTCCAAGGCCTCCATCACGCGCCCCTGTTGTGCATACCCTGCAAGCATGACGTTCCACGACACCGAAACTCGTTCAGCCATACTGTGGAAAACTCCTGGGGGGTGCACTCTTTATAAAATGTCCATATCACGTGCGTTCGCCGCCTAAAAAAAAAAAACCCCTGTATACGGGTCCTTGGATCATTTATACCCCCTCTGTACATTTGAAGATTATAAAACCCCCTCCTGTAAATATATAGGAATTTGTAAATTTTAAAAAGTACCCCCTGCTGTATGTATGTTTCCCTTTTCAATCATTAAAAAATACCCTCAAATATGTATATGTTTTTCTTTTCTTTTTATCAAGTTTATTCCTTTAAAAACAGACCTCAGCCTGTAGGTCCAAATTTTATGAAACCAAGTCGGTGCATCCCTACTAGTGTTGTGCAGGTCCAGGTTTTGACCAAGGGTATACGGCGGGTTAGGATTCGGTTTATCCGGACCCTGACTCGGACCTTGACCCGGTTTCATTTCAAAAGATGGTCTTACTGGGACAGATCTGGCATTAACCAGGTTAGACACATATGGAACAACCAAGATTTTATGGACTCCACATCTATTGCTAGCATTGCAGGATCAGCCAGGACTTCCTCTGGCAGAATTCCTTTTCAGCACCCTTTAATCAGTCTTGATATGTCAGTAAGAGAAATTATAGTGGTCTCTACCCTTTCTCCAAGATTTACCCTATCTTGCCAGAATCTGTATTACGACTTAATTTTCCCTTTATTGATTGATCACCAATAATACCATTTGTCTTTCTCAGTGTATCTGACTTGTAACAAGTCTTTGGGTATCCAGTACTCCACTGCTTCTATGATCATATGACAATATTCATAATTTGAACATCCTTCCCTGAAAATATAACTAGTGTAACAAACTTTTCTGATTGGGATTAGAGTAATTAATAAAGCTAGACGGGACAACCATTCTTCACTTCTAATTCTACATTCCCAAGGTGCTCGTGTAATACTGATCACTCCTCCCTTTAATCCCCATTTGTCATCTTCTTTCGCAATTGAAAGAAAGACCTTCTGTTGTATTGCTATTCGTAAGCTAAATTTTTTTCAGGAATGCTTTCCATTCCTCTGCTTCCGTTGACTCGTTCTTTTGTGATTTCAAGAAATCACTTAACCATCCTTCCTTGAGTTCACTTGAACTCAACAACCGTTAGTCCCCAGTATGGTCGCCAAATGTTAACCGTTGGTTTATGACTTGGACAAAACTGGCTATCAGCACTACTGCCCATTTCCTAAGACATGCAACAGAGGTTGTCAGACGGTATGCTTTCAGAAACGATTACGAAGTAATCGTTTTAAGGATAGCTAAACCATGAATGTCGTATGAATCTATATCCCTACAAGCTGCTTAATCCTATTGATTAAGCCCAACCTACAGTCTCTTTTCCATAAAAGATCTTAGTCGGAAGAACTGAAGCTTCTTTGTTCATACAAGCAGATGGTAGTCAAGACAAAACAAGAATTATTCTGAGATGATACACATTCTCACCATCTCACGTTCTCTCATAATGCGCATTATCTCCATCTCATGTTCACTCTACATAGATATGCTTCGAATAGCATGGCTTTACTTCAGAGTTCGTCACATCATCACAGAAGTACACATTGAATCACTCTGAGTTCCCTGAATACACACTGATCACTGATACTCATATTGTTCATACTCATCTAAGTTGCGTGCAACCTTTTTATATTATGCTCGAAAGAGCCGTTACAGCCTGTGGTCGTTAATGACCGTTTGCCTAACTGCCTACGCAACCTAAAATGTTTGCTAAAATAGTGGCTTGTTGTAGTGGTCATGAGCCATAGTGGTAAACGGTCCACTACTCCCTCTATTGGTTAAAGCCGATGCTAACGTGGTCGTGTGATATCGTGGTTCACGGCCCACGGTCACTACACTACCCACTACTGCTCCCGTGGTAATGTACCCTTGTTCTGCCATTTGCTAAGTACCGCGTATTTAGCCTTTTCTGTCCGTGACCAGGTAGTGTACACCAATCACCACCCGGTATGTCCCGTTGTGACCTTCGTTGTCTGGACCTCGTAGCATAGCCGTTATCAGTGTGAAACAAGAAATGTTGGTAGAGTTATGTGCATGCAACTACGCAACACATGATGGTTTAGTAAACGGAGTAGACGGTATATTTAAACATACTTCAGTGTTAGCATATTCAACGCCTTTAATATCAATATATGAACTTTGAAGCGAGGCGGTTTGTTTGTTTTGTTTTGTTTCGTTTAATGAAAACTAGAGGTCGCACTTGGGCCTCGACATAGGAGACGCACTTGGATACATAGAAGATCTCACACTTGGGCTTAAGTGATGGACACTTGGGCCAACGGCACAGGCTACCCTAGTATGAAGCAAGGTATCTAAACAAACATCCAACTTCATTTTAATACATCGATTTCAATTCTTCATACATGGGCTTCGACGTAGGAGATGCACTTGGCTACATAGGGGATTGCACCAGTGTTGGGCAGATATAGAGTGATCCGGATATCAAAATCCGGATATCAATTCGGATTCCAGTGGATCCGGATCCGGATCCGGCACCATTTTATTACAATTGTAATAATTGATTAAATAAAAATTCCAAAATATTATTCTTAAAATTCATACATCCGGATGCTATATCTGGATTATTCTACAACCGCCGGATATTGTAATATGAATATCCGGACTTATGTATTGTTCAACTGGACGCTCTAACTTGGTAGGAAATTATGGACGTCATATTATCTCTCGTCCATTTGACGTGCGTCGATATATTCATAACGTAATACATTTAGATTGTATAAAGAGGGTACCCACAAGGGGAAGAGGCTCTTATCTATGCTAACTAAGGTATAACTCACGGTTATGATTCAATATGGTTCTTTCCGAAGTGACTCTCATCATTGCAACTTAGCTTCAGAAAAGTATGACATTCAGACCTCCATTCTCGTTCATAACTTCATAGCCACCAGAACGTTCTGCCCCATTAATTGACTGCGCGCAAATGTATGTTAAGGTACTCACATAATTTCCTATTGTGCTACATGGCCAACAATCTTTATTTCCACACAGTCCAGCGGAGCAACTGCCAATAGTAATCATGGTTTCGCATTGGCTTCCCCATCCATTGTCCTGACAACAATCCGTTGAACCAAGATTCCATAAATAATAAATTATTGCCTGGCAGTCTGTAGTCAGAGGGCTAGCTTCAGAAGTCTGACAGACAGCCTGTGATTCGGCATGTGCTCCTGATACAACCACCACCCGCACACAAACGCAAAGCGATATTTCAGCTGTGAACATGCCCTAGATAAGAAAGTTGGTGGGATGGATGTGATGTTGTTTCAACCAGGACTGAACAACCTTGGACAATATTAAAATCAGAACCAAATCTTTGACTCTTTTTTCATGGCCGGAACAAGGATTGATCACCCAATTTGTGATGTATAATTAATATTAATATCGAATTAAGCAGTTTAGGTGCATACACAAAAGACATGCAAGTCATGTCTCGTTTCAGTAAGCGGCATATATCCAAATCAAGATCCAGTATGAGATTAGTAGAAGACACATCGTGACAAAGGGCCTAATTTCATGCCAATCGAGATCAGAGCAGCCATATCGAGACTTGAAAAAGTAGTAGAAATGAGATAAAAATATGGATTACTATGTGTGGAGGGGATTCAAACCAGTAGCCACAAGAAGCAATAGAAAGACGCCAAAATTGATCAAAGCAACTCGTGGTAGTGCCATGATTGTTTTTATCAAGAACTCGAATAAATCCACCTGCAAGAAAATGTGGGCATATTATTAGCTCGAATATTGTAGACTTGCTGATTCAGCTATATATTAGCTATAATCTCAGCTATACATAAACAAGACTCCTAACAACCAACAAATGCTGTCAGTAGTTACCAGAAAACTCGCAAACCTCAAGGCATTGCCCACATACCGTCTCAACACAAAGAGATGCAAGTTGGGCTTGTGAGAGTAGAGCGCTTAGTGCAAACACTTAGAAAGGGAGCGAAGACTTAGATATGAGGTCTCATGTAGTGTATATATAGTAACTTTTCTTGTCTCATGCATGCTAGTCAATATATGAAAAGGTGGTTTGTAATTTGTTTGTTTTGTTTGTTTTGTTTTGTAACATTGAGATCTCCCAAACTGTGGGCCCCAACCCTGGTGCTCTTCATACATAGGCCTCAACATAGGAGACGCACTTGGATACATAGGGGATTGCACCAATGTTGGGCAAATATAGAGTGATTTGGATATCAAAATCCGGATATCCATTTGGATACCAAGGGATCCGGATCCGTCATCATTTTATTAAAATTGTAATGATTTAAATTGATTAAATAAAAAAAATCCAAAAAAAAAATCTACTATGCATAGTCCGCGCGGATATTAGAAATTCAGGTTATTGTAATATTCGGTTCGGATCCAATGGATACACTTTTTTCTAATTTGCGGACTCGACGAATATTACAAAAGCTACGATCCGCCCAACACTCGATTGCACTTGGCCTTAGATGACACTTGACACTTGGACCAATGACACAGACAATAATGATTGGCCCTTCATTTGTCGGTTGTGCCTGTTGACATAAATGTACATTTGGTTTTGTTGAAATACTGATGTTTGCAATATTGTTTGTATTGTCGATGAGTAAGGACTTTTATCCTATGGGCCGAGAGTTATGGAGTTATAAACAATTTTGGCGCTAGAAATTCAACTAAATTATAAAATTGAGAGTGTTGGAATGACATTGGAGGTTGGACTTGGGCCTTGACATGGGAAACGTACTTGGATACATATGAGATTGCATACTGGGCTTAGATGGGCCTTGACATAGGAGATGCACAGGGGAGACGCACTTGGACACATAGGAGATTGCACTTGAGCTTAAGACGACACAGACACTTGGGCCTCTACGTGGAAGATGCACTTTGATACATAGAAGATTGCACTTGGGCTTGGATGGGCCTCGACAAAGGAGATGCACTTGGATGCATAGGAAATTGCACTTTGTCTTAGATTTGAATTCGTAACACATGGGCCAACGCCATAGGCTACACTAGCGGTCGTACTTGGACCTCGACATAGGAGACGCATTGGGATACATAGGAGATCTTGCACTTGGGCTTAGAGAGAGAAGACTCCGGCCGAAGCCGGCGTAACTAAGAGCCACTTCACCTTGCGGCTATTGTCCCCTGTCGGGGGTGGGCCCTATAATAAACACAGGTGTCCGGTTGGACACTTAGTAGCCAGGGGGTAGGTATGCTATGGTGTTAGAGAACAAGGGGGGTAGTACCCCCGAGGGGGCACCCCGGGGGGTGCCCTAGGGGTGTCTAGGGTAATGTTGTGAGGTTTTCGTTTATTGGTGATAATTGTTGTGAGAGAGCGGAGGGTTGTGAGGTGGATGGCTTGGAAACATTTATGGATAGGGGAGATAGGGATTTGAAAGTTGTTATGCACGTCGTTGGTGAGTGATGGGGATGTTGTGGTAGGATGTAAGGCAGTCTTGGGTAGACCCTGCACTAGTAGAATATCCGGGCAAAGTCTAGCTGGACATGTGCATGGGTGAGAAATACATGAGCATGGAAGTAGCCATGGTAGGACAATGTGGTCGGGTGGGCAGCCTTGGTATGTACCTGCGTTAAGGAGTGTGAACCATCTGGTTTCGGCACGGCTAAGAAGTAGTTTGTGGAGATGCCAAACTGCTTGGTTATGGCGAGTGATATGGAGGCCGTGAATAATGAGGTGTGTGCATTAAAATGTGCTTGCGTTGGTGGCCCATATACTGGGCGTATATGAATTTAAGGGTTTGGCGGATTTGTGCATCTGTAGTGGTTTAGGTATTCCAAAAGTGGTTTGATAGTTTACATGGTGTAGTACCGTGGATTGTGTCCATTCTGAATGTGGACCTTAGTATGGCTAATTCATGATGCAATAGCTTGTTTGTTGGCTTCCCAGGAGAGGGTGGCAAGGATGTTTGCGAACAGGTCTGGGTGCGGGTGGGTCTGGGACGTGGGTATGAACCAAAATAGGTGAGTGTGGGCGATGTGAATAGGGTCGTCAGATGCGATTACAGGAGGCTTAGAGGCGCCGGCTTTGGGAAGTAAGTCGGCAACATCGTTGCCATGTATCCCGGTGTGCGAGCGGACTTTGCGGAAGTGGATGGGGTGGGATTTAGAGAGAGTTAATTGAACAATGGCAGTGATAAGGTTGCGGTCGGGGTGGTGGTGTTGGGATGAAGGGCGAGCGATGTGGTTCCTGATAAGGAAGAGTGAAGTAAGACCGTTGGTGAAAATATAGTAGAGGGAAGGGAAAACATCCAGCCTTGATAGGGCCTCATAGATTGCCATAAGTTCAGTACGTAAAATTGTGGCGGGGCCAATGACACAGGCTACCCTAGAGGTCGCATTTGGGCCTCGACATAGGAGACGCATTTGGATACATAGGAGATTGCACTTGGGCTTAGATGAAACTTGACACTTGGGCCAACGGCACATGCTATCCTAGATAGGAGATATGGAATTTCAAGTACTTTTGGTTGCTGAAAATTAGTGAAAAGTAGCAAAGTGGGCTTTCTTGGAACAATGATTGGATACATTACTACTCAATAAATTCATGGAAAAAAATAAATTGGTTTTTCATTCTTTGTAACTAAAAAACATCCAACTTCATTTTACTAAATCGATTTCAATTCTTCACACATGGGCCTCGACATAGGAGACGCAGAGAGAGAAGACTCCGACTGAAGCCGGTGTAGCTGAGAGCCATGTCACCTTGCAATGACTGCCTCCCACCGGAGACCCACTTGGATACATGGGGGATTGCACTTGGACTTAGATGACACTAAACACTTGGGCCAACGACACAGGCTACCCTAGTCAATATATGAAGCAAGCTAGTTTGTTTGTTTGTTTGTTTTTTTTTTTTGTAGCGCTGAGATCTCCCTAACTGTGGGTGCCCCAGCCCTGTCTCTTCTGCTTCTCCTTTTAAGATAATAGCGTCTTCAATGCGCTATGGGCCCCGCCAATATGGCCCATGGGGTCAGCTCCTAAGACCAGCGCCCATCCACCGGGTCCGCTGAAGGGTCCATTGGATAGTCTAGTTTGTTTTGGATCAGGATCTGCTGGAGGGTCCAGTGACTTTCCAGAGTCCGCTAGAGAGGGTCCACTCCGCATGCTAGTCCACTCTGCAGTCTAGTCCGCTGGAGGGTCCACTCTACATGCAGAGTGGATTGTGAGTCTGCTGGAGGGTCTGCGCATGAGTCCGCTGGAAGGTCCGCCGCCGCAAAAGAACATGGACTTAGGAAAATTTCAGAAAGAAACCATACATAATATATATTCAATAACACACACTAATGCCACAGTACCACCTGATAAGAATTGATCATCAAACCTCATACTCACTATTCATTGCTGTTTACCACCCAAGTGTCCGCTACTTTTTGCAAACCTTTGAAACAACTAATGTTTTATGTGCATTACCAGAGCTTGTATGCTTGTCATCTCTTGGTTGGGATGTATCGCAACAGATTGGCTTGCCCGGTAGACCCAACAACGGACTGGCTTGCCTAACAGATTTTTAGACAGCCTATCTACAACTACCATGATGCAGTCATGGACATTCTTGGTCCTGGGCAAAGCCATGATCAGACTGAGCCTCAGTGGACCCTCTGACGGGTACGAGCGCTCCCACTTGTCGCGCACCTCCTTTCGGTAAGCTCCCCTTCACGTCATAGTTACTCGCTTTGATGCGCGCGCCTGACTCCCAAATTGGCCGCCGGGCCAACTTGGAGCTTCGGCTGCTCACCGGGACATAACGGTCCCCCTTCGCTCCCCACTAAACCCTCCACCTATTTGGGACTAGGAGAATTCCCTTTGGTAGATGGCAGTCCGGAATAGCTCCCCACTCTTTGGTCGCTTTCCGGCTCGCTCGCTTACTCACTAGTTTTTGGTCACCAATGGGCTTGCACCGTTCTCGGGGTTACTACTCCCTATATATACTTCTGTAGCTGTCCGCGGGGGTTTCACAACCAGCCATGCCATTTTATGGCGAACCACCACGAAAACCCTCGACTCCCGGTGATGAGTCGCGGTGAGTCTTGGCCCACTCACCACGGCCCCTATGGACCGTGATGAGTCCCAAGACTCCCCACGACTCCTACCACGAGGTCTCCGCCCCCATGGTGAGTCCTATGCCACCCCCACTAAGTCCCGCTAAGCTACCACCACCCCTTGTGGAGCCACCCCCACCACAACCCGGTGTGCGGGGCTCCACCTAGTGAGCGCCTCTGCCTCCTTGAGTGCCTTGGGCACTCAAGGGTGCTTCAGCCCCCCATACCTATCACTGCCGCTGCCCCCACCACAGGGGCAGCCCCTCATGTGTCCCGACCCCCTGCCCTCAAGGCAAAGGGCCGCGACACCACTGCTACACATGGGCCCCGCCATAGGCACACGCGTGCGCATTGAAGACGCTATTATCTTTCACTGAGAAGCGTCTCTTCTAGGCTACACGTATTTCAATTCTTGTGAATTCATCCACTAAGTGGCTTTGCTCGGCCGATTTTTAGTCAGGGACAAATCCCCATCGCTCTGCGGGTCTTTGGTTCTACAAGGTTATTTTTTTCTTGACTAGTAAAGTGATCTAAATGGCTCCACTCGCAAGCCTTTTCTATATATACTAGGGTCGCCTGTGCCGTTGGCCCAAGTGTCCAATGTCATCTAAGCAATCTCCTATGTATCCAAGTGCATCTCCTATGTCTAGACCCAAGTGCGACCTCCATGGTAGCCCGTGCCATTGGCCCATGTGTGAAGAATTGAAATCTTAGACAAGCGCAATTTCCTACGTATCCAAGTGCATCTTCTATATTAAGGCCTGGGCACCTAAGCCCAAGTGCAATCTCCTATGTACCCAAGTGCTTCTCTCATGTAGAAGCCCAAGTGTGACCTCCAGTGTCATTCGGCTAACACTTAAATTTTGTAATTTAGTTGAATTTTCAACGACCAAAATTGTTCATATTTCTATAATCCTCGGCCCAAATTTTCGCTAAGGTAGCTTGTACCATTGGCCCAAGTGTCCAACGTCATCAGCTAAGTCCAATTGCAATCCCCTATGTATCCAACAACGTCTTCTTTGTTGAGGCCCAAGTGTAACCTTTAAGGTAGCCTGAGCCGTTGGCCCAGGTGTCCAAAGTCATCAAAGTCCAAGTGCAATCCCCTATGTATCCAAAGACCCTGCAGTTTGGGAGATCTAGGGTAGCATACACTACATGAAAGGGGGGGGGGGGGGGGGGGTTTCACGACACCGGGACGTCGCTAAATCCCCTTTTTGGGGCAAGATAGAAGCCCCAGATTGCGACGCCCGGGCGTCGCAGCGGCGCGGCTAGAAATATCGTCGCTAATTTGCGACGTAGGGGGTCGCTAGGTAACGATGGGGCGACTTGCAACCACCGGACATCACAAATTTATAATTTTTAAAAAAAAATCTGCGATGCCGCATTAGCGACGTCCGGGGTCGCAAAGTGCGATCCCCGGACATCGTAATTTAGGGGGCCCGTACATTTGAATTTAGGTGGGAAAATTTGAACTTAAAAATTTGAATTTGAATTTCACAATTATTGACCATTGACTCCAGTTGTGTCCAATGGCAGTACGTTCATTGTTTTACATATATTAGGCAATGCATACTTGAACTTATGATCTCCACGTTATATCATTTCTAAGACACTACAGACTAACAAACACACCTACGATATATCTATGTATCACAAAAGCAGTCTAAGAATTTATATACATATCAAGATTACTTTCAAGTTCTTTTTAAAGGGGTTTCTCTTGTGACGTCGGGGAGTTGCAACATCCGCAGTCTTAGTGCCCAGCCCTAGCCCCAGCCCCAGTGTCGTTGCCATTGTTGCAGCCCCAGCGCTACGCGCATCGAGGTCCCTGTGATGCCCTAATTTGGCTACGACACCGTTGTGACCCTCTGTGGCGACGCCGTTGCGACCCCCTGATGTCGCAGTGTTGGGCGCCCCCAACGATGCTTTTGTGACGTTGGGAGGGCCGGAAGGCCCCAAAAAAAGAAAAAGAAAAAAACCTTTGTGGCGACGTCATTGCAACCTCCCGACGTCGCAGTGTTGGAAGCCCCAGCGACGCATTTGCTACGCCTGGGGGTTGCAAGAAAAAAAAAACCCGTCGCAACCCCCCGTGGCGACGCACCACCGTCGCCTGTCCCAACGCCCTTGGGGCCCCCTTTCCCCCTTCATGCCACCTTGCAACAGCTGAGCGTCGTAGCGGGGGATTGCGACGCTCGGGCGCCACGGGGGTGGCGTCGCAGGCCCAACGTGGGTATGTTTTATGTCGATTTTTAGGCAGATATTGATTAAAGGTAAATTTTGTGCCTTCCAAGCAGGGATATGGGTTCGATTCCTGTTATTCGCAATGGCTAAAAAAACCAAGTCAACTTCATATGCTTACATCGAGATTTAAAAGTTGTCATCGAATTTCAGAAAATGTTTGGCAGACTAAAAAACTTACTCAAAGACAAAAAGCCATTATTTTGCAGCTTCGAAGAAAACAAATAAAAAAAATTTGATTTTTCCAAACAATTACAAACTATACAAAAGTTGCCATTTTTTTTTATGGAAATTTACCCATTAGAAAGAGGCAAAGGTCTAAAACGCACACTTATCTGGATATAAAAAATAGTTTGTTATTCGATAGAGAAAAAAGATTGGACGTTATTCCGGTTCGTCCTAATTCTCGTTCAACTATTTTTCAAGCAAGACAGCTAATAAGTCATAAAGAGATTTGTGTCAATTACGAAATGGTAGGGGGTTGCGGCTGACGTCATTAAACCCCCCCTCCATTTGCAGTAGTGATGTGTCATTGGCACATGTGTGACGAATTGAAATCTAAGCCCAAGTGCAATCTCCTATGTATCCAAGTGCGTCTCCAATGTAGAGGCCCAAGTGCGACCGTCCAATGTCACCTAAGCCCAAGTGCAATCCAAAGCCCACTTTGCTATTTTTGCAATATCCCATGTTGAGGCTTTATATATTGATATATCCATTTTGCTATGTTTCGCGAATTTGCTCTTGGAAAGCCCACTTTGCTAATTTATTGCTTTTCATGAATTTTCTGTGATAAAAAACACTTCTCCCACATGAAGGGCGAATCATTGCTATAGGAAAGTCCATTTTGCTATTTTTTTCGCGAATTTCCAAAGACCAAAAGTACTGGAAATTTGACATCTCCCACACTGCAGGTTCGAAAATCATGAGACCAAACCGGTGCACCCCTCCTCATCGAGGGCTTTCCAACGGTACCAAGCACTAACCCCGTCGTGTAACCCAATGTAACCCCAAGTGGAGTTACACACCTCGTTGTGTAACCCGGCTGGAGTTTACACTCCTTCAGTTCCATGTCGCTCTCAAGGGGAAGATTTGACATGCTGGAAACGGGTGTACCATCGTGTCAGAGGTTGCAAGTGTGCATTAAGCTATTACATTATTCATATTATCTTCCAATTAGTCCCGCACTTATAAAGTTCAGCCTGGCTTCCATCCCCTTTCTATTATTACACAAAAAATAAAAAACAGTAATGTGAAGTCCCAGCCCAACCCAGGTCCAGTTGAAACTTCCATTAATTACTGGATGGTGCTTCAGGCTGACTTACAGCCTTGAGATGTACAGTTTGTAGTTGCAAACGGTATGGAAGAAGAAGAAGACTCCGGCCGAAGCCTGAGTAAGTAAGAGCCACTTTGCCTTGCGGCTACTGCCCCTTTTCAGGGGTGGGCCCTATGTAAGAATGCAACGGTATGGAATGTTTGTGGCATAGACCTACTTAATGTCTGATGATCGGACTATGTTTACACGACGATGGTATTCCAGTTACACAGCACAAAACCCAAAACCCTAAAGTTGGTGTGAACAACGCTGAACGTCTTGTGCGGCCCTATAAACCCTAATAAGTGAAGAAGAGCAAGACAGAGGAGACGCTCGAGAGTGGCGTGCAAGATGGAAGTGTTGCGGTCACAATTGTCCAAAGTGCGTATCCCTGAGCCATCCAATCGGATCTACAAGCAAGAATGCTGCATCTCCTTCTGCACGCCGGTGAGTATGAGGCCCCTTTGGAAGTTTGACGTTTTTTCCTCTTGTCCCCCGAAAGCAGGGTTCTGTCTATGTGTTTGTATGCGATTGAGGTTGTTGGTGAAGTTTCCTACGATAGATGGGCGTGCAGTTGGTTGTGGTTTCCAGTCGTTTTCCTCGTCAATGTTGTAATTGGGAATTTGGTCCGTTAACCTCTGATGCGTTACTGGTTGTTTGGCTGTGGTAGCATCGTATAGGGGGTTTCAGGCGGTCTCCTCTTGAACTCTAATTAGGAGATAGTATTTCCTTACTGGATTCCACATGTTTGTCGCGCTCGCATAGTATTAATTGTTCCTCGTTGATGGAGACAATTTGTATCAATGACCGACTTTGGGATGGCTATCTGGAAAGGCGATGATGGATTCAGGATTGCTACTTCATGCATTAGTCATCCCACCATTCTCTTGGACCGTCGTGCGTTAAGTATTGCTTATCATGCGGCAACTGGTGTCGAACTTAGGCTTGATCATCACAGCGCTATGATTTCTCAATCAGTCATTTTCTCTGGGGTGTACAAGACTCCAACATAGTTGTGATGTAGTAGTAGAGTATTGCAAACGGTATTTTGAAACCTAACTGTGGAGATTGCTTGTGTTGTGGGGTGCAGAGGTCTGAAGGGGGTTTGTTTGTGGATCTAAGTTCATTCCTGGCATTTGGACGGGAGTATGTAATGTGGAATTATGAAAAGACAGGTGACACGGTGTATTTGAGCATTCAAGAGAGGCCCAAGCCAGTCAGTGAGAATCGCCCACATAAAAAACCGACATTACTTGCCATTGGTATTTTGACATAACTACTTTATGTATTTTTCCGCATTTTAGAGCTTTGCAGCTTATCCACCCGAGTTAGCAAAGTGTGATTTCATGGAGCTGTTGAAGTCAGCATGTGAAAGTCTTCCTTGCGCCATGGAGTTAGGGATGTTTCTGTTCTCTCCTCTTTACTACTCCTTTGGCAGTACATCTCTTATGGTGGTCTGCAACTCATTTTGACTTACTAGGTCAATTGTCTTGGGCAGTAGTTTCTTTTGTTTAGGCTTTGCAACCCTATTTGCTGTGGTACAAGGTCCATTGTGTATGAGCTAATCCCTGAACAACTATCGTTTAGCTTCATTCAACAAGTTATTTCAAGGAACTGTTGATTTAGAATTAGCCTACTTTTGGGTCAGAAGTTCCTTGTTATGGTCAGTGGATAAAGGATTATTATTTTTGTATAATAGAAAGCAGGATGTCTCATTCGTGACACTTCGGTTGCAACATGGCAGGAATTGACGGAGGGTTTGATTCAAAGGAACCTGAATATGAAGAATCATACAGCATCGTGATCCTTCCAGACTTCATCACACTCCCTTTCCCAAATGTTGAGCTTCCTGAAAAGGTAGCAGGCAATCCTACACAACCGAAGTGCTGTGTCCCATGTTTTGGGTGCATTTCCATGGATGCTGTGTGTATGAGAGAGGAAGAAAGAAACAAGGAAATTTTATAGTGGTCATCATCATGCCCTCTGACTTCGTTCAACAGGTTAACTCTCAAAATTAAATGCTAGAGAGACTTTATAACATCCACAGGGGCCCCAAGAGAGTGATAGAGAGGACATTCAGTGGTGCTTACAGAACTCCAGTAAACTAAGTGCGCCTTTATCAAAGACTTGTCTTCAAAACATGTTACAGTATCAAGGTCCTGGCTACATCATGTTCCTTGCCAGAAAGATCTGTTTTCTCTGTGACATTGTCGGCTGCACAGCAGCCGGGATCTCTTAGTTGAACTGGCTGCAGCTGTGTTCTTCTGAAGAGTATCACTACCCTTATGTGGGCCAGCGTTGTCTGATGATCTGTCAGATCAGGCTGGCAGTGGATGGAGTACTTCAAGCTGTTGGTGCTGAGCGCAAGGAACAAATTGCTGCTTGGACAGCTGACAAAAAGCAAGTGAGCGGATATGCTACATCATTGCAGCAACTGAAAAATGGTGTGAGAGTGCCTCCAAGTGGCTGGAAATGCACAAGGTGTGACAAGACAGAGAACCTATGGCTGAATCTCACCGACGGAGCAATTCTCTGTGGACGACGGAATTGGGATGGGACAGGAGGCAACAACCATGCTGTGGAGCATTATCAGGAGACAAACTACCCGCTGGCAGTAAAGCTTGGCACAATTACAGCTGACTTGGAAACTGCAGGTAGTCTTCGGTGGTCTTTTCTGTGAATGGGTTGTCACATGAGGATTCTTTGTTTCTTCACTGTCGTGGCGTCGACCCTAATTATCTATTTGCTGTAGTGGCTCTCTGGTTATGGATCCCTTTGATGCAGCATAGGTGCAAGTGAGTGAGCTACTTGTCATTTGTGACACTATACCAAGTCAAAGGTTAGATGGAAAGAAGACCTTGTAGATATACAGGGTACTACTTATTGTCTTACCTGCAGCTGGAATAGGTCGAAAAGTCATTATTTTGTAGCTTGTGGCCATGGTTGCAGATGTGTATTCATACCCAGAAGATGAGACCGTGGAGGATCCCCTGTTAGCAAAGCACTTGGCACATTTTGGCATTGATTTCTCTTCTTTGATGAAGGTAATCAGCAAGTAGCTGTAGGGTACAGCTGGATCATGATGGTGAAATTGTTGAGTAGCTGCAAGACCCTAGATGTAGCTTGAGTAGACAACCCCTTCACTTGGCAAAGCTAGAAATCTCTTCTATGCGTGCACCTGGTTGCACTCGAGGAGATTGAGACAAGCTCTGCAGTGCCATGGAGGACATACTGCGTAAAATGTGGAGGAGCTGGAGCTTGGCACAAAATAGCAGTTTTAACATCCTCACAGGCTTTGATGAACAATGGCGAAGGGTACTATCATCTTAGAATAAGCTCTGAAGGGTTTATTATGTTTTGAGAGAACACCCATGATAAATTCTCTCCCTCTGCCCACATTTGTCCATAGTGTGAGCTGCATAACCAAGGTTGACTTCGCTGCTTTCTGAGGAAGAGGTTTCATTCTGCAGACAGAAATGACAACAGCTGAAAGGGAGCTCGACCAAAACACCAATTTTGATTGGAATAGAATTCAAGAGAAAGGGAGGGATTTGGAGCCACTCTTTGGCCCTGGATACACAGGGCTTGCTAATCTTGGAAACAGGTAAAGAGTTGATAGGTCTTTTACAAATGTTCTTTTATTCTAGTGGCTATCTTTCACCCTTTATAGGTTGTATGCTGGCACTCTTGCACTTCTCTTGCGCAGGTATTGTGAAATTCTGTTAGTCTCCTCTGCATGTCCCAAGCATGTGATGGAGACGTACAAAAAGACTTTCCCTTTTCAGGGAGGTCCAATTAGTTGGACAATTAACTGTTCAGGCAAGCTTGTGCAGTTGCTACAAGATAGGTTGTACC
The DNA here is from genome assembly GCA_030704615.1 of Takakia lepidozioides. Taxonomy (NCBI): domain Eukaryota; kingdom Viridiplantae; phylum Streptophyta; class Takakiopsida; order Takakiales; family Takakiaceae; genus Takakia; species Takakia lepidozioides. The sequence goes on from CM060731.1 coordinate 52,873,117, forward strand.
TACCTTTAAAAGGCTGAGGGGCTCACTTCCAGAAAATGAGGATGGGGCTTATAGGTTGCTTGTTGGATGTACCTGGAGTGTGCTCTTTCCAGATTTCTGTGACGGTCTTTTTATACAGGATCTGCGGGTTGCTGATTAGCATGTTGGATTAGTGCTTAGCCCCCAATTTATCCTTGATACTGTAAGTGATAAGAGTATTTTCAAGTACTGCATGTGTGGTTAATAACCAGGAGAGTATTCTGGCATTGTGCATTTCAAGCTCATAAAGGTGGGTTGAATGTGGGATTTTGTATGGGGTATGCAGTTGCTACCTTGCATCTGTCATGCAAGCCATCTTTGCCACTGAGGACTTTCAACGCCAGTGAGTGTCTTAGCCTCTTGGACCTTCTGCAAGTTGTCGCTGTTGACTTATCTATGTCTGCTTAAAAGTGATTTCTAACTGACTGCAGTGCAAAATGCTTTTCCATCATGGATTTACTTCCATTCTTTCGAGGAATTCTGTAGGCTTGTGCATTCAGGTTAAGGCAATGGCATGGAAAACTCGTGCTGAGGTTCCTATACTCCTGTCAGAAACTTGAAATCAATCACCCCCTCTGGAAACCAACCTGAGCACCCAAATGCCCTAGTCAGCCCTGATCCTCCTGTTGTCCTTGGTCCTGATATAGGTTTAGTTCAAATGTTCTGTGAATCTATCCATCCATTAAAACACACTGTAAGATCTGTTAACATGATGCTCTGCAATGACACTTGCTTTTGATGGCTATGCAGTGGTTGACAGAGGCAGTTTGACGTTTATAGTGCACTGCCACTGCATCATGTGGGTGTTCCATTACATGTGGGATTAGTAAACTTGTCTTCTGGAAGCTGGTCATCTTGTTAGAATATAGGTTTCCAGTAGTGATACTGAACATTGTATCTTCTTGTGTTGTTCTGGTGTGTGGGTGCCTAGTTACTTCAAAAATCTCATGTTGGACGACGCATTCAGGCGTGCTCCTGCAGATCCTACGTTGGATTTGGACATGCAGCTGTACATTCCTGCAACTTTACTTTTGTACCTGCTGCTTATGTTGTTGAACAGGGTCCATCTTAATGCTTGTCCTTTTGCATTACTTTCACTTTCATTTTCCTGTTAGTTGTTTGTTAGCTGGCATGGCTTGCCTGTGGCTTTTAATGGCATGACATGTACCTTCTTGGAGCCGGTCATGCACATTGTACCATACTCCTTACCTTTAGGCTTTTCTTTTCCTGCTTCTACTTGTTGATTATTGTTCCATTCAGTGAATAGATTTCCAGATTCATTAAATGAAAGGCTAATTTCTCTTTACTTTCTCAATTGCCAGGGCAAAGTTGGCACACGGACTGCTGTCTGGAAAGTATGCTGTTCCCTCACAAAAGGTATTGAGTTCAAAATTCCTTTTCCCCAGTGGAATTTTTCTTGGTTGGTTTTCCATCACTTGTTAGCTGACTGTCTCACATGTCATGTTGATTCCATCTTGATTAGAGCGGTGTGTGGGTATCCTTTAGTGATTGTTGATGCCCCTTACATTTCTTCCCCTTCCGAGTCACACCTTTTGGTAAGTCATTCTCAGATTTAGGTGGAAAAGCATAGCGTACTTTCGATGTTATTCGCCCTACCTGAGATCAAATGTTGATGATTTGTGTACCTTCAAATTTGTGACAGACAGCTGAAAACGATACAACTGACGACAGAAAAGGGCAATTTGTACGTTCCAGTTTCATTCAATTTGAGGACTTCCCTTCATCTGGCTGGTTTCTTTGAGTAGATTGGTGACATTCTTGTGCATTCAACAGATTCTGGTGCAATCATCTCCTCTTATTTTTACTTACCTCGCTCAAGTGTTGCAGGCCTGTCCATCTTTATCAGTTTGGGTTGACTATCCTTCCAGTTGTCATTAAAGCTAAACCTCTATTACATTTTCTATGTTGCCATCTTGTTCATCTTCCTTGTCCTCACTCCTTTCCTAGTAAATGATAGAGAGATGGTGAGCACACGAGGGTTTAGTGAATGGATGGCTTGGGATTGCATGTGTTTTGCAGGGACAAGATGGCATCCCTCCACGCATGTTCAAGTTTTTGATTGGTTCTGGGCATCCTGAATTTGCAACCTCCAGGCAACAGGTCCGGTTCCACATGTGACCTCCGACTTCAAACCTAGATTTATATCCAATATCGGTCATTTGTGGGGAGAGCAGGAAATAGGCTTACCCTGCTAGCAGAGGGACACAGGTTTGCAGATGCAAAAGGACAGAAAGGTTGGGGAAGAGGGAGGGAGGTGGTGGAAAAGAAGGGAAAGTTTGTTATCATTTTCTAATTTTGTTCAAAATTTTAGGGGATCAGGGGGAGGAACTAACTGCCTTAGGGATTACTTAGGCAGACAAGTGTCTCATTGCATGAGTACCGATGATGCCAGGATGCACTCGAGTTTTTCCAGCATTTTGTGGACCAAGTGGAGCGTACTCATAACACCAATGCTAGGGAGGACCCATCGCGATGCTTCAAGTTCTGTGTCAAGGAGAGAATCATGTGTTCCTCATCTGGAAAAGTCAAATACAACAGGAGGTGTGACAATGTGCTGTCACTGGGCATACCCTTGCAAGCTGCCATCAATAAAGGTGAGTAGCCAGCCAGCTTAGGGGACTGTAGATTCCTCCAACAATCTGTCTGTGAAACTCTCTCTCTCTCTCTCTCTTGTCTTATGAGGTCTTTATATGGAGGTAAGTCTTACTACCAACGTCAGCCCCTGACAGAGGTAGGTTGTCCCTTTTGTTCCCGCTCAAACTGGGCGCGGGGTCAATGGCCACAAGGCTACGGCAAACAACGTCTTATGAGTACATCTCTCTCAGATGGATCTGCCAGTGAAATATGGTATGACAGGTAGCTGTTCTGTCTAGAGCATTTTCTATTCCACATTTCCAAGGATCAAGTTGGTATTTGTCCCTCTTCAAGCTGATGTTAGATGGCTGAAGAGTCGCTGAGTGTCTCTGAATGTTACAGATGAAATGGCTGCGTACACAAGAAGGAAAGCAGAGAAGGAGCTCACTGGAGAGAAGCTGTAAGTAGCTTTATGAACTATCTCAAATGAATCAAAGTGTTCAATTTCATCAGCTTCAGGTTTGTATTGCACCTCTCAGTATGCTTCAAAGGGTTCACCTGATGGATACTTTGTGATATACGCAGTTCCTTTTGAACAGGTTTAGTGGAGTCAAAGTAGCCAGTGCAGAGTTTTGATGGCCAGCTCGATATACATTCTTCTTTACTCTTGTCCCTTGTTACTACCGTGCAATGAATTTGTAACTGGTCATTATGAATTCTGGCACATTTTGTAACTGGGCAGCATAAACTCACCCTTAACTCTGTAGTTCTAGAAGATTGGTCCGAGGATGAAGCAAAAATTCTGCAATTCTGACAAGTGAAATCACTTTGAGGATATTTTATCACATTCTCTACGGAGACTTCTGATGGGCCCTCTCTTCTTCTGGTCCTAAAACAGTCTGACCTAAGTCATGAAGTTCTGTCTGAGATGTCAGTTTGCGTTGTTTGATAGATATTTGTGAGCTGCTACATTCATAGTGAAGTGAACTGTCCAGATTCCCCCCTCCCCTTTTATTGAAGTAGTGCGTTGATGGATTGTGGGACATTTTTACAAAGGGACAGAGCCACAAGATGTGGCTGCTAGAGTACAGTGTACATCAATACTATGCAGGTCCAAGTTTGTGTCCGTGAAGCTTTCATTTGACTTGAACAGGACTGAAGAAGAGATAGTTCGTCCTCGAGTTCCGCTAGCAGCATGCTTAGAGAGCTTTTATGCAGCTGAAGAAGTTCACGATTTCTACAGCAGTGCCATCAAGGGCAGGACAACAGCAATCAAGTAAACTCCTACGTTCTTTGCTTGGAGTAAAATAATAATCTTTTAAGCTTCAAAGATTGGACTGTATGTGCTCTATGTAGAAAGACATCTGAGATGTCACCATTTTGCAGACCTTTCCTCTGTAGGTCTCACTCCTGACATCTCTAAAGGTATAGTGTGATGACAAGTATGTCTGAGCATGCTGGCCACTGTTATTACTGTGATAGTGCCGTTGTATGGAATGCAATCCCATGTGCCAAGGAATGCTCCCTACTCTTTTCATACATCTTAATTTCTAGAATCTGCAGAAGTTAAAAGTTCCAAAGGCAGCCATAACTCTGTAGTTTTGGAAACCAGCAGATTGCTGACTTTGCTTTCACGAGACTGCATCAGCAAAAACAACCATAGGATTTTCATGTGCCATCATAGAGGTTACAAGTGACGATTATAGTGAAAATTTAAGGCTGACACTGTTGTGTGGCCACTGGGGCTTATCTTGGCAGGACCACAAGATTGACTACATTTCCAGATTATTTGGTCATCCACATGAAAAAGTTTATTCTGGATGCTGGTTGGGTTCCCAAAAAATTGGGTATGACCTTTCTTCAACCTGGCACCGAAGACATTACAATGAAGTTTGTCTTATAGTTGCTCTAGGCACATAGCAGCCTACATCCTTGGACACTGTTTTTTGTCAGGCTCTACAAACGTGAAAGTGTATCATGTTACCTATGTTAGGATGGAAGAAAGGAGCATCTAGAAAAGATCTAGAAAGAACGTAGGCAGACTTAACCATTGTCGAGGATCGTCTTTTTAAGAATCTCTTTCCCCCTTGGTCACAAGGTTACGGCAAACGTTTTATGGGTACATTCTTTTCCCCTTGGTCGAGTTTGTTCTTATGTTATGCACCAAGGGTCTTTGGGATGGACAGATGTGTTTGTGGATGCGCCCGATGAAATTGACATCAGCTACATGCGAAGCAAAGGCCCTGAACCCCATGAACAGCTCTTGCCTGACACCCCAGGTTTCTTTCTGCCTGGTTTCTTTTTGAGCTCGTTGTATACCAGCTTCTTAGCTGCTCTTGACAAGAAGTTGGAGTACTGAATATCTGAAGGGCCTTCTACTAGGGAGGATGCCTGACCTTCAAGCTAAGGACTATATACCTCTGAACTACATGAAAGTTCCCTTTTACTGTTAAATTGTGAGGCTCTGTATTGAAAGTGTTTGAAATTTGTGGCCTGTGTTTGTGAACATGTTTTTGTTAAGGAATTGTGAGGTACAAGCAACCTTCTCTACATGCTGGTTGATTGAATGTTCTTGAGAACTTCTAGGTTGTGGCATTCAGAAGTCATACCCACCTGTTGGCGGCCGGTGCCAGTTCACATGTCTAGGTCTTGTCATTCAAGAGCATCATTTACATGTCTCCACTTTGAGCGGTATGAAGACGGCATGGACAGCTTTCAATCTTTAGGTCAATTCCTTCAATCCCAGTAGTTGTCATGTATGAATTTGCCATCAAACTCATTTGAATCAATTCATGGGATGTCTACAGAGGGGCTTTCCGCAGAGCAAGCAGGCCCAGCAGCAGATGAGGCAATCGTAGCGCAGCTTGCAGACATGGGATTCCCAAGGCTTCGATGTGAGAAGGCTGCTATTCAGACTTCAAATACAGGACTCGAGGAGGCCATGAATTGGCTCCTAGCACATATGGATGATTCAGGTGAATATTCGTCGTTGTTTGGTGCATACCAGTGTTGAGTACTCGGGTACTTTCAAGTACTATAGGTCAAATTCTTGTCTTATGAGCTTCCAGTGCTGACAACTTGACTGCAGTTCAGATGGGGGCTTAAGAAGCTGTTTTTCTGAATTCCCCGTATACTTTAGAAGGCTGAAACTGTATTTTGGTGCTGTAGGTGAGAAGAAATATCTATTACAGTATTTTGTGTTCGTGTTATGAAAGTTGCTTCAAGATAAAGGAAACCCAGTATGTCTGCACCGTCTGTCCGGATCTGATGAAGTCAGTGGGGAACTATAAGCTCAATATTATACAGGATATAGTTGATTGTCTTGTTCCCTGGATTGACTCTCTGAGGATTAGGCAGGGTTCATTCTGGTTTCCTTCCTCTTTGTTGGTGTTTCCTTTCCTTGAGGTTGTCCTGATGCCTTCTTTTCATCTGGAATGCTCTTCTTTACCTTGGATGTGGCTACTTTTTGAATGTGAGTTCAGAGTTTGCTAGGCTTCTCACATTGACATATGCATGTTCTTAAACTGGGATGACCTAGACCTGATGTACACTTCTTTGAAAGTGCAAGATTAGTCATGCCTCTACTGTCTATTAGGGAGGTTAGTAAAAGTAACACTAGGGGTTCTGACATAGGGTTTCCTGCGGGGTTGGCTGTGGGTAGATATTGATGTACCCCATGTCATGGGAGGTGAGAGACAAATTTCAGATCAAGCAGCCTTAAATGAGGCTGATGTGGAGACCCTTATTTCATTTGGATTCCAGCCTGATGTGGCACGAAAAGCACTTAGAGCCACGGTGGGTCCTTCTAACTTGCAGGAGCTAATCTATCGTGAATCCCAATTACCGAAAATCCATTGATGGCTACTGTAACCTGTGTCAGTCTCCAAATTGATTTCAGGGAGGAGATGTGGAGAGAGCAGCTGAGTGGATCTTCAGTCATCAAGAGAAGGCAACTGCCATGCATCTTGATGTGGGTACAAGCAACCATGATAATGCTGCTGAACCAAGCCTCCCGGATGGCGGAGGAAGTAAGTTACACAATCTGACAGTGGAGTGGGGTATTTTGTATTAATAGAACTCTTAATTGTCTATATGAAGTGGTACAGGCTGTCAGCCTCAGGACACAGGGGCTACCAGTTGTGAACAACCAGCTTTAGGGATAGGCGTGAATTCTCAAGTGAGGTTGTCAGTGTCTTTGTGTTTGGCCAACAACATCCTTTCCTCGCATTCAAGTTTAAGCTGGTATTCAACTTGACATTGGAGACTACACTGCAGTCCTGCAAAAGAGTTCTAAACAGTGATGATGTGGTGCAGGATACCAGCTTCTAGCATTTGTAAGTCATATGGGAACATCAACACAGAGTGGGCACTATGTGGCACATGTGCGGAAAGAGGGACGCTGGGTCATTTTTAATGACTGTAAGGTGGCCCTGTCGGGTGACCCCCCCAGAGACATGGGTTATCTCTACTTTTTCCAACGTGTTTCTTCATGATGGGTGTGCCTCTTAAGTGGACCCCTTTAAGACATCTGTATCTACTTTTTCCGAGGCATTTCCTCATGCTGGCTACATCCCAGCGCAAAGAGGGGTGCTGGGTCACTCCAATGATTGTAAGGTGCCCATAATCAGGTGACCCCCTCAAAAGACATCTATCACTGCTGTCTCTAGTGCTTTCTCTCATGGTTGCTTGCTGCATCCCAGAACTGCTCTACCTGATTTTGTTCCTACACCAAGTAGATGGAAAACTGCGTCTAGATAGGCATGATGTAGCTAGCAGACTCTTTGGTCATTATCAGTGCTGGAGGAATCCAGCTGTTCGGCATGAAGATTATTTTAGGGATCTTAAAACAGGCACTTTTCCATGAGCTTCTGGGTCATCTGTCAGCAGAACAGGTTAGGGCTGACTGTTTAGAGGACTAGGGGGAGGCAGTGCATTCTTTCACACAACCATTCTTTTCAAGTGTGATGTCAGAGGATTAGACTGTCAATTTGTAGGCAAGCACTCAGAGTCAGCTGGTAAAGAAGCCAATAATTGACACCTTGTAAACAGTTCCGCCCATGGTGGTGATCTGGCTCTCCAGCACTTCGGTGGCTTAAAGCACTTGAATGTATCTCTGTCTCTACTGACCTCCATTGGAGAAGGGGTGCAGTACTTATGAAGTTCTGTTGAGTTTAGGTGCCCTTAACAACCATTGGCACGTGAAACCCACGGCTCCATACAGAAGGCACTGATGAAGATCAGAATCTCTCCTTGTGTTGTCTCTCCATCTCTTCATCTATGTGGTGTGTTGAAGGGATCTGTTCAGTTACTGTACTGAGAACCTCCGCAACTTGCAGCAGTCAATTTTTAATAAAGTTTTCTCCAATTGGGGAGATTATCACACCCTTGACCCATTGTGCGGAAAGGCAAATGATTCAATCTGTAGGATGTCAGGGCCCATAGATGAGGTCCAATCTATTTCTAATTGTGCAGCTATGCCTATGACTAAATTCCCCGGTCTTTGTTGCTGTTGATGTAGTTAAATTTGATCATGAGGTTTGATTACGGTGTGGTTTATATATCAGACCGGATTGTCAAAAATGAGGGAGATCTAATGGAAGTAAAGAAAACTTCCAGGGGATCGAGCTTGTCCGTGTCATTGAATCTGTGTGATAAGTTCGACGTGGCAGTTGCTTTATGCCACTATTGGGATGTGCAAAGCAAATAATCGCCCAACCGCATCATGCAAGTAAACTGGAGATACCAAACAGCTCAAATGGACTGCAAGTAGCACTGACTCTGAAGTTGACATTGACAGAAAAACAAATGTTGTCAGTTAAGAACTTGAAGACCTACAGAAAGAGAACCATAGCGAATGTTAAAAAATTCTACCACATCATTATGTGACTCCACCATACATCAACGTAACCAATAGCTCAAGTTGTGGCGTAACCACTCCCTTGGTCGATGAGAAATGTAATGAATGGGGCTGTGGATTGCTCACTTGCATTGACAATAGTTTTTTTCCAAAATATCTTTCTAACATCTAAAATAGTTTGACCTTTCTTTTTTCATCCCCGCATCGTTACAGAAGAAGTTAAAGATAAAAGATAAAAGAAAAAGAAGTATGCTACTCCCTATCTCATTTTTCAGCTTCCCATACATCTGGGCCTCAACTTTTCAGCACATCGTCTGCCAAGAATTTCTCTGTAATGCACATTGGTGCTGTGATTGCTGATGTACCTTCCCCAGTCATTGCCTAAATGTGAAGAGGATGCCCAGCTTTAGGGGACAAATCTGAGGGATAAACTGAATGGAACTACCTAAATGTGATACAAGGGACTTATTGTTATAGAACTCCAGAGATAAACTTGAAGGGAACCAGGCGAAGACCGAAACACCGGAGCAAAAGAAGAGAACCAAAGAAGAGCACAGGGGCAGATGGGTGGTGTCTCTGATTGCAGTCTTCTACATGTTGAGGGTATCGCTATCACCTTGCACCCAATCATAAAACATTGCAGACCAGTCAATTAGCGACTTCTTAGGACTTCCATATATCCAATTGACGAGTTCAGAGCCAGTTCAATCAATGCTCGATCATGCTACAGAATCATAAAGTACAGATCTTAACATTCTGATCCAAGTACAAAAAAGTGGATCATACCAAACTCTCTGGTAAAATTAACCAAGTATGGCATAATCCGAGTGGAGGAGGGATCTGTAAACTGCAGAAGGCTTGGGATGGAATGCCGAAGTTTGTGAATCTCTGGAAGATTTCCTATGAAGGGCCTGAAAGCTGGCCCACGAATGTCTTGCTTCTTGTAGAATCTGCGTCTACTGCATGGTGTCCACCATCGCCAATATAGTATAGTGGCCACCAATAAACATAAAATTGTGTAGACTGCTGTAATCTCCCAACTGGCCATCTGACTCGATTGTTGCTTTTCCCAACGATCTGTCAATGGTTTGTGCTCTAAGTAGCTGAAAGTGCTCTAAGCAATTCTAAGTAGCTTCAAGTAAAACCCGCGGTTTCAAGGTACTACGAACCTGCTGTCTGATCTGTCCAATCGCTCCAAGCTGGCTGATCACTCTGATCTCTCCCCACGCTCACTGCTCACGTGGTACACACACGATGCCAAGTCAAGCAAGCAAGCAAGCAAGTCAAACCAGGCCTGGAGGAGGGAAAGGGTGAGAGGAAGCTCTTGAATTGCTCACTCTGATATCTCCTGTAGGCTCACTATTCCTCAAGTGGGCTTGAGGTACACAACTTAGTCATATATATACCTGCACCACGTCCCTGCAGGGTGTAGAGGAGTCTCGAGCGGTGAGAGGAAGGCTGATGAGCAGGTCTGAAACCGCGGGGAGAGACTCCGCACTGGTGTCTAGCTTTTCACGTGACCAATGCCTTTTCTCGATGCCTTTTCTGGATGATTGTCGTCCATCGTAGTGAGACCATGCGACAATCAACAACAACAGGCACTGCCACTGCCCGTCCTCTTCACAGGCCCTTGGCATGAAAGTGAACTGCAGGCACTGAAAAAGCTGTTCAGTAAGACGAGGCTGAAATGCCGTTGGCTAGGAACAAAAGCATGGACCGACGATACTATGCTCGACATGCCTAACAGTGAGGTTGGTATGGAACAGAGAAATATAAGAGCCACAGATACCTGTAGGTGAGGACCATGCCTCCTCAGCAAAGGAAAAAATTGTCCCTAAATTGTCGGATGCAGGTTTTGTTCTTTGATTGGTTTCAGTGCTTTAAGGCTCTTGGTCAGATTCAGATAGGTACATAAGGCAGAGGTAAGTCAAGAAGCCTTGTTACAGACATCTGAGTGAGATAGCCTTGTTACAAACAGAGCGATTCAAGGGAGATTTGAGATTTTCCCCTAGCCCTGCTGCCTTTGTGTTGCGGTGGTTCGAACATTGTAGCATTTTCTGTGCATTCATCAATGTCTGCTTATCTTTATGTCAGCCTATTATGCATTTCGGTTCAATTGTTGGGGATGAAACTTCTGTTGTGCCGAGGGTTGGACCAACAGATTATGAAGATAGGTCTACTGACTCAGAGAGCAGTGAGGTTTCTATTGGCACTGTGCATGATTGATCTAAGGAGCCCTGACTGTTGTCTGCGCACATGAAGGAAATGAAGTAATTTTTTTGACACCTTCAACTGCGATAAAAGAAGGCATACAAGCTGCCATGAGGGAACTGGGAGTCAACCACAGCTTCGAAGGGTCCCTGGAGTTGTGGACCTGTTATTGTGCAGCTCTCTGCAACTCCAGGAACAACTTGAGATCTGGCACAAGTCTGGGTCCACGACCTGAGGTAAACTCCAAAGTGAACATAAATGAAGGGCACCTCAGAGTTGGACGGATTCCAGCTAGAGATGCTAACATCAACCGTTGAGGTACCTTGCTTCAACTGTGGTTGACAATGTCTCAGATAGATGCATCCTGTGCCCATCTGAACAGGTGTGGGGAAGGGGTAAAAGGCTTACATTATTATGCAAATCCGTCATAGCAAGCATCTCCTCAGAGACTTTACAAGACCATACAATACCATAGGACATTCTCTGTTACAGTCTCTCATTGTAGTTGTTCCTTAAATTCAGCCTCGGTTGTAACAGTGTTATGTAGATTCAGGTGTCCTGTAAGCTCTCATTGTGGTTGATCTATAGATGGGTTTACAAACTCTTCTTACCAAAAGCATCTCTTTCTCTCTCTCTCAAGTTTCATCTATCAGATATCTCTCAACTCCAAACTCAGCATTTTACATGTACTACCCCACAACTTTTATAGTTTTCAAGGATAGACAAACATATCTCACTAGATCATAATGAAGATGACCTTTGATTAACGCCCAAACGAATTTACAGAGGCTACTGCTCAACACATGGCCCATCAAAGGGCCAATGGATGGTTGAAGGAACCCTGAAGAAAAAGTCATCTTGGTGCCCAACAACCCAACTACCTGCGGTTCACTCAAACCTAAGTGGTACTATCCTTACAGAAGGGGAACACTACCTAATTCCCACTTTCCAACACTCTTCAATCGTAACAGGTAGTTGATCAGGAGTGAACATCTGAAATAAGGATGAGGAAGAAGTGAGTTGAGGATCAAAAGGAACCACATGAAAGTTTGTCACAAGGACATTGACTGTACAGGGCCCTAACTGTATCTGACAAAACTATTTCGGCGATACTTGAACAGTCTCTAGAGGCGCCCTCTGCACTGTCCAAAGATACTGTGGACCCGCAGGTCTACCTGTCAATATTGCATCGCAGCACTTGTTGCTCCACAGTAGGTTGCGAAACTTGCTTAGATGGGCTGTTGAATGATTCTCATGAACCAAGTAGAAGCAAAGAACTTCCAAGCCCAAATCACGCTACCAGATTTGTTTCTAAGCTAAGCTAATAACAAGGCTGCCCTCTTCAACCCCTCCTTGTTTACCCCTTTCGGCTCTTCTTAGCACAAGCCTTCCCTGGGATTCAGGCGCCAGATATCGCAACCCCTCAACCTCTCACCCCTTGCACTGAGACATTGACAAGCCCTTCAGTCTGCTACAACCTGTGTCGAAACCTTATTTTTAAGTAAGAGGGGCAATGCATGTTCTTGGCTGAATTTTAGGTGAGGTGCTTGCCAGTGATCTTATTTGTCACTGTAGGAGCCAAAGGAGCATAACTTATCTACTCATTGTTGGTCCCTATGTCTCGTCTAAGTGTGGGCTCCTTCGGACTCACTGTTGTGCAAGTATTGCTGAACATAAAGCTCTTGCTTGGAGATGCAGAACGATCCCATTTGCTCGCCAGGCTCCATGACAAACTGTTCACTGAATGTACCCATCCGCCGCTTCTGGATATCAGTGCAGGGGCTGCTTGGCACACCATCCACTTGAACGCCATCTCCTGTTTGATAGGAACTGTATTGTCACAATGGTGGACCACTGAACAACCTACATATTAGATTTATATATAGATAGAGCCTTAAAGTAAGTAAAATGCTCACCACAGTGGTGCAGAGAGATAAAATTACACCAGGTATGGGGCTATAAATTCCTATGAGAACTTTGGCTCAGAACAGAGAACCCTATTGGACAGTACTGTTAGGGCAATATACCCTTTTGGTCAAGCATGTGCCAAAATGCACAAAAACTGCTTACTCAGTTAGACTGTAGGTGAAACAAACACCAAACCCAACTAGGCACTGCCTGTTGCAAAAAGGTCCCCAGCAGCAAACGCTGACAGCTAGCAGTTGGTCAAAGCCTTATCCTCCCTAGAGATGTCAATCTTAGAGTGGAGTGAGTGTTAGTGACATAAGGTCTTATTGATGAATACCTCTGACAGCTGGGAGGTACACTGGTACAGCCAAAATACGGACAGATGACGCAGCTGTCCCAGAGAAGTGCAGTAAGGGTTACAAAACTAATAAATCCTTGCCTCCCTCCTCTTGCAGACGTCCAACAATGAACAGGGAAGGAATCCCCACATACATTTACATGAAGTGCCCAAAAAAGTACAAACCTGTTGGCACAAAATGAGTTCCAACGACGAAGGAACCTGACACGCGAATCATGACCCCACGTTCGGCAAACGCACAGCACTGCAGGTTTTCCACCACATGCACTAATCTCTCTTCCTCATGATCACATGCCAGCATGTTACGGATGTTACTCAATGTTTTGAAGATCTCATCTGCCCCAGTCGCGATCTGATTTGCGAACCTGAATCAGAGCAAGCGCATAACCTCATCAGATCTCTCAAGGGCTTGGGAACTTGGTAAACGACCAAAACATCTTCAATAAGACCAGAAATACACTTCAAAACCTGCCATCTAGCCCAGCTTTTGCAAGCTGAGAAGGAGGCGAGCAACACAAACAGTGACAGATGATAATTCAAGACACAGATTTTTAATTTGGATAACACTGGGGTAAAACAGATTACGAAAGCGTAGAGTTTGGGCGATATATGCTTTTCATGTGGGGCCACCGCACTTGGGCTCCATCAAACAACATGTAATAGTGCACTGTGAGCATCTGCTACCACACCCAGGAAATCAGGAGGATATCAGCCAACAAACTGCAAAAAGCTATGCAATTTCCGCTAAACAAAAAAAAGATAAAAAAGAGAGATCTTACAGTCATGCTGCCTGCACAAGTGAACAAAAATCCTCTAACAAGGGATCAATGATGTGGCTGTTGGTGCACTTCCAGTCAATATTAAACATATGTTGCAGTAGAGAAAGAGAGAGAGAGAGAGACTCTATGTGGGGTCTCGCCACTTCCTCTTGGGAAACAGATCATCAGAGAGCGAGAGTAGTAGGGGTCCAATACGACCAAAGAATGGTGGCTACCTAACGCAGTGGAGCTCAGAAGAGAAAATTACATCAGATAAGTCTTTGAGGCGTTCAGTGGGATCAAAAATACTATGAACAAAGCCGGCCAGGTCCACCTGGGTGTTGTCATATTTTGTAATGAAAGGATGTGCCAGCAACTGCACAGACAAATAGCACAAAATTATCACAAAGAATTAGTAACTTCTACGTGGGATTCCAACATGTCAGCTTCCTGCACTAGGTGCTACAACATCAGTCCAAACTAGATAGTCCCAAAGATTAGACAAAAGAACGTACAAAGTATTGAAAAGAGAGATCTGTGTCAGAAAAGGAAACAAAATTGGAGGAGAGACCTGTTCAGCTGTTGGCCGAGCATCAGCTTCTTTCAGGAGGCAAGCATCGACAAAGGACCGAAACTCCCAGGAGAATCGATCAGCAGGAGGTGACGGAGATGGATCATACATAACCTTCATCCATACAAGTTCTACTTTTCCATCAGCAGTAAGCTAATGAATTAGAATAGCTTCTAGCATTCACCAACATAAGACTGACAAGATGGTAATACCTTAGGAAGCCTATTGCATTGAGCCTAAACTGTAAACTCGATGATTATATCTGCTGCAAATACTTCAACATCCCTAAGCTGCCTATTCTTATCTTCGTTTATTTTTCTTACTCCCAACTTCCATTTCTTCCTGCACCAACTGAGAATAGCTACATTTTATAACTTTCGCATTCCCTCCTGACCAAATTGTAGCTGGTGCTCAGTAGTGGAAGTGAGTTAATACACATAGAACTATGCCAGCCTTATATGTGTACTGTAGGTTTACAAAGCCTATCCAAATCTTCACTGATCCAGATTCTCGAAGAAGGCTGGGTGGTGAGGCATTGGTATCAGGACTCCACCCTCAACAGAGGCTTATGACCTTCCACACAACCTTTGACCACCGGAAAAGCCCATTTCAACAGGAGATTGGAATATAATGTTCCCTTCTTCTCAGACACAAATTTGCTGGAGTTTGACATCATAACTTGACATGTTATCTTTCCATGCCTACAGATATGCGCCAGCCAAGCACCCAATCCAGCTTCTCCACCATCTTCTACAAAAGATTGTGCTGATGAAAAGGAAATGCATACTTGGAGCATGAGATTGATAGGCCCTTTGTTGGCACTGTAAGGAAATTCACCAGTGCCACACTCCAGCAGTGCCAGTCCTAGGCTCCAGATATCTGCTGGATACGAATAACACTCGTTGTTTATTCTCTCGGGAGACATGTACGTCACTGTGCCCACAAATGTAGCACACTGTGGACCCCGTCGCACCCACAACCAGAGTCACATGGTTCAGGAGGCAGAGAAGAACAGTGCAGCCTTGTCAAAACACCATCTCTTCCTTCTCATTTTCATTAACTTTCAGAGGAATAGGCGAAGCATCCTTGAAGCAAAGTCTATTTTGTTTCACAAGCTTGACTGAGCAAACCCTTCCAAGAAAAGCAACCCCAACAACAAAGGGAGAAGAGAAGTCACAAGACAGTAGCATTCAGTTCTCAACAACTACTGAGGGAAAAGACTACGACAAGCCTGTGAAGGCCAGCTCCAAACCAAGGTGCCACCAGGGACTAACGGCACAGAGGAAATACGCAGAAAGCCTGTCAGAAGTGCAGCAATAACAAGCAGAAAATCCTTCCAGTAACTCGCTCTCTCTCTCTCTATGGCTAAGTTCTTTGTAACAACACTCAAGAATTGCCTGATCCCTCTGGCTCTCTCTCTATCCTTGAATATGGTAAGGAGAATGGTACATCCATGAAGGTTCCTAGTGAGCAAACAGGACATTTGATGGTGAACTAATCCATGATATCTTGTCCTGGGCCCTGTAGGAGCAGCATACTGGAGTACACACCTTCTGCATGATCCAGTCAATGTACATTGCTCTCTTGGCTGGTCTACTGTAGGAAATGCCTTGTGTCTGAGTTAAGAAACCTGAAATTAAGAGGCTTGAGGATTTCTCTCTCTTTCTCTCTCTTTCCTTAAATTCTAATGGCAGACGGTTAATTAACTGTCTAGAAGAGCTTCAGCTTTTGACCTTGAATAACAGGACAAGAGGTGACCAAGTGCAGTGGACTCATGAGAAACCCCAAACTGGGGAACGTTCCATTGTGGACTATATCATAATGGACAAAATTTTGTTCCCCCAGTGTGCCAATGTGTTGATCGACAGAACTGATATTGGTACCTCTGACCACTTCCTGGTTTGGACTGAGATCAAAAGGTGTTTTCCCACCACCAAGAGATCTGTGAAACATTCGATTCGGAAGTGGCGCATAGAAAAATTCCACAATGAGGAGGTCAAGGCTGAGTACGTCCAGGCCTTGCAAGAGGCTCTCCCTCATTTTGTCCAATCGCTCCAAGAACTTCAGTCATGCTCTGTTAACGCAAGAAATGAAGTTGAAAGAGCAGTGGACTCTTGGGAGAGTTTCGTTTCCTCCATGGCTGACAAGATCATTGGGAGGAAACTAATTGTCTGCGGTAGAGGAGTTAATTGGTGGACTAATGAGATTAAACTCAAGATAGCTGAGAGACGAGCCCTCTATAAAGAGTGCTGCAATTTGGAAACCAACAGAGAATTGTGGGCGAGGTACTACCAGCTCCGTAAAGATATCAATCAGCTTGTTAGGTCTCAGAAGAAATTATACTGGGACAAGTTATACAGTGAAATAAACTCAAACTACCATGGTGGTAATGACAAGAAATTCTGGTTGGCCCTTCAACGTTTGTACAAACCGAAAAACGGTCAGCAAGTACAAGCGCTGAAGACTACTAAAGGTGCAGTGGTGACTTCATCGGTTGACATTGTCAAAACCTTTGAAACTCACTACAGTATCCTTGGCAGAACTTCTAGGTCTAACAGTGAGGGGTCTTCTGCTGAATGGAGGGACACAGTTGGAAAAACTGTTCCTATGATTCAAAACAGCCCTGATGAACTGGAGTATATTTCAATGGCTTATAATGCTCCCATTAGTTCTTCTGAGATTGTGGAAGCAATTGAACATTTAAATGGATATAAAGCTGGTGGACCTGATGGTATTGTCAACGAGCTTATCAAGCACGGTGGCGATCCCATGATAGAGGCCCTAGTTCTCCTCTTTAACCTTATCTGGAAGACTGAAATGATCCCCTTTCGCTGGCGAAAGGGGGTCATTGTCAATCTATACAAGAAGGGTGACAGAGAAGAACCGGGGAACTACTGTGGCATCACGCTCCTCAATGCTGTTGGCAAGACATTCTGCAGAGTTATAAGTACTCGTCTCGAGGTTGATCTGGAGTCTAGAGGTTGTTTCCACGAAGGCCAAGCTGGCTTTCGGCGAAACAGGGGCTGTGTGGATCATATCTTCACTCTAAGCCAGATTATCCAGGGAAGGAAAAAAGAAGGGAAACCCACTTATGTCTTTTTCCTGGATGTCAAAAAGGCTTATGACACAGTGTGGAGAGATGGCCTATGGTTACGCCTCTGGTCTTGTGGGATCAAGGGAAAGATGTGGAGAGTTGTCCACAACTTGTATGCTCACACCAAAAGCTGTGTCACTGTTAACGGACAGAAGTCCAACTTCTTTGACATAGACCAAGGTGTAGCTCAAGGATGTACTCTCTCCCCTCTGCTCTTCAATGTTTTCATCAATCAACTCCTCGAGGATGTGGAAAGTGAGGGATTTGGGTTAAGGGTGGGTGATACCACCATACCAGCCCTTATGTTTGCGGATGACTTCGCAGGCATAGGGGAGACTCCAACCAATCTCCAGGAGTTGATTGATTGCGCGAAGAGATACTTTGATCTTTGGGGGCTAGAGGCTAATGTCAGCAAATGTGCAGTGGTAGCATTCAACGACAGAGGAGAGGGAGGAAGTGATCTTAAGTGGCAGTGGGGTAGCCAAGAGATCCCGGTCCTCCCTTCCTACACTTACCTGGGCATTGAGTTCTCCTCCAATTGTAATTGGGATGCACATATCCGGAAAGTTGTTCAAACTGGCAAGGGCAAAGCTCTGGGGCTCACTAAATTTTTCCACTGCAGAGGGGTCAACTCTGAGGTCAAGAAAACCATGCTTTGTCGCGTTATTAGACCTGCCTTGGAGTACGGATCTGCTATATGGGTTGATAACTCCAACCAGGCTAAGTCTCTAGAATCCATTCAAGTGGGGGTGCTTAAGGAGTGTATGTCAGCATGCTCCAAAACAGCCAATGTGGCTGTTCGGGGTGAGTTTGGCATTCCGTCCTTAAGCTCCCGACGAGATGAATTCAAGGTCAGATGGTGGGGTCAGCTGCAACATATGCCCAACACCAGATATCCTAAGTTAATCGACTCTATATCTTGGAAACAGGACCGCCCTGTCAAACAGGCTAAGTCCTGGCAGAAGAGAGTAGAAGAGATCCTCAAGGACCTGGACCTGGACCTGGATCCGCAAGTCTTGACCCTGCTGGATAAATCTGACTTAGAGGCTGTCGTGTCCTCAGCCATGTCTGTTGCCATGAGATTGTCTGATGAAAATGAAGTTAGGCAGAAAACTTCCCTGAACTTGTTTCCAGTCTGTGACGTGGGGGAGGACATCTTGGATGACCTCAAGGGTCTACCCACTCTCGGCACTAGACTGAAATTTAAACTCAGGGCAGGAAGCCTACCTTTGAACAGCAAACAGAAGCAGAGAGGAAAGGGAGAGTGCAATTGCCCGTTGTGTGGGCAATCTGAAGACAGTATTCATTTTCTGATACACTGTCCGGGGTTCTCTCACCAAAGAGACCTCTCTTCAAATCTATTAAGGGAATTGTGCCTGTACCCCTGTTTACCAACTTTGAAAGTCTCGAGGCTGAGCCAAAAGCCCAGGCCCTCCTGAGGCCTAGTTTTTGGGCAAATCACACACAGCAGATTGATGCTTGTGTGAAGGGATTTCTAGAGGATATCTGGAAAACCCGTATTAATTCTTTATATGGAGGTAAGTCTTACTACCAACGTCAGCCCCTGACAGAGGTAGGTTCTGTCCCTTTTGTTCCCGCTCAAACTGGGCTCGGGGTCAATGGCCACAAGGCTACGGCAAACAACGTCTTATGAGTACAATCTCTTTCCTTAAATGTGGCTAAGTTCTTTGTTACAGCATTCAAGAATTGTCTGATCTCATTATTCTGTTCAGATTTTTTTGCCTAGAATGGAAGGGGAAACAGAGAACGGGATGACTCACTAGGGTTCTTTATAGGTTTTAACCTAAAGCAGCTGCCCTACAAGATTATCAAGTAACACACACACTCTCTTTAATATATATTACATACAACGTGCCCATTAGTTCTTCTGAGATTGCTGAGGCAAAAGAACATCTAAAAGGCTATAAAGCCGAGGGGTGCGATGGCATTGTCAACAAGCTAATCAAGTAGCCTATAGTAGAGGCCTTGCCATCCTCTTTCACCTTATTTGGACAACTGAAATAATACCCTTTTGCTGGGG
The DNA here is from genome assembly GCA_030704615.1 of Takakia lepidozioides. Taxonomy (NCBI): domain Eukaryota; kingdom Viridiplantae; phylum Streptophyta; class Takakiopsida; order Takakiales; family Takakiaceae; genus Takakia; species Takakia lepidozioides. The sequence goes on from CM060731.1 coordinate 52,892,528, forward strand.
AGAGGATGTCATTGTCAATATGTATGAGAAAGGTGAGAGAGAAGAGCCTGGGCACACCTGTGGCATTACACTCCTTGGCACAGTTGGCAAGCTGTTTTGAAGGGCTTCCGGAGTATTAGGGGTTGCCTTGACCATATCTTTAACCTCAGCCAGACCATTCAGGGAAGGAAAAAAGAAGTATAACCCACCTTTGCCTTCGTAAAAAGGCCTATGACATGGTATGGCATGAAAGGCTGTGGCTTCATCTGTGGTCAGGGGAAAGATATGAAGGATAGTTCACAACCTGTAGGCGAACACCAAAAAGCTGCATCATGGTCAATAGCCAGAAGTCTAATTTCTTTGAGATTGACCAAGGTGTAGTTCAAGGTTGTATCCTCTCCACACTGCTCTTCAATGTTTTCATTAATCGGCTCCTTGAAGACGTGGAAAGTGAGGGATCTGGGTTAAAGGTGGGTGATGCCACGATATCAGCTCTTCGGCCTGGAGGATACCCCATCCAATCTTCAGGAATTGATTGGAAGCACGAAGAATGTCCAACCAAAACAAAGTTGGCCATCAAACTTCCTAAACTTCTTTCCAGTTTGTGACATGGGTGAGGACCTTAAGGATGATCTGAAGGGCCTACCTACCCTCGGCACTAGAATGAAAATTAAACTCAGAGCACGGAATCTACCTTCAAACAATAAACAGATGCAGAGAGGAAAGGGAGATTGTTGATGTGAGGGCGGCCTCCAGTTTCTGATCCAATGTCCGGGGTAATCCCATCATATCAGCTTTATAAATCTTGTTGGGATCTGATTGCTGGCAGCTCACACACGGCAGATGATTTCTAGAGGAAATCTGGAAAGCCGGAACCAACTGATAATCCCCAGGTAAGTCCCACTACTGGAGTGAGCCCCTCACAAAGGTAGTGTCTGTTCCCTCTTGTTCTGCCCAAAATGGGCCAAACTGGGTGTGGGGTGTATGGCCACAAGGCTACAGTAAACAACCATTTACTCTTACATCGTGAGCTTTCCGCGGACGTTATAAAGTACCATTTCATTTCTTATGAGCACTTTCTTTGATGTGCTTCGTTCACTCCCTATTTCAAGATGTATCAACTCTCTATAAGGATGAGAACCACAATCTCTCCAAGCCCACATTCGGTCAAAGAAATATACCTGGCTTTGGAACCCCTAATTATTGGAAGGAATTCTTGGAAGGAATTCTTAGGGACACTGCCCCACCATCTTTTCTTCCTACTTTTGTGGTGGAAAAGTTAGCTCTCAAAGGGTTGGTACTTTCCTACAGCCAGTGTATTTCAGATAAACCAAGCAACATCCCTGCAACTCTGTATTTCTAGAGATTCTTCTCTTTCTCTGCTCTCTGCTTGGCTCTCTGCCTAACTTTAGTACGTAAAAGCACCAACCACTGTATGACACATGCACAGCCTGAACCTATCCTCTCCTTGTGGAACATACACCAGTGGCTCAACTTACCATTGCGATTGAGTTATCGAGGCCTGCACTGATACCAAAATCAGTAATCTTGGGCTCACCATTGAGGTTGATAAGCAAATTGGCGGGCTTGATGTCGCGATGCACAAGATGTCTCTCTCCATGCAGAAACACCAACCCCTGGGGTTACACAGCCATGACGATGGTCAATACACCAACGAAGTCAGTTAGCATCAGAGTCACCAACAACCATGGCCGAAATGTTGTCTCTTCAATTCAACAAACTTTGTAGTAGTCAGTCACCTCCTTGCCTATTCATTTACATTGTAAGAATAATAGCAACAAACACAGATGTAAGAACCATTGACACTTAGATGTACATCAATTTGCAGGTACACCTGAATCTCAACTGTTGATTAGAATGAGGCTCAGAGTACTGCTATGCCACAAGTCCTATCACTGTTACCCTCATTGATGCACTAAAAACTATGAAAACAAAATGAACACACAGTAAAAAACTGTCTAACAGTATAAGTAGACTTCCTATTCTAGGCTTGGAAAAGACTTTAAGCAAACAGGTCACACACAACAAGAAGAGCTTCCAAGGTAAATACAAGTGATGCTCTTCACCTGTAAGACTGTACGAGTGATGACAGAAAGAATTGGTTCAGGAATGAACTTCTTTGTCCGCACAATGTCAGCCAATGAACCACCATCCATGTATTCAAGAGCAATGCTGATTTGTCCACTGTCTGGAGAATAGAAGGCCCCATAAAATTCCACCAACCCTCTGACTTGCGGTGCCTCACACAATGTGCGTATTTCGTTCAATAGTTGCTGCCTCTTCTCCTACATTGATAAAAAAAACTACTCACATTGTAAGAAGACTAGCTAAGCCTGCACTCATCTTATGTATTCAACTATCAGTTAACCAAGCTTCACATTTAGATCTTGTGGGAGTAAGTTGACGAACACATATACAGAAGATTTTCAGTATCAATGAATACTGTCTCTGTAATTCTGTGCTCCATCATACCTTGGCAATCAAGTACCTCTCTGTACTTCTATTGCTGCAATTTATCATCATTGCATCCCCACATGTTGTGCAACAAACAACCGAGTTGTCCAAACGTAGGTATGTGTGATTGATCAGGTTCATTATAGCATGTAGGTTGGAGTGCTTGCTTGCCTTCTCAAACACATTGATTTTCTTCAAAGCCAGGATGCGATGGGTTGGGATGTGTATGGCCTTGCGGACCACACTGCTGGCCCCCCATCCAATGGCACCAAATACGCACATCTCATTGGATGCACACTGGTAGGTCTTCTCCTGGTCACTAGACTCCTTGTCATCTAAGCTTGCAGATCTCCGCTTCTGCAACCCTAGCTCATTAATGTTGTACTCGGCACATGACCTACTCAATAGGTTCAACGATCCCCCATCCGTGACCTTCAATCCACAACGAAAAAGACCATTAGATGCAGATTTGCAGATACCACATACATGGCCACAAAGTTTTCATGAAACTTGATGTATGAGTATTAAGGATTCCACCCATGCAACATGGGCCCATTCCATGAAATGGATGTAGTCTAGTGATTGGAATAGTCACTCTTTGCTGAAAAGTTCCTCATGAAGCGGACAATCATCTACTGCTTCCTCCCTCCACTCAAATTGGTCAATGATGATGAATCCTACTACTGAAGGCAAGGGAAAACTTAAAGAGAGTGGGAGCTGCCGAAGCTTGAAATCTATAGCAGCAGTTGCCCCACTTCCGACAGTAACACAATCATAGAAAACATTTGATCAATTGCTGGAAATAGGATATATGATAAGAAGACTTCCTGACATTTTGAAAGATGAATAATTTCTGGTCAAGTGCTAAAATTTGCACTGCTTCTCATCTGGAACAATTACCAAATGATTCAAATGTCCAATCAAGTGAAGTTCAATGTAAGTTTTTGAATTGTGAATTTATACAATAGCTAGCCTTGGGAACCCGAGTCTCTCCTGCTTCTCTCTCCATCTCTATCCCGGAGCTTGTGTGTGAAGCATATGTACCTTGTAGGATGCAGATGCATCAATAGACATGCCAGGCGCCAAACTCGCTTCTATGTTCAACAGCGGCAGCAACTTCTTCTTCATCTGCTCTAGTCCCGCCATAGCTGCAGCTGTCCTCTGCTATTGCCTTACTATAGCGGCGTAAGAGGTAGGAATGCCAAGCAACTCAATTGAACATTATGCTGCCTTTCCTCGGTGAGTCTGCGGACCTGTTCTTCCGGCAGATTCCGACTCGAGGACTTTGACAGATCAACCCGCAGTAAAGGGAATCCAAACTAACCTCTGTGTAGCAGATTGAATGTATAGCCACTAAGCAATACTTTCCATGTGTCTCGAGAGCATCGAGAGAAAAGCTTGATATTCAAGCAATTCTAAGCCCCCGAGACAAACATCTGACCCCATTGTAGAATGCAGGAACCCCCAGAGCAAGCAAACTCGTGTGGATCGAAATTAGGCCATCTATCCCCCAGGTGTAGAAACTCAGGTAGCTGCAATGAAGTGACCTCGAGCGTTACGTGTGATTTAGCACCCACAGGTAACCCCCTGACGTTTTCCGACAATCTTACTTATCACTGCTGCCAGAACCCTTCAAACTTCTTACACTTGTAAAATTGCACCCCGACTTCAACTGCTTCCTTACGACTGGAGCCATTCCCGGGTTATCTCCTCAAAGATAATCCATTTTGAAGAATCCGATCAGAAAACAGAAGATGCCTCACTCTATCAACTAACATCCAGTTATACGATGGCGTGTGTGCCGAGCGACACGAAATGAAGTCCAAGGAATCCTCGAGGCCTGCAAGAAAACGTGCCAAATTGTGCCATGCAAAAAACCCTTGGCCTGAATATCGTTATTAGAACTTAAGAGAGGCAACCACATTGAGCGCTTGTAGGCCCCCCTCTTGTGGGTGTGCGGGTATAGGGTTTGCAGTGCCTGCTACAGGAATAGAGGCCCGCAAAAAACTGTATTCCATTGTCTAGTCACCAAATCTTTTCTGTTTTGCTCTCCACAGTCCACAGCACGATCAAATTATGGTGCCGAGTTGGATGCCTCCATTGACATTCCTGCATTCCTGTCTCTCTCTTCACACTCAAGGACATCGAACTGGTTGCAAGAGAGAAGGGAGGAGAGAAAGGCTGCTTTTGAGGGTGAGGAGAGCGAAAGACATAAGCAAGAGTCGCCATCGATGCTCGCTTAAAGGTTATGGCCAACTATAAGAAAAGTTGTGTTTCAAGACCAGCGTCTTTCGTCCCTCTTCGGTAGTATCAATATTTTGCCAGTCCTCTTGCATATCAGAGGTAGTAGTATTGAGACATTTGTGTATTTAGACAGTACCCACCCCTTAGGCAACAGTACCAGCAAGAGACAGTGCCTCTTATTTGGGTGGGCTTTGGCCGGTGTCTGCTCTCTTTCAAAAATGTCTCAGACAAATGTTTCAAACGTTTCTTCCTAGTATCATTCGGATACTCAAGAAGGTCTCATCTTTTTATCATTGTTCAATCTGCAATGGTGTAGTGAAGCTATACAAACAATAGTTGGAAACCACCAAAACTTGATCCTGTTACTTCCTGAGGTCTTTTGTTTGACTGTTGTTTACTGCAACTTATGCTTTCTGTCACTGCACCCAGCTCTTTCTTTTCTACAGGTTTAGAGAGTGACCAGCATGAATGCCTGAAATACCCTTCAGCTCTGACATTTCATCCGATGCACTTTCTTTCATTTTGTCTTTTTCACCAGTATTCCCCACAGGAACAGACCCCATCTTGGAAGTGGTGAAAGCGGTTGGCATCCCGTACAATGACTTCTCGCCCCACAATCTTCGAGATGAACTTGGTGGCGGCGTGACAGTCACCACACACCCGAAGGTTCTTGATGATACGGATGGGTGTCTGGGGGGCTGTGCTGATGAGCCCAAAAGCAATGGCCAGCTTCTCACTGTGGTAGCAAAGAGATATCTCCTTTTGCTCCTCCTCCACATCATGCAAGACAAAGCGTGTGTCGGGGACATATCCGGCCTCCTTCATCAACCCATACAGTCTGCTTAGTTCAGCATGAATTTCCTCAATTTGTGGATGCATTTTGTCTTCTACAACGAATGTATGCACTTGCTTGTTGATCTCAATGCAGCTGCGCCCTGGCTCTTTTCTGATGTTTCTGTCCTGCATCATTTTTCTCACCTTTTCTTTATCATCCCATCTGCCAGCTGCAGCATAGATGTTTGATAGCAACACATAAGTTGCAGCATCCTGTGGATCTAACACAAGAAGGCATTTTGCTGCATGTTCCGCTAGCTCCACATCACCATGTATTCTGCAGGCACCAAGCAGGGACCCCCACACCGAAGCACCTGGTTCGGTTGGTATATTGCTAATGAATTCCTGGGCCTCATCCAATTGCCGTGCACGGCCGAGAAGGTCAACCATGCAGCCAAAATGCTCCATTGTCGGTGTGAGGCCATGATCTCCACTAATGGAATCAAAGTAATGATGGCCCTCATCCACCAGGCCCCCATGGCTACATGCAGAGAGAAGTGACGTCAAGGTGATACAATCTGGCTTCAAACCATCCTGTTGCATTTGTTCAAATAGATTCAGGGCCTCCCTACCAAACCCATTCTGAGCATACCCTGCAATCATGGTGTTCCATGAGACCAAATCTTGTTGAGTCATACTGTCGAATACTTGACGCGCATCATTTACACTCCCACATTTTGCATACATGTCAATAAGTGTATTCTGCAGCATGATATTTGGTGTAATTCCACTTTTGCTGATGTCAGAATGGACCTCTTTGCCCTTTTCCAGGACTCCCAGACTAGCACATGCATTGAGAAGGCAAATGAACGTCACCCTGTTAGGCATCACCCCATCATGTACCATTTGCGCATACATCATGAAAGCCTCGCTACCACTCTCATGCTGGGCATACCCTGCTATCATGGCATTCCACGAGACCACATCTCGTTGAACCATATTATTGAACACTTCGCGTGCAGTCTTTACGCTGCCACATTTGGCATACATATCAGCGAGGGCAGTTTCCAGAATGGTATCTTGCACAATTCCAGATTTGATGATTTCACTATGGACTTTCTTACCCTTTTCCAGGTCTCCTAGACTGGCACAGGCATTGAGAACACAACTGTATGTGACCGTGTCAGGCATCACCCGTTTGCACTGCATTTGCTCATAGATCTCCAAAGCCTCCCCACCACACCCATGCTGAGCATATCCTGCAATCATCGCATTCCATGAAACCACATTTCGTTCAGCCATGTTGTCAAACACATGACGTGCATCTCTTACACTACCGCATTTGGCATACATGTCAACAAGCGCAGTCTCCAGAATGGTATCTCGCACAATTCCAGTTTTGATGATGTCAGCATGGACCTCTATGGCCTTTTCCAGGACTCGTAGACTAGCACACACCTTGAGAATGCAAGTGAGTGTCACCTTGTCAGGCCTCACCCCTTCCCGGTGCATTTGCTCATAGATATCCAAAGCCTCCCTACCACACCCATGCTTGGCATATCCAGTTATCATCATATTCCACGTAAACATATCTCGTTTAGCCATCTTGTCAAACACTAGGCGTGCATCTACTACACTCCCGCACTTGGCATACATGTTAACAAGTGTGTTGAGTAGAAAGATGTTTGACTTGAATCCTCTTTGGATGATGTGAGCATGCACAAGCTTTCCCTCTGCTAGGCCTGTCATGTCGATGCACTTCTGCAAGACACAGGCGTAAGTATTGGAGTCTGCCTGAATGCCCCGGTGGACCAAAATGTGCAGCGCCTCTTTCAGTCGTCCTGCCTTGCATAGTGTCCTCACGTCCCTACAAGTGCCAGAAGACTTCTTGTCGACTCCCTCTCTTGGCCCACTTTCAAACCTGGTGATGATGGTGGAGGTGCTATCCCTACAGCCAGTCTGATGTCCAACAAACAACTGTGTCCAATTCAGTTCCACCATTCTGCATGACACACAACACACATCTCATCGCCCCTAGATCCATCAAAGCAGATTTCTTCATATAGGGGCTTGTAGACATTAGGGGTACAAAATAATCATCTACTTTCAGAATTCATTGTATCAACAATTCTACGTAAACACTGGAACCATTCAATCATCATCAAAACAATACCCATTGTGTTCTTGGCCTGGAGCTCCATGGCATACATTGACCTTAGAAGCATCAGTAGATTGTGTTTGACCTTGTTCCATGGTGGCTAGCTCTGCCTTCACCCAAGGAGGGTTCAAGCCACCCTGAGTCCAAAGGGCCTTCATTTTGCACTTATGTCTGAAGTCTGGCGATCTTTGACATTTCTGTGAAACCAACAGTGAGCAGCTGGCATATCTTCAACCACAGCCTCACATAGACCAGGCTACAACCTCCGAAGCTCAAAGCAAAACAGCAACTTACATGCATGTTCTTCCTTACAGCTAATAAGGAAGAACACCGAGCTGCTTTTGCTCTATTTCTTAGTGGCAACAGGGAAAATTGCGCTGGTATAAAACTCGAGATACAATCCAACTTGATCATTTTGACAAACTCTTTCATGTAGCACACGAGCACCTTACTTTGTCTAACCTGTCCCACCAGTGGGAAGGATATGCAAAGACTTCCCGCCAGAGCCTTTCTAGAGTCAGTGCTCGACCTGCATGCAATGACTGCAACATTATGAGCCCTGCCTCAGTCTCTCTTAAGGTGCTAGTGCAAACATAGCTGTCTAGCAGCCCCTAACTGACTAGGGTGTTCTGCAGGAAGGCATTAAATTGCTCTCTACCTATCTCAAGTGCGGGGTGACTGTGATCCCCTACATCACAACTGTGTCAGATTGAGCCCCATAACAGAGTGTCACTAGCATTAATCCTTACATCGAGACTCAATTCGTGTAACCACATGGTAATTGCGTTTGAGCAAGGGCATGGCATTTTTATTGAGTAATTTCATCATGCAATAGTGCATGGCAACGGCTCCAAGAAGGCTCACCACAAAGTCTGTGGTCGAAAAAAAAACACGCAGCAGTACCCAAAAAGCTTCATACCTTCTTTCTGTTTCCCTGAAGTCAGGAGAAGCGTCGTAGTCACAACTTGCAAGGGTCTGGGGCCAGTCACTCCCAAGACCCATTTCAGCTCCACAGTCTGGCCGGTTAATAATCTGCTGCCTGCTCGTTCACCACAATGAGACACGGCCTTGGGTAAGGGCTCCCTTGTGTGCACATGAGAGCAGCCCCAGTTCTGGATGGTAAGCCAAACGTTCTGCATCCAAATGTTTCTGATTTGTGTGTGGGCTCTGGCCATCTCTCATGGGTAGTCTGCGTGCCATGAATAGGAGGCAGGATTGAGAAGACAACAGTAGGCTTCCAATAAGGTTCTTTGATGGCGAGGATTGTACACGCCGGGATAGCAATACCGAGATGTCAATGGCCTTATCTTCCACCCTCCCCCGGGTGTTGATAGAAACATAAGCATTCAGCAGCTCCTTGTGTTTGAACGTTTGTACTATTTGAGGTGTGAAGGCCAATGTTAGAAGAGCGATGAGTACCTACATATGGAGGTGAGCTACACAAATACTTTGAAAGTAGTGTCTTGCTTTCTGTGCTCTCCGCAAGGTGCATCCACCTTGTTTCTGTCCCTCTCTATCGTGATTGTGCAGTTGCTGCTCTCATTAGCAGATCATTTCCACCGGGATTTCCTTTCCTGATCAAATTTCTCTGCGCGACGGCAGAGACATGCATATACATCAACGGAACGAGAATGCGCAACCAAGCGGCGAAGACCAAGGTGTGCTTTAACTCGCATCGCCAACCTAGGCACTTCTGTGAAGAAGGCAGGGAAGTTGAACGACACAAATAACTCAGTAACTCGTAGAATGTCTTCTTTCTCGTAGTTCATGGCTTGTGATGGCCTATTTTGCAATAAGATAGGATCTTTTCCTTCTTGTAAATGTGACCGCCCAGAAACAGCCGGTGCTGAAGGTGTAGCTGCAGGGTAAGTGACAATGCAGTATACAAGAAAGATTGGAAGAGCAAGCCGTGCCAGTACACGGACAATCGACTTCATTTTGAGATCACTGTTTTGACAGTTCGACATGGAAGTGATCAATTCTGTAACGAAATCCTCATAAATTCTGATTCCGGCGCATCGAACAGATATCAATCATCATGAGCTTTGCTTCTGTCAACAACGTGTGTGTAGTCTCACATCCAATCGAAACACGGTGGTGAGGACCGGGATGAGCTTATTGCCTGACTTCTGCCATTATATCATGGCAACTCAAGTGTGCAAGGATGTCAGCTTCCTTTTATTAGCCAACAATTTCCAAGGTCAGAAGGTTGAGAAGAGATTATTCATGAACATAATGACTTAGCAACTTCTTGACTTGAAACATCATCTTCACACTTGGAGGCTGCCAAACTGTTGCTGGGTCATCTGCATGATACTAACCTTCTTAGAGCAGTGACTAGTGAGTTTGGTCTTGATTTTTCCACTCTCCTTCTTGGTCTAATTTTTTGGGTACAACTCATTAAATCATTTGTCACTCTCTCCTTCAAGCTTTCCATTCTGGACTGGTACATCAACCTCCATATGAGCATACCCCACCCATGCTTTCTAGTTCCTTCCCCTCTTCCGCAGCTTCGGTTCCAGGGGTGCAGCCATACCACTTGTACCATGAGTCGCATGTGACGTCACCAAAAGGAAGACAGCTCAAGTTTCAACATGGAGGAGCTGTTGGCGGGCTGCAGTCTGCCAAAATTGTCACAAAAATGTTGATATCCCTATCTCTGACGTCTCCATGCTGTATGAACAGCTCCTCTTGTGACAAAGCCATGCTCATTGTGCACTGTTCCAAGGACAATGAGAAATTCAAATCAACACTGCAAGCTTTCCAGAGAATTTCGATAAAAAAGGAAAATAATGTGCAATTGATCACAGTACAAGCATGTATTTGAAAGTATCTGGGATGCCCAAGTACTTGCTCACCACTTTCACTAACCCCTCTATTACCTGGAAATCCTAAAAGAGAGCATAAGCTAAATAAAGGAAGGGTGGGCCCAGGTGAGAAAGGTAACACATCTCTCAATCAAGTTGGAGGAATTAGTTGCTATCCCCGTCACCTCCATCCACAAACGCTTCAAGGAAATCCACCTCACAGCTATATCATTCCCTCACAGCTATTATCACTAACAAGCGGCAACTGGAATCCAACCCTCCCTCGGCATCCTAGGTAACGTTTGTACCCTGGATACCCACAGTACCCTAGGTACCTGCAGGCGCGGCCTGTTTTCTTCATAGGGCCCACCCTGAAAGGGGGCAGTAGCCGTAAGGCGAAGTGGCTCTTATTTACACCGGCTTTGGCCGGAGTCTTCTCTCTCTCTCTTAGCCATTTGGAACAGCTCCTGCCATGTGTCAGATTGCATATGCATATTCTTCTATATGTATCTATACACAGAGAGAAAAAGAGTACCCACCAAGCTCTCAGAATCTTTCGAGTGATGACCAATGCCAGAACTATGTCAAATATTGCATGGTGTTCTGCTCCTGTGCAATGGTGGTTGGAGATGTAAAGGGTGCTGCAAATGTCTGAAATCAGCCTTACAGCGACTTCACTGATGGTTGCAAAGACCTCACTGATTGGTTCGATGATCGCAGCAGACCATTGCACAGACGATTTGCATACAGGCTGTCATGTGCAATGATATCAATAGTTGTCTTGAGGCCCTCATGTTTGAAGAGTAGCGTTTTTTAAAACATCTTCTTTCACCAGTAATCCCCGCAAGAACAAACCCCATCTTGGAAGTGGTGAAAGCGGTTTGCATCGCGAACTACGATTATTCGCCCAACAATCTTCGAGATGAACTTGGTAGCAGTGTGGCAGTCACCACACACCCGAAGGTTCTTGTTGATGCGGATAGGCATCCCAGGGGCCAGGCTGATGAGCCCAAAAGCGATGGCCAGTTTCTCACTGTGGTGGCAAAGAGAAACTTCCTTTTGCTCCTCCTCTGCATCATGCAATACAAAGCGTGTGTCAGGCACGTACCCGGCCTCCTTCATCTCGCCAAACAATCTCCTCAGCTCAGCATGGATTTCCTCAATTTGTGGATGAAATTCATCTTCCACAAAAAACGTATGGACCTTCTTATCAACTTCGATACAGCTGCGCCCTGGCTCCTTTCTGATGCCTCTGTCCTCCATCATTTTTCTCGTCTTTGCTTGGTCGTCCCACCTGCCAGCTGATGCGTAGATGTTTGATAGCAACACATACGTTCCAGCCTCCTGTGGATACCACTGGAGAAGGCATTTTGCTGCATGTTCTGCGAGTTCCACATCACCATGAATTCTGCAGGCACCAAGCAAGGCCCCCCACACTGACGCATCAGCTTCCAATGGCATTCTCTTAATGAAGTCGTGTGCCTCAGTCAATCGCCCTGCACGTCCAAGAAGGTCCACCATGCAGGTAAAATGCTCCAATTCAGGAGTAAGGCCATGAATGCAACTCATGGAATCGAAGTAGTGATGGCCTTCATCCACCAGGCCAATATGGCTGCATGCAGAGAGAAGACATATGAAGGTGATCCCGTCTGGCTTCAAGCCTGCCTGTTGCATATTTTCAAATAATCGGATGGCCTCCCTACCACCCCCATGCTGACCATATCCTCCAACCATCACATTCCATGATGCCACATCTTTTTCCCCCATATTGTCGAACACTTGACGTGCATCCTTCATGCTTCCGCACTTGGCATACATGTTGAGAAGGGCAGTCTCCAGCATAACATCTGGTTCTATTTCAGCACTAATGATTTCAGCATGGACTTCTGTGCCCTTGTCCAGAGCAGAAACCAGAGCACATGCATCAAGGACGCATGTGAAAGTGACATTGTTCGGCGTCACCCCTTCCTGTATCATCTGCTCATATATCTCAAACACCTCTCTTCCATTCCCATGCTGAGCATATCCTACCATCATTGTGTTCCATGATACTACATTTCGGTGAGGCATACTATTGAACACTTGACGTGCATCCTTTATGCTCCCGCACTTGGCATACATGTCAGTAAGGGCAGTCTCCAGAATGACGTCAGGAACCATCCCAGCTCTGGTAGCTTTCAGGATGTCAGCATGCACCACTTTGCCATTTTTCAGGTTTGCCAAGCCGGTACACGAACTCAGGACACAAATGAATGTGACCTTGTTGGGCATCACTCCTTCATGTATCATTTTATTATACATCTCGAAAGCCGGCCTACTGCACCCATGCTGAGAATATGCTGTGATCATGGCATTCCATGAGACCACATTTCGTTGAGCCATTTTATCAAACACTTGATGTGCATCCGTTATGCTACCGCATTTGCCATACATGTTGACAAGTGTATTCTCCAAATTTACATACGACGCAATACCAGCTTTGATGATATGAGCATGGACCTCTTTCCCCTTTTCCAGGGCTCCTACACTGGCACATGCATTGAGGAGACAAATGAACGTGACCCTATCAGGTGAGATGCCTTGCTGTTGCATTTGCTCGTAGAGCTTGAAAGGCTCCCTTTCACATCCCTGCTGTGCATATCCTGCAATCAGAGTGTTCCATGTTACCACATTTCGGTTAGCCATATTGTCAAACACTAGACGCGCATCCTTCATGCTCCCACATCTCGCATACATGTCAACAAGGGCAGTCTCCAGAATGATATCTAGCACAATTCCAGCTTTCGTGATGTCAGCATGGACCTGTTTGCCCTTTTCCAGGACTGCTAGGCTGGTACACGCATTGAGAACACAAATGAATGTGACCTCGTTTCGCATAATCCCTTCCTGAATCATTTGATGGTAAATTTCAAAAGCCTCACTCAGACACCCATTCTGAGCATATCCTGTTATCATGACATTCCATGAGACCACATTTCGTTTGGCCATATTGTCAAACACAAGGCGTGCATCCTTTATGCTCCCACATTTAGCATACATGTCAACAAGGGCATTCTCCAAATTGACATATGACGGAATTCCAGATTTGATTATGTCAGAGTGGACCTCTTTGCCCTTCTCCAGGACTCTGAGGCTGCTACACGCATTGAGAATGCAAATGAATGTAACTTTGTCAGGTGTTACCCCTTCCTGTTGCATTTGCTGATACATCTCCAAAGCCTCCCTACCACAACCCTGCTGAGCATATCCTGTTATCATCGTGTTCCAGGAGACCACATTTCGTATAGTCATATTATCAAACACTTGAAGTGCATCATTCATGCTCCCACATCTGGCATACATGTTAGCAAGGGCAGTAGCCAGAATGACATCTAGCGTAAATCCAGCTTTGATGACATCAGCGTGAACCTCTTTGCCCTTTTCCCAAGATCCTAGGCTGGCACATGCATTGATAATGCAAATGAATGTCACCCTGTCGGGTGTCACCCCTTCCTGTTGCATTTGCTCATATATCTGGAAAGACTCGTTACTACACCCATGCTTGTTATATCCTGCTATCATTGTATTCCACGTAAACATATCTCGTTCAGGCATTTTATCAAACACTTGACGTGCATCCACCACACTCCCGCACTTTGCATACATGTTGACAATGGTGTTGACAAGAAAGATGTTTGGCCGGTATGCACTTTGGATAAGATGTGCATGCACCTGCTTTCCGTGTGCTAGGTCCTTCAAATTGATGCACTCCTGCAAAAGACAGACATAAATGTTGGAGTCTGCCCCAGTGCCTTGGAGGTACAAAATCTGCACCGCCTCTTTCAAACGTCCTGCCTTACATAGCATCCTCACATCCCAGCAAGGACCAGATGAGCTCTTGTCAGCTCTGGTTGTTGGAGTAAAGGACCAGGCTATTTGTGGTTGACATTCACATTCGGTCACAGCCCTTGTTTCACCAGTCCCTGCCCTTCGACCATAATTTGGACTATCATAAGACTGTGCATACCCTTGTTTCATGGCAGCAGGCTTTGCTTTCACCCAAGGAGGAGTAGACCTACCCTCAATCCAATGGGCCTCCTTTGTCTGCCTACGTTTGAAGTCCACTGATCTTGGACATTTCTGCAAATTCCGCCAGCGGGCAGCCAACCTTCAAGAACAGTCCCGCACAGACTGGGCTACACCCACCAAGGCTCCAAGCATCTTTACAACAGGGAAAATTCTTGAACAACCTACTTCCATGCCCTGCTAGCAAGAGAATGTACTCATATGACATCGTTTGCCGTAGCCTTGTGGCCATTGACCCCGCGCCCAGTTTGAGCGGAACATAAAGAGACAGAAACTCCCTTTGTCAGGGGCTGACGCCGGTAGTATGACTTACCTTGAAACATGCAATTGACCCGAGTTTTCCAGATATCCTCTAGAAATCCCTTCACACAAACATCAATCTGCTGTGTGATATTTGCCCAGTAACTAGACCCCAAAAGGCCTGGGCTTTTGGCTCAGCCTCGAGATTTTCAAAGTTGGTAAACAAAGGTACAGTAACAATTCCCTTGGATTTGAAGAGGGTGTCTCTCTGGTGAGCGTACCCAGGATAATGAATCAGAAAGTGGATATTGTCTTCAGGTGGCCCACACAACGGGCATTTGCAATCCCCCTTTCCTCTCTGCAACGGTTTGCTGTTCAAAGGTAGGCTTCCCGCCCCGAGTTTAAATTTCAATCTAGTGCCGAGAGTGGGTAAACCCTTGAGGTCATCCATGATGGCCTCCGCCATGTCACAGACTGGAAACAAGTTCAGGGAAGTTCTCTCCGTAACTTCATTTTCATCTGACAACTTCCTGGCAACAGACATGACTTTGGACACTACAGCCTCTAAGTCAGATTTATCCAGCAGGGTCAATTAGATTCAGATCCTTGAAAATCTCTTGTACCTCCTGCTTCCAAGATATAGAGTTGATTAACTTAGGATATCTGATATTAGTCATACGTTGCAGCTGACCCCACATCTGACCTTGAATGTCGAGAGCTTAAGGGAGTAATGCCAAACTCGCACCGAGCTGACATGCACTTCTTGAGCACCCCCACTTGAATGGATTCTAGAGACTTAGCCTGGTTGGAGTTATCAACCCACACTGCAGATGCGTACTACAAGGTAGGCCGAATAATGCGGCAAAGCATAGTTTTTTTTACTGCAGTGTTGATCTCTCTGCAGTGGAAAAAATTTAAAGAGGCCCAATGCTTTCCGCTTGCCAGATTCAACAACTTTTTGTATATGTGATTCCCAGTTGGAGGAAAACTCAACGCCAAGGAAGGGAGGACAGGAATCTCTTGGCTTCCCCACTGCCACTCAAGGTCACCTGCCACCACTGCGCATTTACTGACGTCAGCCTGTAGCCCCCCTGCTAGTAAGAGAGAACAATCAACAGGCAGCACCAGTCCTCTTTGCTGTTTTTTCAACATCCTTAATGAGGACAGCCTCACCTTATCGAACCTTTTGTACCCCCACTGTGAAGGATCTGAGAAGAACTCCTGCCACAGACATTCTAGGCGTATATCTTGGCCTGCAAAAGACAAGCACAACAGCGATCACGTGTCACAGTTGTGTCAGATATGAGGCAAGAGCAGCAGTGCCTGGTACCAACAGTATTTTCTACACCAATCCTGACATGAAGACTCAATTCCATGAAACCGGTTTGTTGTTGACGGCTGTGGGCTGAGTTCCGACATCCCCCTGGGTAGTAACCCCGCAAATGGCTCCGGGGGGATTGATCCCGTGGGTCTTATGCCCTCAAGTATATATCTCAGCAAAATTTCGAAGGGAACGGTCGATTTGTACAATGCAATTGTGGGTATGCACTGCCACATCTATATATGTCACTTGGGACAGATATTGCGGTGAAAACTGCAACAAGGAAGGCGTCCACTCCATTTGTTCCTCTTGGAACTTCAGCTGGATTTTCGTGGGCTATGCCTGAACAATGTCATCACAGTGTGTCTCTCTCAAAATGAATTCGAGGAGAAAAGCTACCACAGTACACACACCAGAAGGAGGTAAGGAGGAGAAGGGTGTTGATTACAATCACGTTCCTAAGAGGGCTCGGGGATCCAGTTTTTGAGACCAAAAGCAAGAAAACTGACATATTTATACCTTTCTTTGAAATTCCTGCAGGCTGCGAAGGCGTTGTTGTCGCCATCGGTGGGAAGGGTCTGAAGCCCGGAATTGCTAAGCTGTCGGCCCAATTTAGCTCCACAGCCTCGGCATTTTCTCTGCTGCATAATGTGAGAGACCCTCCCGCCCTTCACCGTAATATAAAGACAGGGCGTTGGGCATGGCCACTGCCTGTGCGCTGCACGCTGCCATCTTCCTTCACAAATACAAACAAAAAGGCCATCAACATGCTACATGGCCTCCAGAACAAGGTGGTGGATGCTAATTCACTGATTACGAACTAGAATTGCCGTGAGGGTCGGTCGCTCCGACCGCAAAATGTGAAAACATTGGGCTGGTCGGGTTCTCTCAGGCGACCAGTGGTCGGATATCCCTCTGTCTGCTACGCGTGAGGCTTCAAGTGAGAGAATTTTCTTCTAAAGAGGATGGCAGCTCGCTCCGGCGCTTTGCTGAGCCTGCAGGGCGAGGCCGCACCCATGGCCCTCTTTTCTCCTTGCTGTGAACGAGCGGAAAGTCTCACATCACGGAGCAGATTAACGGGCGAGACTGAGGAGCTGACAAGGTCTCCCACCTTGTCAACCAGACCCATCCGAGTAATCGCGATGACGCCTACCCAGCCTTCAGGGACGCCGAAGAAAGGTTTAGAGCTCTTTCCTACTTTTCTTTTGGTTTCTGGACTGTTTGGGTTACATCGATCCACCAAAATTGTCTATATCCATCTCGGTGGAAACGAATTGCACGTCGTGATCATAGAAGGGATCGTGGTACCCTGGCCTCACGACAGGGCTCCTTCATATCCTGCGAGTAGAACAATGCGACAATCCCCACACAGTGCCAAATGAACGATGGGCATAGAGGGATGTTCTCAGTTGCGCAGTTTCAATCCTCCTTGAGTCCATTGTGGGGGAAACGCCCTAGTGCTCGCCCTGACGCCAGAAAATACTACGCTAATCCAGCACTGCCCCAATCTTACACATATGAGACACACCTTGAGCACTACCGGCAACTGTTGTAAAGAGAAATATTGTATGTTCTGATTCATAACTGAGATGAAGAAGAACAAGAGAGACGGGTTAATGTTATGGAATGCCTAAGCTTGCATTCATCAATAAGCCTTGGGACAATGAGGAGCTACTAAAGATCTAAGTTGTAGTGGTTTTCATATGCAGCCCAAGCAGCACGCATAGAACGGCTCTGGCAGGACTTCTTCTCAGATCCCTCACAGTGGTGGGACCGCAGGTTTGATAAGGTGAGTCTAACTTCATATTTGACGCCCAAAGTTTGGGAAGGAGGGTGACTGATGTGGGCATGATGATGTGTTGTGGACAGTACTGTATCTCAGATGGCTTAATGATTTTTTTCCTTCGGAGTAAATTGCAGCTAAAAGCATTCTTCTCTGTCTCTATCAGGAGTACGTTGTGCCCTATTACTTGAAACCTGCTTGGATCTCTGTGCGAGGCTGTGGCTGAAGCTATGGCTGCTCAGCTGCCCAGTGGTGGTTTTCACAGAAAAGTCCAACATCACCAGACTTCAGACACAAGGGTACGAACGATGTCCTTTGGATTGACGGTGGGTCAAACCCTCCTTGGGTGCAAGCAGAGCTATTTGCAATGATACAAGGGCAAGCAAAAATTGCTGATGGTTCTAATGTCGATGTAGCCCCAGACCGAGTATACAACGGGTACTGTCTTGATGATGATTGAAAGGGTTTTGCAGTAGATCAATGCAATAGATTTGTGACCCTGTTTTTGTGTAGCAAAAAGCCTGTCCTCATGGAGAGATCTTTCTCTGAGTTTCTAGTAGCTTTCATTTATATTGTGGGATTTTTAATGGTTTGTAACTGACGGTTTTGATTTATGCAGGATGGCAGGGTTGAATCAGGCAAAGCGGTCTGAATCAGGCAACCCCACCAGAAGCACTGCTTTTGAAAGAGGACCCAGGGATGGAGTCACCAAGAAGTCTTCTGGCACTGTGAGGACACTATGTAAGGCAGGACACCTGAACGAAGCATTGCACATTTTGAGCGGACAATCCATTTCGGCACTCCATAACTTATGTCTGTCTCTTGCAGGAGTGTATAAAACTGAATGACCTAGACGCCGGAAGGAAGGTGCACTACCACATTATCCAGAGTGGATTCAAGCCAAACACCTTTCTATTCAATACCCTGGTCAACATGCCAAATGTAGGAGTGTGGTGGATGCACGCCAAGTGTTTGACAACATGTCTGAACGCAACATCTTCACTTGGACTATAATGATTGCAGGGTATGTGAAGCATGGGTGCAGTAGGGATGCTGTCAATCTCTATCAGCAAATGATAGGGGAAGGTGTGACACCCAACAAGGTCACGTTCGTTTCTGTTCTCAAGGCATGCTCCAGCCTAGGAGAAATTGGAAAGGGCAAAGAGGTCCATTCTGACATTGTAAAAGCTGGAATTGCATTATATGTAAATTTAGAAAATACCCTTCTTGACATGTATGCTAAATGCGGGAGCATGAAGGATGCACGTCAAGTGTTTGACAACGTGGCTCAACGAAATGTAGTCTCATGGAGCACCATGATCGCAGGATATGCCCAGCATGGGTCTGGAAAGGAGGCTTTTGAGATGTATGAGCAAATGATACGAGGAGGAGTAACCCCCGATAAGGTCACATTCATTTGTGTTCTCAATGCCTGTGCCAGCCTAGGAAGCCTGGAAAAGGGCAAAGAGGTCCACACTGACATCATTAAAGCTGGAATTGCACCAGATATCATTCTGGATACCACCCTTTTTGACATGTATCCCAAATGCGGGAGCATGAAGGATGCACGTCAAGTGTTCGACAATATGGCTGAACGGAATGTCATCTCGTGGAGTGCAATGATCGCGGGGTATGCTCAGCATGGATGCGGTGGGCTTTGGAGATTTATGAGCAAATGGTGCAGGAAGGGGTGATGCCTGACAAGGTCACATTCGTTTGCATTCTCAATGCGAGTGCCAGCCTAGGAGCACTGGAAAAGGGCAAAGAAGTCCATGCTGATATTATGAAGGCTGGAGATGTGTCATACTTAAATTTGGGGAATGCTCTTGTGGACATGTATGCCAAATGTGGGAGCATGCAGGATGCTCGTGCAGTGTTTGACAATATGGCTACGCGAGATGTGGTCTCATGGAGTGCCATGATTGCGGGATATGCTCAGCATGGGTATGGTTGGGAGGCTATGGAGATGTATGACCAAATGATGCGAGAAGGGGTGAAGCCAGACAAGGTCACATTTATCTGTGTTCTCGACGCATGTGCCAGTTAAGAGGTACATGCTGACATCATGGAAGCTTCCATTGTGTCATACATCAACCTAGAGAATACCCTTGTTAACATGTATGCGAAATGTGGGAGTCTTATGGATGCACATCAAGTGTTCAACAATATGGCTGATCGGAATGTGGTCTCTTGGAACACAATGATCGCAGGATATTCTGATCCCGAGAAGTGGTGCGGTGGTCTACCAAGGCCTTGTCACACAAAGCCTGAAACTCCCCCAAGAACTCCTCCCTTGGTCCGTGAGTACCTCAGCTGGAGCACCGAATCGGCCAAGTACACAATCCAAGAATGCATACGCAGCTTCCTCACTAGCCTTATCAGGCAATGGAACCAACTCGATCCACTTGAAGAAGTGCTCCACCATCACCAACACGTACTTGTTATGGCGCATGGTCAGTGGCAATGGCCCTGCGAAGTCAAGATTCCACCTGTAACCCAATCGGGTTTGGAAGGGAGGCCCTCCAACTATTTAACCAAATGCAACAGGGTGGCTTGAAGCCAAACAGTATCACCTTTACGTCTATTCTCTCTGATTGTAGCCATGTGGGCCTAGTGGATGAGGGTCGTCACTACTTTGATTCCATCACTCGAGATTATGGTCTAACTCTTACAATGGAGCATTTTGGCTGCATGGTGGACCTTCTTGGCCGTGCAAGGCAATTGGATGAGGCAGAGGAGTTCATTAACAAGATGCCAGTCCAACCAGATGCCTCGGTGTGGGGGGCCTTGCTGGGGGCTTGCCGAATTCATGGTGATCTTGAGGTAGCAGAGCGTGCAGCCAACTGCCTTCTCAAGCAGGATCCACAGGATGTTGCGACTTATGCGTTGCTGTCAAACATCTATGCTGCGGCTGGCAGGTGGGACGATAAAGCAAAGGTGAGACAAATGATGGAGGACAGAGGTGTCAGAAAGGAGCCAGGGCGCAGCTGCATTGAGATTGACAACCAGTTGCATACATTTGTTGTGGCAGAGGATTTGCATCCACAAATTGAAGAAATCCATGCTGAGCTGGATAGACTGTCTGGTCAGATGAAGGAAGAAGGGTATGTCCCTGACAAACACTTTGTATTGCATGATGTGGTGGATGAGCAAAAGGAATCTTCTCTTTGCCACCACAGTGAGAAATTGGCCATCGCTTTTGGGCTCATCAGCCTGCCCCCTGGAAGGCCCATCCGCATCATCAAGAACCTACGGGTGTGCGGTGACTGCCATACTGCAACCAAGTTTATCTCAAAGATTGTTGGGCGAGCAATTGTTATACGGGATGCCAACCGCTTTCACCACATTGAAGATGGCGTTTGTTCCTGTGGAGATTACTGGTGAAACAAGCTGTCAGGAAGAAATTGCTTAGGTCAAATTCAGGTCATGAAAGTGAAAAGAAACAAGGTGTGTGATTAAAGATGGTTGTCAGTACTGCTGCACTTCTGAGGTACCCAAGGTGACCATCATTATCAAAGTATGGTCATCAAATAAGCAGCGGTGAAGTCACATGGAAACTGGTTGTGTGGAGTGGATGACAAATTGCAAGGAACAATAGGCCTGGAAAGAATCTGTACATCTGTATGCTATGAGGGAGCGCACTGTACACCCAACAAGGTTGAACAAGGGAATCTCCAACGCTCGAAAGAGACTGTTTATTTTAGGGTCAATTTCTCTGGATTTGACCCGGGAATATCCATTGTTTTGACACATTTTCAGCCATTCTTTTTTGTGTGAGATAGTGCCATAACTGAGTGTTGATCTGACAAGGCATTCAAACAGAAGCACGAGACTCTATACAATACCAAACCTCTGGATACCGGAACCCACATACAGAAGGTCTGATTCAAGGGCTGCCAACTGTGGCAAGGGTTGGTGGGAGGCCACTGCTGATCAGAATAAGAAAAGATGAGCGGCATTACAGGTTGCCGAAATCTATGGAGGAAATGATAAAAGATGGTGAATACGAGTTGCTTGTCTTGGTCGATGGATTCATCTGCCTGTTTGGATCAGTGCATCTTATAATGCTATGGGTGGCTCTTTCAATGGCAGGTAGATCGGCAAGCATAGTCAAGACTTCAAAATTGTAGACCGGAAGGAAAGATTTGCTGAATTGCTAGACGATGGATCAGTTTTGGTATCAAAAACTCGATTGTTGAGTGATCAAGGGTAAGGATGAGCACAAGGGTCTGGATGCTTTACAACAACCATACTACCCTGTTTTTGTCCACCTATCAATCCCTCTCTCTATTTGTATGTCCACCTTCGGAATAGTAGCCCCTTTCGAGGTGAAGTGATGGCGTAACTTACACTAGATTGGACTTTTTCCCCTTTTATGTGTTAGACTGCACATTCACATCGACTGATAGAGACTCAAGATTCCCCCCAATACATCTATTCTTCACTGCACCAGAAGCGTAGCCTGTCCTATGCACATGATAGTGTCAACACACCGCCATTAGTCCAAGGTAATCATTAAAGAGCTCCCTCACTTGCTATGGCAGTGGGCCTCTTGCCGATCCTTCATCTCCATTGGCAGTGTTCCCAGGAATCATGCTTCTATTGTGATGATGACCCTTGGAACCCCACGGAGAGCCAGTAGCCACTGTTTCTCTCAACTTAACCCTTTATAATGTAGGCTATCCACCTTCACCTTGGAAACCACCCACATTCTTAGTCTGCATGTTGCTCATTTCACCAGTATTCCCCACAAGAACAAACCCCATCTTGGAAGTGGTGAAAGCGGTTGGCATCCCGTATGACAATTGCCCGCCCAACAATTTTTGAGATGAACTTGGTGGCCGTGTGGCAGTCACCACACACCCGGAGGTTCTTGATGACACGCAGAGGTGTCCCAGGGGGAGTGCTGATGAGCCCAAAAGCAATGGCCAGCTTCTCACTGTGGTGGCATAGAGCGAATTCCTTTTGCTCCTCCTCCACATCATACAGTACAAAGCGCATGTCAGGCACATACCCAGCCTCCTTCATCAGCCTAGATAATCTCTTCAGCTCAGCCTGGATCTCCTCAAAATATGGATGCAACCTGTCTTCAACAACGAATGAATGCACCTGGTTGTTGACCTCAATCCAGCTGCACCCTGGCTCCTTCCTGACACCTCTGTCCTTCATCATTTTCCTCACCTTTGCTGCCTCACCCCACCTGTCAGCCGCAGCATATATGTTTGATAGCAGCACATAAGTTGGAGCATCATGTGGATCAAGCTTGAGAAGGCAGCTTGCCACACGCTCTGCTAGCTCCACATTGCCATAAATTCTACAGGCACCAAGCAAGGCCCGCCACACAGAACCACCTAGTTCAATTGGCATCTCGGTAATGAAGTCCTCAGCCTCATCCAATCGACCAGCACGGCTCAGAAGGTCCACCATACAACCAAAATGCTCAACTGTAGGAGGGAGGCCATGATCTCGGCTCATCACATTGAAGTAGTGATGGCCTTCATCCACCAGGCCAACATGGCTACATGCAGAGAGAACACATGTAAAGGAGATACTGTCCGGCTTCAAGCCTTCCTGTTGCATTTGTTCAAATAATTCCAGGGCTTCCATTCCACACCCATGCTGACCATAACCGGCAATCATCCCACTCCATGAGACCACGTCTCGCTTATTCATATTGTCAAACACTCTCCGAGCATCCTTGATGCTCCCACATTTGGCATACATGTCAACAAGGGTATTCTCCAAGATGATATCTGATGCAATTCCAGCTTTGATGATGTCAGCATGGATCTCTTTGCCGTTTTCCAGGGCTGCCAGGCTGGCACATGCCTTGAATATGCAAATGAACGTGACCCTATTGGGTTTAAATCCTTCCCATATCATTTGCTCATATACCTCAAAAGCTTCCCTACCACACCCATTCTGAGCATACCCTGCAATTATTGTGTTCCATGAGGTAACATCTCGGTTAGCCATGTTGTCAAACACTTGACGTGCATCTTTAGTGCTCCCACATTTGGCATACATGTCAACCAGGGTATTCTCCAGAATGAGATCTGGCTCAATTCCAGCTTTCTTGATGTCGGCATGGACCTCTTTGCCCTTTTCCAGGGCTGCCAGGCTGGCACAGGCATTAAGAATGCAAATGAATGTGACCCGGTCTGGTGTCAGGCCTTTCTGTATCATTAGCTCATGAGTTTCCAAAGCCATCCTACCACACCCATGCTGAACACAACCTGCAAGCATAACATTCCAAGAGACCACATCTTTTTCAGCCATATTGTCAAACACTCTATGTGCATCCTTCATGCTCCCACATTTGGCATACATGTCAACCAGGGTATTCTCCAGAACAAGGTCTGGCTCAATTCCAGCTTTCATGATGTCAACATGGACCTCAATGCCCTTTTCCAGTGCTGCCAGGCTGGAACATGCCTTGAGAATGCAAATGAATGTGACCCTGTTGGGCTTCACCCCTTTCTGTATCATCTGCTCATAGGTCTCGAAAGCCTGTCTACCATACCCATGCTGAGCGTATCCAGCAATCATTGCACTCCAAGAGACCACATCTTGTTGAGCCATATTGTCAAACACTTGCCTCGCATTGTTCATGTTCCCACATTTAGCATACATGTCAACAAGGCTATTCTCCAGAATTACATCTGGCATATGTCCGGAGTTTGTGATAGCGGCATGGACCTTGATGCCCTTTTCCAGGGCTGCCATGCTGGCGCATGCTTTGAGAACGCTAATAAACGTAACCCTGTTGGGTGTCATCCCTTCTAATATCATTTGCTCATACATCTCCAAAGCCTCCCTACCACACCCATGCTGAGCATATCCTGTGATCATTGCATTCCATGAAACCACATCTCGTTCAGCCATATTGTCAAACAGTTGACATGCATCCTTCATGCTGCCACATTTGGCATACATGTCGGCAAGGGCAGTCTCAAGAATGATATCTGGCACAATTACAGCGTTGAGGATGTCAGCATGCACCTCTTTACCCTTTTGCAGAGCTGCCAGGCTGGCACAGGCCTTGAGAACGCAAATGAATGTGACCTTGTCAGGCATCACCCCTTCACGTATCATTTGGTCATACATCACGAAGGTCTCCGTACCACACCCATGCTTGGCATATCCTCCCATCATTGTATTCCAAGTGAACATATCTCGTTCAGTCATTTTGTTGAACACCAGACGAGCATCCACTAAACTTCCGCACTTGACATACATGTTGACAAGGGTGTTAAGTAGATAGATGTTGGGCTTGAATCCACTTCCGGTGAGGTGGGCATGCACATGCTTTCCCTCTGCTAGGCTTTTCATCCTGATGCACCCCTGCAACAGAGAGATATAAGTATTGGAATCTGCCCAAAAGCATCCTTGTTCCAAGATACGTATCGCCTGTTTCAGTTGTCCTGCCTTACACAATGTCCTCACATCCTTACAAGCGCCTGGTACGTTCTTGTTCACTCCCTCTCTTAGCCCTCTTTCAACACCAGTAGGCATGGTAGTGGTGCCAAATTCCAGCAAATGTAACTGATTTGACCCTGCCATCCTGCACGGTAAAGCACTCAGTTGCTGACCTTCACATTCAAGGTCACACAGAGTATATCTCATATACTCGTAGGTACTTGAAAGAAAGCACTTGTCTGGTGAAAGGTTTCATACTAGATATTTGATGGCTTTCTCTTGCCTACGCTTCCAGCATATGTATTACATATACTATTCAGAAAGCCTCTGCAATGTCATACTAATGTATGCAAAGACTACCCAGAACCACTTCTGACACTGTGTCCAACTTTACACAGAGAACAAAGTTACAACAAATAACAAATGTGTATGTAACATAACAAACATCTATGGGAGTACCTAGAAGAACACGCTGGGTAACTGACAGCGGGAGATCAGAACTCTGGAACAGCACCATGTGCAAAAGAGGAGGGACTGCCATAGTGAAAGTGCCCTGAGACACCCTCTCCAACAGTTTCCAGGATCATTTCAAGCACAAGAGTACCAATGAGACAGTGGATTGATAGCTACAAGAAACATGCGTGGGTAGATGGTTAAATGGAGAAGGCCCCTCACTGTCTCCTTTCAGTTATTCCTGCCTCCATAAGAAGAACGGATAGTTCCTTCCCCTCGCAAACCATAGTTTTACAGACCAAACACCCACCCATAGCTGCCAGACACTAGTTACTGCGCTGAATTGGTGCTAAAAGGTAAGTGTGTGTGCATGAGAGAGAGGGAGAAACAGAAAGAATGATGGAGTATCTCCTTGCAAACATTGGCTACCTTTGCAGAAATAATTCAGTGGATAACTTACAGGATCCATTGTGGGGTTTGATCTACCAGGGTTCGGAAAAGTGAGCCAAAATATTCATACTCCTGCTTGCACTCAGACAATGAAACAATCTGACTTCACTCAATGACTTTTGATTTAAGAGCTGGCATGAATCATGTCAGAGAGCTCATGTTAGGGCTAAATTAGCTGTCCCGGTTAGATATGATAACTGTGGGTTGCACTTCATACGGAAGTGCAAAATAGGAGGGACTGTGGCAATTGACCCTTTGTGATGCATCGCATCAAGGGCATAGTCCCCACCGGATAATCCCCTTGGGTTGACTGTTTGACATCACCAGGGTATTTGCGACACCTCAAATTTTAATTGGTGCTCCCGCTCGGCCACGATAATCCAGTTACTGTGCAGGGAATCGGTTGCTTAGTGTGGCGGCATTGCACTCATAGCACTACATTCGTGTCAGCACTGTCCTCTACTCAGCTTGCTGGACAAGTGATGTATGCTAATATGGATGTCCAGTCCGAAGGGAATTATTCAAGCGTAGACTAAATGGGCTGGCATTGTAGTTATTCTAAAACCTTAAAAAGGACGAGGCTGATCCAGCATTTCTCCACTAGCTCTAGCTGCAACAATCTGAATGCGGTTGTACTGCCAGTCACATTGTTGAGAGAGAGAGTGTGTGTGTGTGTGTACATCGGCGAGAAAGATTTTGAAAGCATCTTGTTGTCAGTAGAACGCATGCATTCACCTTACTGCCTCATCATGCCACTATGGACTAAATATGGGTTCCAAAGCTTCTCAACTTCTGCACTTAGGCTTTTAGATATCTACCTGTGTTGGGAACCTCATCGTTGAATGAGACCGAGGGCGGATGTGGCCACTCCTTTCTTCCGACCTCCGACTGGCATCCTCGCTCATTTCCCTGTCCATGAACCTCGTCCTCCTCCACCGTTCTCCATTGTCCCACGATTGACTTGACACTATTCGATTTCATGCGGTTCGGAAATTGCACACGGTCGTACTGCGTATATAGTCCACACCCCCTTGAAACTTTGCAGCCCAGGGCCACGGTTGCAAGCACCGTAGAGCGGGGAAGGCTTATGAGGGCACCCCCAGATGCCTCGAGGACCGATCCAGTAGGCATGTCCCCCGGGGTTGCCACGCACATGTGGGTTCCCATAGCTGCTCCTTCTCCAACTCTTTACAGAACCCAAATCTTGGGCTCTCTGTATTTTCACTTTAGACTACGAGGCTCGAGCGTGCTCGCTACAGCACTGGCACTCCTGCTCCTGGATAATACTGCACCTCATTTTGGTGCGCTACCCATCACCCTCAACATACATGTACGTGCTTCCACAAGAGTTTCGCTTAAGTTGTCTTGTCGGATTGTCCTCCTTTGTTGTTGTGTTTGCATCATCAGCAGTTGTATAATCATCCATACGTGTAGACTGTCACTATATTGTCCCCATTTCTCACCCACTTGCTGTTCTTCTTCTCAGAGAGAGAAGAATGGCAAAACTCTCCGCATCTATCCCCAGCGCGCAGTCGGAGGCCACACCCGAGAATCACTGTTCTTCTTTCGATGGATGGGCAGGGAGAAAGCTCACATCATGCACCAGATTAGCAGGCCTGGCAGTGGAGGTCAATTGGCTATCCGGATTGGCAGTGTCAGGCAGTCCCTTGCGAATGATAGCTACAATGCCTCCCCATTCTCCAGGGATTCCGAAGGCAGGTACAGACATTAAAATCTTCGGATTCTTGGGGTCGCTAAACTGTACGGGATCCAGGCTCACAGTGTCCTTGACCCATTCCAGCAGAAACTAAAATACATCTTCGAAGAAATAAACGTTCTGGACACACTGTGTTCTAATCGAAATCTTATAGTCCTTCTATGAGCTCCTTCAGTACGTGCTGATTTCATTTTCTGATATGGGCACCTCTCAATTCATACAGTGTGAGGGAGAAGAGAAATGTTATGTATTCACACTCCCGTCATGAGTCATAACCCTTAGGAGATGCCCTCTTTGAAGTGAACAACGTAATGAGCTTTCTCTCAAGTGAGAGTTATGACGCTAAATAGGGAAGACAGCTCAGTCATCATAACCTTTGTAGGGCCTCTTAAACGAGAGTGTGCCAGTACTTTGATAGCTCACTCAGGCAATGTAGGGTGTGCATAATACAGATATAGCTCGTTACCAAAGATGGGACACACATTGCTATACTGAGCAACAATCGACAGTAGCAATCAGGGGTTTATAAAGGGCAGAGAGAGATATGAACACTGGCAGTTCCCTGGACTTTTGGAGGGCATAATTTTCGCTGGATATGAAGCCTTGTGGACAAGTTCGGAGTTTTGAGTTTCCAGCGTATGGAAAGTCTGCCCGCAAACGCCCTGGTCCTACCAGTTACCGGTAGAGACATCATGCTACCCAACACATAGCTATGCTGCTGTAGGGCCCCAAGCCAAAACACATGTGGCACATTCGTCTCAAATCACACTACCGGAAGTCTGAGAGGAATAGAATGTACTCATAAGACTTTGTTTGCAGTAGCCTTGTGGCCTGTTAGAGAGATAGAGTGTACTCATAAGACGTTGTTTGCCGTAGCCTTGTGGCCTTTGACCCTGCGCCCAGTTTGAGCGGGAACAAAAGGAACAGAACCTACCTCTGTCAGGGGCTGACGTTGGTAGTAAGACTTACCTTCATATAAAGAATTAATCCGGGTTTTCCAGATATCCTCTAGAAATCCCTTCACACAAGCATCAATCTGCTGTGTGTGTGTTAGAGAGATAGAGAGAGAGAAGGAGGGGGGGCTCAATTCCCTGGAAATCCTATGGTAGCACTCCTGGAAAAAGTCGGACTATTAGGAGGTGGTCAAGGTATGTTAGTGGTGTTGGCATGCATGCCAAACAATGATCAAAGAATGGCTCTTGTAGAAGTTCTTAAATCCTTCACAGTGGTGGGACGAAAGGTTTGATAAGGTGAAGGTATATGCCTTTAGGACATCAAACAGTTTGTCCAACATCATGATGTTTTGTGGACTGAATTGTATCTGCGGTTGCTTAAGTTACGGCAAGTCCACTCTTCTCTGTGAAGCAGGCCGAAAGGGGCTGTCACTGTGCCTATAAGTAGGTTTGCTTGAAAGTATATTCCATGTCTTGTGAAAGATGCGTCAAACTTTGGGTGTAGCTTTGTCTATGGGCCAGTGGTGGTTGAGCTCAGATGATCACTGGTGGTTTCCGCAGAGAAGTCCAAGAGTGCCAAACTTCAGACATAAGGGCACCAAGGAGTTTCTTTGGATTGAGGGTTGGTCAAACCCGCAAGCAAAGCCATCTGCCATGACACAAGGTGGAGCACAACTTACTGATAATTCTAGTGTCGGATTACACCATAGCCCAGGAAATGACAGGTATCTTTTACGATTGTCATTTCTAACTCAAACAGATTCAGTTGGTTTATCTTCAAAGTAGATGACTGTATAGTCTTATAACCCTGTCAATTGTAGCCACCAGTGTGTCCTCATGGAGAGATCTTTCCTTAAAGTCTCCAGATTTACGTTGGGTTGAGCACAGTTTGTGATTAGAGTTTTGAGTCATGCAGGGTGGCAGGGTTGAAGCAGGCACAGCTGTGTGAATCAGACATGTCTATCATGACTAATGCTCTTGAAAGACAACCAAGAGAGGGAGTTAACCAGAATGCTTTTGGCATTTGTGAGGATGTGAGGATGCTGTGCAAGGCGGGACAGCTGAAGGAGGCGCTGCATATGTTGAGTCAACCAGGCATTTCGGCAAACTCCAATACTTACATCTATCTCTTGCAAGAGTGCATCAAAACTAAAGACCTAGAAACAGGGCAGCAGGTGCAGGCTCGGATAATTGAAACTGGTTTCAAACCAAATATCTTTCTACTCAACACCCTTGTCAACATGCATGCCAAGTGTGGTAGTGTGGTGGATGCACGCCAAGTTTTTGACAGGATGCCTCAACGAGATCTGTTTACATGGACTATAATGATGACGGGATATATGCAGCATCAGCGGGGTAGGAATGCTTTAGACCTCTATGAGCAAATGATATGGGAAGCCGTGACGCCAAACAGGGTCACATTCATCTGTGCTCTCAAGGCATGTGCTAGCCTCAGAGCTCTGGAAAAGGGCAAAATGGTCCATGCTGACATCATCAAAGCTGGAATTGCACCAGATATCATTTTGGAGACTACCCTTGCTGATATGTATGCCAAATGCGGCAGCTTAGAGGATGCATGTGATGTGTTTAATAATATGGCTCAACAAAATGTGGTATCGGAGACTGCCCTTCTTAACCTGTATGCCAAATATGGAAGCATGAAGGATGCATGCCAAGTGTTTGACAATATGGCTCAACGAAATGTCGTCTCCTGGAGTACAATGATTTCAGGATATTGTAAGCATGGGTGTGATAGGGAGGCACTGGAGATCTATGAAGAAATGATACAAGAGGGTGTGACACCTGACAAAGTCACATTCACTTGCGTTCTCAAGGCCTGTGCCGGCCTTGGAGCATTGGGAAAGGGCGAAGAGATCCATGCTGACATCATTAAAGCGGGAATTGTGCCAGATATCATCTTGGAGACTGCCCTTGCTGACATGTATGCCAAATGTGGGCACGTAAATGATGCATGCCAACTCTTTGAAAATCTGACTCAACAAAACGTGGTATCAGAGACTGCCCTTGTTGACATGTATGCCAAAGGAGGGAGCATGAAGGATGCACAGCGAGTGTTCGACAAGATGGCTGAAAGAAATGTAGTCTCCTGGAATGTGATGATCGCAGGATATTGTCACCTTGGGTGCTATAGGGATGCTTTGGAGATCTATGAGCAAATGACGGCGATGCCTGACAATGTCACATTCATATGCGTTCTCAATGTGTGTGCCAACCTGGCAGACCTGGAAAAGGGGAAAGGGGTCCATGCTGACATAATCAAAGCTGGTATAGTGTCATGTGTTACTTTGGAAAATAGTCTTGTGAACATGTATGCCAAATGTGGAAGCATCAAGGATGCACATCGAGTGTTTGACAATATGGCTCACCAAGATGTGGTCTCCTGGAATGCAATCATCACAGGATATGCTCAGCATGGGTGTGGTAGGGAGGCTTTGGCAATGTATGAGCGAATGAGATTGGAAGGGGTGGCGCCCAACAAGGTCACATTCACTTGCATTCTCAATGCGTGTGCCAACCTGGCAACCCTGGAAAAAGGCATAGAAGTCCATGCTGAAATCAGCAAAACACAAATCATGCCAAATATCATTGTGGAGACTGCACTTGTTGACATGTATTCCAAATGTGGGAGCTTGACGGGTGCACGTCATGTGTTTGATAGTATGACTCAACGTGATATAGTCTCATGGAGTGTGATGATAGCAGGATATGCTCAGCACGGGTGTGGTAGGGAAGCTCTTCAATTATTTGAGCATATGCAACAGGAAGGCTTGAAGCCAGACGCCATTACCTTTATATGTGTTCTGTCTGCTTGTAGCCATGTGGGCCTAGTGGATGAAGGCCGTCACTACTTTGATTCCATGACTCAAGTTCATGGCCTCAACCCTACTGTGGAGCATTTTCGCTGCATGGTGGACCTTCTTGGCCGTGCAGGGCAATTGGATGAAGCAGAGAACTTCATCGACAATATGCCAATTGAATTGCGTGCTCTGGTGTGGAGAGGCTTGCTTGGTGCCTGCAGAAATCATGGCAATGTGTTGCTAGCAGAACATGTGGCAAAATGCCTTCTCAAGTGGGATCCTAAGCACTCAACTCATGTGCTGCAGCTGGCAGGTGGGATAATAAGGCAAAGTTGAGAAAGAGCTCACAAGTAAACGAGATATGGAGATAGCGACTAAGGTTGCAGTTTCCAGGGAGGATACAGGTATCAGGAAAGACTCGGGATCTGCTGCCTGGGTATCACTGGCCAAGTTCTCACATCATTGGAGTAGTAGACAGAATAGCCCATGAATTCAGGAATGCATGCCAACTTGAGGAGATCTTCTGTGCAGAATGAAGGAGGCCCCGTCATGTACAGGGGTACGAAGGAACTTTGTCATTTCCACCACTGTGGGTAGTTGTTCATATTCTATGCAGCACTACCTGCTAGGACGCCTTGTATTGTCACAAAGAACCCTCCGGGTGTGTGGTGACTGCCAAACTGTTACTAAGTGCGTATCGAGTCTTGCGCTTTCTCAGAGCTATCCATGGTCATGATCAGAACAAGCTGTTGGTCTCTGCAAATAACTCCCTTTTGTCGTCATGAAGTACACCAGCACAGAAGTTTACAGAGGTCTACAGTCACATTTGTGCTCCAGTATAGTTCACTGACAATGAAGATCAATGATCTTAGAAGGAAATACACTAAATTCACCGGAGAATAGAAATGGAGACTGTAGATCTCAACGTAGACTGACAGGTTGACCAGTTGTCCATATAGGCCTATCACCCCAGGTGAGTGTCTGCAAGGGGTTTCTGTATGTGACCCCTCTACAATCGCATTGTTGAGCACTTGTAGAATAATTTACCTCCAACTGTCAACAAAGTGAGTTCCTAAGCTGCTCTGGATCCCCTTAATCCCCTTCCATCTCTTGAATCAATCCCATTAGGTGTGGAAATATATTTAGCAGACAACTTGGTTTCACCTTTCAAGCACCTGAACCAATTCTCCCAAGGAATTAACATCCATGCAGTGGCTCGCCACATGAACTACAATTCCACGATGAGATCCCTGAACATTGCACCTGCGTCGATTATCAGAGAGGCCTCAGAGAAAATGAGCACAATGCTATATGACATGAGTATATTTCTTTACACAAATACTTCACAGTTGCAAATGACTTCTGAATGATGATGTTCTGAGCTAGGCCCTGGTAAGACAGCCTGCTAGAGTATATGTACTGTACACCTTATACATGATCCGGTCAATACACATTACTCTTGTTAGCTGGTCTCCTGTAGCCGATGCCTTATGTCAGTTTTAGATACCTTATGATACGAGTGACTTCCGTGTCCTTGGTTCAAGTGCTTCCATGTTTCTCCCAGTTATGGCTTTGCTCTTTGTAGCACCAAAAAAAGTACCAATCTTACTATGTTGCTGGAAGATGGCTTGTTTGAATCAGGGGCAGTAGACTACTGCCAGTGGCTGAAGAACACAAGTTCTTATTCATACCTTTGGGTAAATTGGTTCTAACCAAAAAGTTGGCTGATATGGTGGGAAGATGTGCAGTAGTCTGCTGCCATTGGTTGAAGAACACCTGTAATTTCTGAACTCTTGCCAAGTTTGAATTATGTTGTGCCAATGTTCACTCGTAATCTGAGAGCAGAGAGAATGCGGGCCTTTTATCCAAATGTATTCAGCATTTGCTTCAATTCGTGGATATAATTTGTCTTCTACCACAGATGTATGAGTTGTCCACCTCAATCCAGCTTTGTCCTGAAACCTTTCTCACACCTCTGTCCTTCATCATTTTTCTGAGCTGTGCTCGGTCGTCCCACTTGCCAGCTGCAGCAAAGATGTTTGGTAGGAGCACATAAGTTGCAGTATCATGTAAATGTGAGAAGGCATTTTGCTGCACGTTCTGCTAGCCCTACATTGCCATGAATTCTGCAGGCACCAAGCAAAGCCCGCCACACCAAATCACCTGGTTCGGTTGGCATTTTGTTAATAAAGTCCTCTGCTTCATCCAGTTGCCCTGCACGGCCAAGGAGGTCCACCATGCAACCAAAATGCTCCATTGTAGGAGTGAGGCCATGATCTCGAATCATGGACTCAAAGTAGTGACAGCCCTCGTCCACTAGGCCCACATGGCTACACGCAGACAGAACACTTGTAAAGGTAATGCCATCCGGTTTCAAGCCTTCTTTTTGCATTTGTTCGAATAGTTTCAGGGCTTCCACAGCACACCCATGCTGAGCATATCCTCCAACCATGACACTCCATGAGACAACATCTCGTTCGGCCATATTGTCGAACACTCGACGTGCATCCTTCATGCTCTTGCATTTGGCATACATGTTAACAAGGGCCGTTTCCAGAACAATGTCTACTGCAATTTTGGCTTCAATGAGGTCGGCATGGACCTGTTTGCCCTTCTCCATGGCTGCCAACCTGGCACATGCATTCAGAATGCAAATGAACGTGACCTTGTCAGGCAACACCCCTTCCTCTAGCATTTGCTCATACATCTCAAAAGCTTCTATACCACACCTCATCTCAGTATATCCTGCAATCATGGCACTCCATGAGACTACATCTCGTTCAGCCATACTGTCGAACACATGACGTGCATCCTTCATGCTCCTACATTTGGCATACATGTCGACAAGGGCTGTGTCCAAATAAACATATGATGCAATTCCAGATTCGATGATGGCAGCATGGACCTCCTTACCTTTGTCCAGGGCTGCCAAATCAGCACATGCACTCAGAACACAAATGAATGTAACCCTGTCAGGCCTCACACGTTCTTGTCCCATTTTCTCATACATCTGTAAAGCCTCCATATTGCACCCATGCTGAGTGTATCCTGCAATCATCACACTCCAGGAAACCACATCTCGCTTAGCCATATTGTTGAACACTAGCTGCGCATCCTTTATGCTACCGCATTTGGCATACATGTCAACCAGGCAATTCTCCAGAATGATATCCGGCGCAATTCCAGCTTTGACAATGTCAGTGTGGACCTCTATGCCCTTCTCCAGGGCTGCAAGGTTCGCACAAGCCTTGAGAATGGAAGTGAACGTGACCTTATCTGGTGTCACCCCCTCCCTTCTCATTTGCTTGTATATCTCTAAGGCCTCCCTACTATATCCATGCTTGGCATATCCTCCCAGCATTGTATTCCATGTAAACATGTCTCGTTCAGGCATATTGTCAAACACTAACCGTGCATCCACCACACTTCTGCACTTGGCATACATATTGATGAGGGTGTTTAGTAGAAAGATATTCGGCTTGAATCCACTTTGGATAATATGCGCATGCACCTGCTTCCCTTCTACTAGGCCTTTCCTCTTAATACACTGCTGCAAGAGACTGACATAAGTATTGGAGTCTGCCAAAATGCCTCTTTGGTTCAAAATGTCCAGCGCCTCTTTCACTTGTCGTATCACAGCCCCACTACTGCTAGGAGAAGTCCTGTTGACTCCCTGACGTTGGTTTTCAATATGAGTGGTCATGGCTGATGCAAACCACCATGCCTGATTCAACCCTGCCATCCTGCATGACTGAAAACTCTAATTACAAACTTTGATATCAAACTGATAAAATGTATCACGAAGCTCCTAAAAACTTCAGAGAAAACATATCTTCATGAGGACAGCCTTGCTGTATAACACAGTGTTTGTATAGGCTTCCATATCACAAAAACTGCTTCTCACAACTCTGTTACCTTCGAAACCGACTGAAAAGTAATAACATTTCCTTCCTGTTAGACTTCAGTGTGAAATACATCTGGAAGTGAAACCACAGCCACATGCGTCATTTCCAAGAGGATTAGAGTAGCAGTGCCGATTTGACCATCATAATAGGATATCGATGTCAGCCCTTACATCAATACCCAATCTGTATTTGGATTGTTCGTTCCTGTGAAGCAATATGGGGATTTGTCCTTCAATTCATGCCATACCCAGCACAATGACTAACTGTTGACATGCATCACCTGAAGGGCTTAGTGGCAACCAGGGTCTTTGGGACTGCACAGAATTCCTAGGCTGCACACAGCTAATGCGTAGTCATTTACAGGGAATTGAGTGTTGGTTAATGCACTGGTACCACACTGACACTTTGAGGCTGAGGCAGTGATGAGATTTCTACCAGCACCGCTTCATCATGTGAATTGTCACACTTACAGGGAACTAAGTGTATGCTGGTACTGCCATCGTACTAAAAGCACAACGTTCATCCAAGACTGCTTCATTACCATCTGGCTACCTTGCATGTAAAAGAGGTTGCACAGGCAAGTTAGTGCTGTGATGATTGGGCACAGAAGGAGAGGGAGAGGGTTGATGTAACATAACAAGCATTCACCTTTTTGCCTCTAGTCTCCCACCACTGACTGGGGCTTGAGAAATAATTGTTCCAAGCTTTTCCACATCTGTGTTTGGACTTTTAGGACATTTGCCTGCCACCCAGCAGCAGTGACTGTCAGTAACAATCAGATCTATCGAACAAGCCAACTGACAAACCCCACAAGGAAAAGCAAGTTGCAAGTCAGTTCAGCCAACCCCATGTCGAAACCAGACCTCGTTCTAGGCCTTTGCCCAAACAGTCCCTCATAATGAAACAGGGCGCTCGACAGGGTGTGATGACTGGAAAGCCCACCAACAATAACTTTTGGGTACAGAAGGACTCGTATCACAGGGTAAAGGGTAGAACAACCTTCGTATTCTCGTCATCCTCCTCTGCTGGTCTCCACTGCTCTGCTTGCGGTTTCAGAAATGCACAGGGTGTAGAGGGAGTACAGCCCACACCTTCTTGAATCTTTTCCCCAATATCCGGGCGTGCAAGAGCTTCGTGAGGCCACCCCGAGATGCCTACTTGACGTGCATGGAAGGAGAAGACGAAAGGGATAGTGGAGAAGGCAGGCATGTCACCCACATGTGCCATGCTTATCGAATGCCCTGCCATGGCTTCTGCTCCTCCAAACTAAATTCCAAGATTTCGCCTCAGTGTGGAAAAGCAGGCAAATTGAGGCGCTCCACTCTACTCCACCTCATTCTCCACATTGACTGAAGGGAAGAAAACAGAGTTGTCCCAAGGACATGCCATGAGCATGTGCCAAATTTGGATCACTAGCTGTTCATACGTTCATACGCTCTCCGGGAACAAAATTCACTTGCATTCACCCAGAACCTGCATAGTATCCCCGTTCACTTCGGATCAGCAGATCGAGCGCGGCTAGAAACTTTCAGCTTGCTTCATGATGATGATGCTATCATCAAGTTTACCTATACACCACTTGTTATTGAGAATCAAGCTGGGCATCACTCTTCTGGGTTTGAGTGACAGAGGTTGCATCCTACTTCACAGGAATCCTTCAAACACCAGGTGCTACAGACGACCAGATAATCAAGAACCAACAACATATGATCACACTTCAGTTGATAGCTGTCGACTGCGACCAATTTCAGCACATAGACATTTTGATCTCGCGTTTCTGTAGCCAGATAGTTGCGCGCAAGTTGTTCAGTCTACAGACACAGTGAGAAGGTTCATAGAGCTCATGTTCTCAAATGTTTGCTTTACAGAGATTGAAAGAGTAGAAGAACCGGTCGCGAGTCATAGAGTCGGTACAAATTTTGGAAGTGTTTACGTGGGGGGCAGCTTTGCTTGTACAGAGAGTGAGCTTCTGCTTAGAGCAGGTAACGTGCTTTGTCCGACTGACACTATGAGGTGGCTGAGGGTAGTTTCTTGACATGCCACGCTCCAGAGCTCAACCCACTGTATGTATTGAGCAAGAAAAAGAGTGGCTGACATAACAATAGCTAGCATATCGAGTGATTGCTGTGGACCAGTTGAAGATATGAACCTCGGGAAGACAGAGGAAGAGACAATGTAAGGACTTAGGATGAGCAGCATTTCCATGTTGATGCTGTGGAAACATCTAGCAAACTCCGAATGATAGAGAGACAGGCCCACTGCCACTGTGCGAGGAGGACTGGAATTGTTGCCTCAGTATTGTGGATGCAGCAGACTGCTCTCTGCAAGAGACATGTACTACCATGTGCCTCAACTTCACCGAACTGTCACGGCCTATCACGCATGGAATGTTGTTGAATGTGTAGTAGACTGTGCAGTGCATGCAGCATGTAGGACTTTTGCAATACAATAAGATTCACTCGACTCGGGAAGTATGAACTTGTGAATCTCCATAATTCACCAAACTAACTCACAATTTATCAAAAATGCTCATATCATGAGGGTATTGACATCTCATTCAAATCCCTGATCCCGGCTTCCTGTGGCTATCAAACATCATAGGGTACCTTATGGTACCTTAACCTGGAATACGTTACATAATCACCTTGGTGATACATGGCTGTGGTTATGGACCACATTGCAATTAGCATAACCTAGTCAGATCAGCCACCACTAGAAGTAGATGTTGACCTCCTTTCCGTCGTTCATTTCACTCACATGATCCTTGGCTTCTGTCAAGGCCACCTGCAGACATGATGAAGTGAGCAATTGTAAGACACATGTCATAGGTTAGTAAGAACTACTCTGTATAAGACGATTTGTAAATCTGAAAATGAACACTACTTCAAAATCCAGTATCACCCCAATGTTTACACAGATCCGTAACTTGCCAAGGCACAAGGTGCAAAAGCTGTCATACCATACAATCACCACCAACCATTCAAGAACACAGTGAGCGCAGCACCGAAAGAAGTTACAGTCTCTAGCCACATATCAAAAACCAATTCTTTCAAGACGTTCAAGAATCACACTTCCCTCTTCCTGTCTCTCTTCTCCCCTTTGAACAGCAAACAGAAGCGGAGAGGAAAGGGAGAGTGCAATTGCCCGTTGTGCGGGCAATCTGAAGACAGTATTCATTTTCCGATACACTGTCCGGGGTTCTCTCACCAAAGAGACACTCTCTTCAAATCTATCAAGGGAATTGTGCCTGTACCCCTGTTTACCAACTTTGAAAGTCTCGAGGCTGAGCCAAAAGCCCAGGCTCCTGGGCCTAGTTTTTGGGCAAATCACACACAGCAGATTGATGCTTGTGTGAAGGGATTTCTAGAGGATATCTGGAAAACCCGGATTAATTCTATATATGAAGGTAAGTCTTACTACCAACGTCAGCCCCTGACCGAGGTAGGTTCTGTCCCTTTTGTTCCCGCTCAAACTGGGCGCGGGGTCAATGGCCACAAGGCTACGGCAAACAACGTCTTATGAGTAAATCTCTTCTCCCCTCAGATGCTTTTCTTGTCTAGGGCCATCAAGAAGCTTCCTACAGACCTTGCAGTGATTACAAAAACGCTACAAAAAAGTTTGCTGTGGAGATGATTTGTGCCTCAGCAGTTGACACTACATTTCGTCTACAAGTGGTCAACTTATCAGACCTGGCCATATTTGGTGAAGAAGTTGCTCGTGAGGTTCAATGTGCTCACAGCTGCTTCTCCATTGGCCTTGAGAGCCTGCGCTAATGCAAAAGCTCCTTGGTCCTGAATCAGGTCATACCAAGGCACAATATGTCAGTTCCCACCTGGGAACACATCTAACTGCACTGAGAAAGCACAATCAAATTGCTTCAGGACATATGACCAAAGCCTTGATGAGGCAGTGAGCCAACTACGGCTAGAATAAAAGTTCTGCATTCATGACCCATCCAGCCAGATAGCAAAGTGGGCAGGTTTTCATAACCCTCTGCAGTTTGGCACAGAGGAGACCTTGCTTAAAAGACTCTGGATTACCCTAAATGGTATCTGTCAGGATGTAGAACAGGGAGTCCTGTCATGCTTACTCTGATTTCATTGAATCCAAGATCAAGGGAAGTAAGGTGTTCATTGACTACTCGCAAACTCCGAGCCAAAACAGCTGCACCCTGTGAGAGCCATACCCCCTTCAGTTGAAAAGTTTAGGAATTATTGTACATATCTGTGAATTTGTAACTTAATTTATATCCTATCAACCATAGAATGTGTTGCATTACTAAAGTGACACCAGGAAGGCAAGACTAACCGTAACATGTGATTAGAACGATCCATCAAATGCTGGTCACAGCATGGTCACATAGCATATTCACTTAGCATATTCCACTATAGATGTTGACAACACTCTTGGCCTGCATTCATCTGGTGACAGGTGGAATAATTGATTTCCTAGCTTCTTGTTTGAAGACTTTTCTAAGGCATGTAAACATGAAGTAAGAAAAAATACCGCATCACCGAGGTTGTTGGCCCGCAAGTCCAAAGTAGAGATCGTCGCATTATACTGCAATGACTCAGCAAAGTGTTCTGCCCCCTTCACCCCTATCTGGCATACATATATCCACACCCCACTACGTTGCCATCAGACAAGGTATCTCACAAACATGATGACCAAACTCAGAAGAAGGTTGTCATGGCTACTTTAACCTTGAT
This sequence comes from Takakia lepidozioides, assembly GCA_030704615.1. Lineage (NCBI taxonomy): Eukaryota > Viridiplantae > Streptophyta > Takakiopsida > Takakiales > Takakiaceae > Takakia > Takakia lepidozioides. The sequence continues at coordinate 52,932,799 of CM060731.1, forward strand.
GTATACAAGAGAAGGTTGGAAGACAACACTGACATTCCTTGAACAATTTGGGCCAACCAACCACGTATATAGTTACATAAATGCACACCAAATTGACTTTTCACACCTAAACCTTGCAATACAGACTTGCATAACAAGAAACTACCAAAGAGAGGACGGAAATGAATGAAGTAAAATCAAAGCTTTTAACTTGTGCATAATGACCTTGAAGGGTCACAAGGCCCACTTTGTCAGAGTAGATTACGGAAGTAGCAGTGAGGTATGAGCACAGTAGAGCTTCCACCTCTCAATAGTTGAACACAGCAGTTTTTGCCGAAGAGCACTAAGAGGCGATACACCATTCAGTGTAAAAATGTACTCGAGAGGTTTTCTATGGCAATATATACTGTGATGGAAATCAAGAGGCACAAAACAATACAAGCCCAACACACTGCTAGATAACGTACCCCTGGGCCACCCAGCTCAAAAGAATAGTTGAAGATGACAAACCTGGCACCAGCCCAAGCGAAGAGTTTCGATGTTGCCATGAAATTTAAGTGTTTCCGACAAAACCTTGGCACCATTGGGTCCAATCGGGTTGTAGCTGAACTCCAACTGCAACGGCAAACCAACACCAATGCCAAGAACAATTTTAACCTCTTCTTCAACCATTCTTGAATATTCTAATGACAACACCTATGTGAGGACATTCTTTCCTGCATATCCCCATTAGCTTCACGATGTGTCCTTAGAGCCAAACAGTACAGCCCAGGTGGGCTTAAGACCCACTGCTCAGAAGCAAATCTAAGCGAAGTAGACTGTGCCAATCCCAAGTGAACCCCAGAAAAGCTTGGAAAAGCTCCTTAATCAGCAAAGCTGGTAGAAGAGCTACACTTACAGTTGTGATAGAGGTGTTTTCCTTTAAAGCACTTGCAATGTGGGCTGTCCCATCAGCACTGATGTTATTTCCACCCTGCGTCCAAAAAAAGCTGTCAAGACCTCCTGTCCTAACACACTAACACCCACTATCGAAGATACAAATATTTAGTAGAAGCACGACACTTCAAGTAACTGTACACTTGAACAGACCTACTTACACCTACAGCCTTCAACATGTACATTGCTCTTCAGCTTGACAGCCCATTTTTGGAATCTCGAGTCATTTCTCAATTGTCTTGTTTCTGATGGGCAGATAGGTGTCATCCAAATACCACCTCACCTAGAGTACTGCCAGAAGGCTACGCAGTACCCTGCTCCATCAAGGCCCACTTGATCAAGTCATGCCTACAAACCTACACCATTCAGGGACACCAGGTTTGAACTCACCAAGTCAATTGTGGATATCGACTTGTTCCGCTTCAAGGCATCAGCTACTCTCTCAGCGCCCTGGACAATGAAACCAGACCAATCTTAACGTGTTTACTTTTTGGAGTACACTGCAGAGTGAAAGCACATAATTTCTATTTCATTAATGAATAAAAGGACAGGGAAGAAAAAAGATTGTGGTTGAAACTGTCAGTCCCAAGTATTCTCAAGGTTTTGGAAAGGATTGGAGGTTGAACCTGGTCACCAATGTCATTCATGTATAGATTTAGCCATTGCAAGCTTTTGCTCTTTTTAATGTATTCTGCCACATGGAACGCTCCCTTAGGCCCTATGTTGTTGTTCCCAAGGTCCAGACTTGTTATCTTTCCTGCAATGGAGGAGCAGGTGCCGGTTAGTCCATGAAAATCCTCCTTCCTCACTGACTTTTGAAGGAAACGCACATCCTGACGGAGTTCCTTCAGTTGCTCATCATAAAATCACCTTTAGCTGCGCCCATCTGTATAGAGGGCTGCATGAACCATGACTGTTGAGTGATCGAGAGCAACAGAATTGTGTCATTCATTAAAAGCATTACTGAGTACTTTATGTGTCTCTACAATTGATCCGTATCACTTGCTAATGGTGCAAATAAATTCACACCTGGCATGGACATTGTTCACAAGTGGGTCATATAGAAAGACTTTGTGCCTCATGTCTCTCCCTGGCTCTCCCCTACCCTGCCCCCCTCTCTCTTCCAGCCATCTGTCAAGCTACATTCAGTTGGGGAAATCTGAGGTCAATGTTGTAAATATGAGAGGCTAAGCAGTCCACAAATTGCGTAATTCGACTGAACCGGAGATATTCAACACCTCGTGATACCATCACAACATACCCTTATGAGCCAACAATCCAGTCACTAATGCACGAGCACCTTCATTCCCCATTCCATTGCCATGGAGATGCACTTCCTGAAGACCATTTCCACAAAAGTTGTCAAGAAACAACTGTAATTGACTTACTCAAAGAATGAAGAGTGGAGAGGATTTCAATATTCACAATCGCATAAATAAAGATGGTGTACTTACTCTTAGATGTTTGTTTCCTTCCAGACCCTTTGCAATCGCAGAGCCTCCAAGTGCACCACCATAATTACCACTGAAATGCAACAAGTCAAACCAAGAATTAGAGCAAAGAGAGAAATGTCATTCTACAGGGTAGAGGAAATTTGGGCTAATGACCTTGCAGAGGAGAGGCTGCAGAAGTGCTAGCAATCAGTGGCCTTGCCATTGGAAAAAAGGGCAAGTTTTTAAAGACCAACACAAATCAGCAGCTCAAATTGCCAATCTTGAAGGGGAAATCAAAGGCAACAATAGACCATCTCGAGTAGCTTGCCATCTACAAAGGGGATAAAGCTCCTACATATGTATAATTACATGACCTACTGTGGTTTGCTTCTTTAGTACATTGTTCTCAAAGTCCAGATAATCAACCTCAGTGTTTGACTCTAGTCACAGAGTCAAACAAAGAAAGGCAACTCACTTCAAACGAATGGAGCGAAGGGTCTTATTTGTAGTCAATGCCTCAGCAACTGCAGCAAACCCCTGCCATATGCTGAAGTGCGATCAAAATCAGGAACAATCCAATGATGAATGCAATGGGGCATATCCACCACTTGTACATGCACATCAGTATCTTGTTACCACTACACATCAGGCAGCCATCCAACAAGGTCACAAGCCACCACGATACTTGCTGCTTTGACACAGGGTGCAAGGGTTCTAGTCCCTCCACTCAGACTTTAGTTACTGGACTTCTTAAGGGGCTCAATATATTTGGAAGAACTACAGCTGTCCAACTCCCAACAACTTAGTGGATGTTCTCCAAAAGCCACTGCTTTCGAGAGAGACTGAGAATGAACTCATAAGACTTTGTTTGCTGTACCCTTGTGGCCATAGAGAATGTACTCATAAGACGTAGTTTGCCGTACCCTTGTGGCCATTGACCCCGCACTCCGTTTGAGCGGAACACAAAGGGACAGAAACTACCTTTGTCAGGGGCTGACGCCGGTAGTATGACTTACCTTGGAACAGACAATTGATTCGAGTTTTCCAGATATCCTCTACAAATCCTTTACTGCATGGGTTTGATTGGCACATCTTGGAAGCCTTTTGAGTCTTACAATTGTATCCTTAGAAGTACCGAGATATCTCCATACTGACAATTAAAGGTAGCCAAAGCAAATGTACTTTTTGACAATAAGGACAGAAGATGAAGGTTGATGGGTGAAGTTACCGAGTACTCAACCACATTGTTATTGAGCTCCAAGCTGGTGATGTGTTCATTCTTCTTCAGCATCTCTGCAAGAGCTTTGGCCCCCTGCAAGAGGACCAAACTAGCTAAATGAACAAAATTCCAATTCAGACAAGCAGGTGCTTGCACTGGATCCACTGTTTCTTAACATGATAGGCTCCAATACACACCTCATGCTCAAGCTGAGTCCTTAAATAGTAGGAGAACATGCTATTATTAGGACCAAGTTCGAACTTGCTACTGCAGCTACAAGTCATTGTTGACAAACACCTATAAAGCTTGTTCATCCCGCTTTATACAGTATCTCACTGAACTGTGTACTGTTTCGGAATTACCTCATCACCAACGTTGATACTGTTGAGCATTAGCTTAGTGATCCCCTGATTCTTTTCCAATATGGCAGCCAACTCCTGCTAGACCAATATAACATGATTAGCACATCCAATGTGGGTTACTGGCCTGCTAAATGTGTTTACACGAAGTTGCAAGAAATTAACAGCAACACTTCAACACTCTGGTACACTTGCCAAGTTGCCAAGGGCTCATATTGCCAGACCTCAATTAACAGTCAGACTACCTATGGCCCTGTACAGTATCTCAAAAGATTTAGAGAAGTACGGACTCCCTTCTCTGTAAACTTCTCTCAGCCATACTTTGAGAAATTTGCAAAGGGATTTAAGTACTTATATTCGCGCTTTTGTTGAATAAAGACTAGAAATTTGAGCCAAAAAATCCATGGCTAACACTCTCAAGCACATGGCACATACCGTGGCTCCTTCATCGCCAATGCTGTTTCCAGAGAGATTGAGCGTTTTGAGGAAAGAATTAGTCGGAAGCACCTGTGAAAGGGCTTTCAAACCAGTAGCTGTAATGCCATTGGCAGAAAAATCAACTGTTTCTGCATTCTGTTTCATGACATACAGACTTATCAGTTCATAAGGTAAATACTGAAGCACACACAATTATCTTTGGTCTCACAGAGACACTGCAACAAGATAGTGACAGAGGTCACTTGGAGCATCCATCTTCAATCAATCCTACATGTCTCACCCCAGAAGCACATTCTGTCTCTCCGGTTTTTCTATGTTTTTGTTGTTCACTTGTATCTCTTGGGCATCCCCAGTCACATAGACTTTCTTTCTTTGCAAGAAGTAGAAACAAAGCACCACTTTCCTGCATAATACTGACTTTTTAAAGATTCCCCGTCATTAGTAGAGGGCCTTCAGCTTGAAGATTCAAAGTGCATCACAGCCTTACTGCTTGTGGCACACACTGTCTTTGGGTGATACTTGATGTATCCTGAAGTACTTCTTGGTCAGTCCTACCTTGTCCCATGGGCCCTCATGGACCTCAGTGGACAGACACTAACACACAGACAGAGACACACGGCAATCAACATCTTATGAGTACATTCTCTCTTACTCCTGCCATAAACCATGGGGTGCCAACCCCCACAAAGGGCTCCAGGAGGGTTAGTTTCCCACGGGGTCAACCACCATAAGGTTCAGGCAAGCCAAAGTTAGGAGGGAATGACATAAGTACATTCTCTCTCCTGCCATGCAAGTAATGGTTGGACAGCCATCAGCTGGCAATTTTCTGCGTACTACAAAGCAGTAGCCCAGCAGCCTCCCACAGACAAAATTCTTCTTTAGTTAACCACCTTAAGAACAACTCAATTCACTTCCACAATTCAGAAAACTCAATCCTGACCTTGTTGAATGCTAATCCCTCTGCCAGGAAGACAAAACCTTCATCTCCAAAATTTCGGCCTGCATGTTGGACAATTGAATCATGAATTAGTCAAGGGCATGGCTCTCTTGCAAAAGCTATAGCAGATGCTGCTTCGGAGAAGACCAGCTCTTTCTTTGAGGTAAGGGTTAACGGATAGCTTGAGGGTTACTTTTGCAGGAGAAGGCACCTAACACAGAAAGCTTCGCAGATGGGCATGAACCAAGTGACCAAGCAACATTACCCGACATGTCAACATCCCGAAACGTTCGTAGTTCTCGTGCAAATTCATTTAGACGGGCCATGGATTCTCGTCGGAACTTCTTCTCGTCACCAGCTGTTGACAACTCCAAACCACCTGAAACCTTTGGCAGCGTGGGCAGGCCACCCCTTTCCCTCACCCAGGTATACAACGCTGGCCATACAACAAAGTCACATCTTAGATGCTATTATACAAGGACAAGAACGTAATACGGTAGGCTGGCGTACACTCCCATCCTACACATTGCTTGCGCAGCAATCCATACAACACGAAAGCATTGGTATCTTGCTCCAATTACATTTCGGATTATCTGTTTCAAGGTTGGAAGACCTACATCCCAACAGGATAAGACTAAAGTTATATATGCAACAATGCAGCACTTGATCTTGAACCCTTTAATCTCCAACCTTCAGGTATTGCTGCAAGGACTTCCTTGTCAGCATGCAGGGAGTGAACTGACAGGGAGGCGCTTGAAATTTTAACCACACACGCAACTCGAAAGCTCCTCATTTAAGTGGCTAATTCACCAGGTGCAGATGTAACATACCAAAACCCAATCCCACCACCACTCCCGCACAAATGAACAATCCAGCGAACTCTGCATTGATAGGAGAAGCGGAAGGCTCATCTGCTTCTGTTGAGAAGTAGTACTGCTTAGCCCCAGAACTCTTATTGCCTACTGTTCGCCTAGGGCGTCGGGGAACTTCTCCGCCTTGCGCCCGTGTCCCCAAATCTGACCTCAACTGCACTCCATAAGCATGTTGTGGGCCACCTCCTCCTCCAGACAAACCTTGCCCGATTCCTACCAAAAATGTTTTACCAACAAGACTTGAGGCTAAGAACCCTAGCTTTTGCTCCCCTGCAAAACCGCAGCCATCCCGCGATGTGAGAGAAGGCCTAGATGGTGAAGAAATGCCTGGTCGGCACAGCAATCCCGCCATCTCACGCAAGGCGCAGGCAGGCACAGGCCCTTCACGCAGCCATCCTCCGCACGTAAAGACCCGGCAGGGGTTTGGGCAGGCTCTTGACGACAGTCACCTCCGCCCAGTCCTAAACTTTCCTCTCGGAGGCGCGACGATCCAATCGTTGGGAACGTTAGAATAGTGGGGACAGATCCGGTACCTAGTGGGGATAGATCCCTAGTGGGGAACGATACAGCAGTGGGTAGAGTAGGGCGAACGGTAGAATAGTGGGGATAGATCCAGTAGGAGTGCCTAGTGGGGAACGAGAGGATAGTGGGGATAGAGCAATGGGTAGAGTAGTGGCGAATGATAGAATATTGGGGAATAGATCCAGCACCTAGTGGGGAACAAATGGAGTAGTGGGGATAGATACAGTGCCTAGTGGGGAATAATGGTGTAGTGGGGATAGATTCAGTGCCTAGTGGGGAGCCAGAGAATAGTGGGGATAGAGCAATGGGCGAACGATAGAATATTGGGAATAGATCCAGCACCTAGTGGGGAACAATGGAGTAGTGGGGATAGATGCCTAGTCGGGATAGAGCAATGGTAGAGTAGTGGCGAACGATAGAATAGTGGGGATAGATACATTTACTAGTGGGGAACAATGGTGTAGTGGGGATAGAGCAATGGGTAGAGTAGTGGCGAACGATAGAATATTGGGGAATAGGTCCAGCACCTAGTGGGGAACAATGGAGTAGTGGGGATAGATAGATACAGTGCCTAGTGGGGAACAATGGGGTAGTTGAAACAATAGAACACCTAGTGTGGAACAATAGAGTAGTGGGGATAGATATAGTGCCTGGTGGGGAGCGAGAGAATAGTGGGGATAGAGCAATGGATAGAATAGTGGCGAACGATAGAATATTGGGGTAGTTCCAGTACCTAGTGGGGAACAATAGAGCAGTTTTACAAAGGATTTATGGGGGTAAAAATAAAAAACCTTCACCAGAAAGAGCCAATGGTTAATTTACAACGTCCAGATGTTTCCTACGTGGACTTGTTGAAATGTGACACGTGTTATACAGTAACCCTTCTAGCCCTGCCACCTCGTTATTCTCGCCACATGGACGTTGGGCAGAACTTACACTGTGACCCTTGCAGCGATTTTAGAAAAGTGAAAAAAATCACACGGTAGAGTAGTGGCGAACACTAGAATATTGGGGATAGATCCAGAGAGATTAGTAGGGATAGATATAGTGCATAGTGGGGAATGACATAGCAGTGGTATAGTGACGGGGGTTGGGTAGCATGTGAACAGGCTCACGCCAGCGGGCGTGAGCACAAAGAAATATTTCGCATATTCAAGAATATTCTTGAGAATATGCTATTGTGAAACCCAAATGCACTCACGTGGTAAGAAATACGAAACTATCTGAAAACTATGCTCACGCGAAAAAATTCATGAAATTAATCGACCAAAGCTTTAACCCCTAAGCGCCCATTCGACCCATTTTCGGCCGAAATGTTTTGGTTTTTCGGCTCTGTTTTTCTTGGATTTTAACCGATTAACCTGATTTTTGGAGGGTAGGATGTCAGCCACATGGGAGTCAGGATTCCAAGCGCGATTAGGTTTTCTTTTTTGTTAGGGTTGCAATTTTTGGCTGCGCAGGAGGTGGGGTCTGCTTCTGCAGCGATTTTTGCTTGCTCCCGCGTTTTGAGCGTCGTCTCTCTCCTTCCCGCGTTTTGCCTTGTGTTGTGATCTCGTCTGTTGTGGCGTTCGCGCGTGTTCCATACTTTGTTGCAGGTTGCCGTTGCAGATGCCTTGACAAGTTGCCGTTGGTGGTCTGCTCTGATTTGCATCTTCCATTATCTCTTTTTCTTTCAGTCGAGGAAACTTGGAAATTGTGGGCAAGTGCCAGAGACTGAGCCATAGCTATGAGAGAGGATGGGCCGACATTGCATTGATACTCATTGATGTTTTGTCAAGAGCCATAGCCTTCTCTGATTATAGATACTTCTATGTTCAGTAATTGATATGGTTGATTTCTTACTGCAGAGACGTGGAGACCTTTGATGCCAAAGAGGGGGTATCCTCCTTACGACATTTTTTCTATGTAGTAGTGTTCTGTCTTTTTCTAAACACAGTGGTGTGTTTGGGGGTTGGTTTGTTGTTGGTAGCCATGAAACGTTTGTACTGAGGATCCAGCCGTAGAGAGTCGCTTGACAGTCCAAGGAGAGGTATGATTTTGTGGTTGTGCAGTATTGGGGTTCACTGAGTCCTGATCTGAATGGTTTGTTTGCTACTCCAGCTTTTTGCCTTAGTGTTCATGTAGCTCTGAGGTCTTTGCTGCAACAATTTTGTGTTTCAATTAGGACTGAGTCCATTTTCTTTGTGTCTAGTATAATTATGTGGTAGTCCCCCAGTCAAGCGGGGGTGCGCACAAGGGTGGAGACTCCTTCCCTCCCTACTGGGGAGGAGTCTCCCCCCTTGTGTTCATGTGTGAGTTGCAATTGGGGCAAGTTAGTGGGTTCAACTCCCACTCACACAATTCGGCGTGTAAAGGTGGGTTCATCTCTAGTTTTTCTGAGTCTGATTTGATGTTAGTGCTGGCCACATGTTGGTCTTTCTTTGTGTGAGCTGCCAGTTGGGGCAGGCCACTGGGTTCAATTCCCACTCACACAATGGAATTATTTGTGTTCAGGTTTGTATGTTGCCTCATTGTGTTGGAATTTTGCTGGCCTTCAAGCTTGTGTGGCTGCCTCATTGTCTCTAAACTTTCGGAGTGTGCAGATTGTGTGGAACTTGGCCAAAAGCCTTCAGCATGGGCTGCCAGTTGGGGCAGCTCCATGGGTTCAAATCCCACACATGCTTGGCCACTAAGGGTGGGAGATGAAGCTGAGGTTGTTTTGCATCTCTATATTTTGGGAGCTTGGGCTTGTGTGGAATTTGGCTTCAGCATGGGCTGCCAGCTGGGGCAGCTCTGTGGGTTCAAATCCCACCCATGCTCTCCCACTATGGATGGGAGATGCTGTAGTTGGCTGCTGTGCTTGATTCTGGCCTTTGTCTGGTACCCCCTGACACTTTAAAAATCGTATGGTTTTCCTGTGGCATTTGTTGGAGCAGGTACAGGACAAGGGCCCCTAAATTTTTCATTCAAAATGCATGTTCATCCAACTTCATCCACATCAGTTACGATGTTAATTTTGAAAACCACGCGACCCGATTCAGGTCGCGTTGTCGTTTAAGGGTTAAAATGCAGCAGAATACTCCACACCTGATTTTTACGTACCCTGGAATGGTCGAGCGCAGCGCCTAACGTTGTGTAAGACGTGGCGAGCCCGGTAGGGCGAGACAGGCGGTGCGCACAGCATTAGGTGCTGTTGCGAGGTCTTTCCAACACGTTAAGGGTTTTGAATGTTTATGAGCCACGTGTCATACTATCATTGGAAAAGCAAAGCAAAACAGTGCATTATGACCGTAATCTACACTTAGGGCGCATTACGCCCGTTATGTGCAGGCTATCGTGGACAGGGGAATTTATTGAATATTATTAGTCTGTTAAATGGCGTAATACACACCCAAAATCCTTAATGTGTAGGGGAAGGCAATGAGTATTGGGCCTTTCTAGATTTTTGGGCTGTATAGCGTGTTAAATCTGCGAACCCTTGTGCTCAACACCCTTTCAAAAACGAAAGAGACCTATGTTGAGCAGAAGGGTCCTCCGTTGAAGGGGTGTAGGTTCTGCGTCATAAGGTAAGTCAGATAACAAATGAATAATTTTAAAATTTCTTTACACCAATTAGGAAATATGTACCCAGTATCCACACCTGAGTCACTTTGCAACAACCGACATAGACTTTTGCAGTTTGTGGCTTGCTATAAAAGCAATTACATGATTCACTCCAACTTCAGAGGGCCAGGGCCAAAACTTTGGAATATGTTTGTTCTGCAGAAATATTTATTGGAAGATGACCTACTGTCATGGTTTTAGTCACGGCTTATTGGCCCTGCCCTAGGACTATGCAAAGGGTTTATCGAGAGTTGCCACTTATTCTCTGCACCAATTTTTCCATGGAATGAGGTATTTAAAGACAAGTGTAGATGTATTCCATCCATATTTACAAATAAACGAAATCCCTATGTCCCGATGTAAAACCACAATGCAGTATTAAAGCCATGTTGCCTTAAGTTTTATCTATAAATAAATAATTAAACAGAGGGAGTCATTCATCTGAGCTCGTCTCTTGTTTTTCTATCATTTTAAGCAAAAAACAAGATGGGAAGAGCCCTCATACTGTTATTAATGCGGGGAAATAAACCCCATGAGGCCATAAAGCAAACACGCCAAGACCTGCGAGGGCGAAACCCATCCACAATGGATGAAAACGTCCATTAACTCACTATAGGGACCAAGAGAAGTAGCCCAGTAGCCAAAGGTCGAGACTTGGGGCCTAGGATGGTGCTCGCGGTGGGCCAATTATGTATCCCGGTTGGGGTGGATTGAGTTGGTTGGAAGCCGAGTACCATGCCCCGGTGACTTACATAAGATCGGGGGGCTTAAAGGTGTGCATCACGTCACACCCTTTACTAGCAGTGTGAAAGTTGCCATGAATAATAGATGAGCACACCTGGACTGGCGAAGGCTCGAAGAAATGAGCAGTTATTTTGTACAAAAAATCAACATCGTTCCTAGTTGTATGGATGTGATCATTTGTTTGAAAGCAATTACTAATCAAGTTGTTAGACGACCAGAGTGTTTGGGAAGCATATCATGGGTTAAAAAAATGACACGGCCTCAGAGAAAGACGTCGATGCCCCGACAACATCCTAAGTATAGAGCAGAAAGTCATGCCCGAAGTGCTTGTGATGAAGGCCTAATAGTTGAAGCTGAGTCTTGCTGCCGAACTTAGTCTTGCTGCACGACGTCCAGTGATGTGCTTCCAGCTGAATTCTCCTTCAAAATTTTAAATGTTGTGTTGCTACACTTTCTCCCTTCTTACCTCATGCACTTAGGCAGCTAGCCGAACAGAACCACCATTTTTTATCACCTCCGGCTTTGATACAGTTCTTTGCCATGACCCCAATATCTCCTGTCCAACCCCAGGGCTCCCAGCCATAACACTCCCATACCTGTTTCGATTCCTCTTCTTTGTCCATGATTCATCAACTTTGGAAGCAGGGGTTGTTTCTTCCGCTCTGTCTTCTCGGGGGGTGCTATTCCGTGAGCCCGGAGGCGTGAGCCTGTGAGCCCAGGAAAGCGTGAGCCCAGCACAGGCTCACGCCACGTCAGCATGCAAACAGTGCCTATTTCCGCGGATGTCACCTATTTCCGAGTGGTGTCACCTATTTCCGCGGGTTGATGTGGGTAGAATTGAGAATTCCTGAACAGTTTTTGATGAGGTGGACTTCACCGTGATGGATTCACCAACCATTCTTCTAGCAGGAATAGTTTGGGGACCAACTAGCAAATGATGCGAGAATGCTCTACACGAACCAAAGTGGTTTGTTTGTTTTCGCAATGTACTCAAGTCTGTGAGGTCCCCAAAACACCAAATAGATTGAAGGAACAATCCAGGCAGTCCATGCAACCCCCATCTCCAACAATAGTTTGTAACCATGAATGTGAATTCCACGCACACATTGCAAACAGGACAACAAGGACACACAACCATCCCATTTCAAATTTGGCCCAGAATTAAACCAAAAGAAAACTTCATATCAAGTGTCGCAGTCATCACAATCAGTGTCCACCTCCTGTGCTATGTCATCTACAAAGATTCTGGCCCCAACACCACGTGTTCTACGAAGGCCGTCGTAAGGTGGACTCCGAGTGCCATGAACGGACATGCTTGCTGCGAGTGCCTCCGCATAGACAGGTAGCACGCAAGACCGAGGAGGACTGCAAACAAGTCCAAATAGGTGTGATAGCCCTGGAGGGCAAGTGGAAGCACGCGGATTCCTGCACATGTCCACAAAACCCCATTTTTAACACAATGCAATGCACAAGTCCAACAAAGAGGATGTCTCCCATGTGCACTTTGCCTCAAGAACAACGATTCTCGATATTGAAACAACAATGCAAGCATGCACAGGTTGAACTTACTCACAGGCAAAGTCGGAGTCCAGCTCCTTGTCAGAAGTCTCTTCTATATCAGTATCAGCGAGACGGGGCTTCGGAAGGACTTGAGAAGTGTGTCCACCCAAACCCATCAGGAGGTTCTTGTAAATCTCAGCATCCCCTTCAATCCCAAAGAGATGTCGCGCACTGGCCTTGCAAGCGTGGTAAGAAGCACCTGCAGTGGAATAGAATGAATGAAGCAGACATTGAAGACACATTCGGAACGGTGGGAAGTGTTAAAAGTGCAAGCTCAATCAAACCTCATGAAATGTGAATGTTGAAGAGACGAACCTGTGCCCATCGACAAATTCAGAACTCTGGCGTCTGTGTAGGTGCAGCACTCCACAATCGTTTGAATGAAAGCCGGGCTCCTCTCCCTCGCCCTTCTCCAAGGAACCCCATTCCCCCTTCGCAAGCACACGTTGCTGTCGACGTAGTTGTGATGCATGTCATCCGTGGGAGGATCTGTCCTGTCATCTATGAACTTGGCCCCATGAGTGATGGCGAACTCGGTAATGCCGGCCGGAGTCGTTTGTGGATGCACTCGGACGAGACAAACAGCTTCAAACAGACGAGTCTGCGAACATGACATCCACAAGGAACTAAGAAGCAAAAAAAAATCGGGCCCCTACATATGAGTTCGAGCGACCTATACAACCCCATCCGAGAACAACCAAGAAGAGGAAGAAGAAGGCAAACTCACCATTTCTCCCGGGCGATCCCCCTTCGTAAGGTACATGCTGTTCACACAATTCCATGTCTTCACGTCTCTCATGCCCGAGGCTTTCAAATAGCTGGAAAGTGCACGGCGACACCGAACGTCGATGGACTGGATGAGCACCAAAACACCTGCATCGGACAGGAAAAAGTTGCAAAAGGAGAAAACCCACCGCCAGTAGCGCTCATCAAAAGCATTCCAACCCGGACAAGCACCCGATGGAGGGATATCCCGGACTGCCAACCCATCAGGGATGTCCAAGATGATGAGTTCGGCTGCATATGGCTTCTCCTTCCCGTTCACCCAGGATTTGGTCATTTTAGCCTGCAAACAAAAATACAATGGAATTCTCACAAGTTTAGAAACGATCCATGCCCACAGCAGACAAAGACAACAGAAGCCACAGAACCCAAAGAGAACACGCACCGTGCTGAGGAACTCCACAATCATGTCCCACACTGGTGATGGCTCGCCCTTGTAATCAGATTTCTTCGACTCCATCATGGCAAGGAACCCGACGTTGGCCATCTCCAACCTGGTTGGGCGAATGGCCCTCGTGGGATGTTCCACTGCATGGTATGGGTCCTTGGGATCAACCACCCCCTTGTTTTTTCTCCCGGATCCCCTACCATGCGGTGGAGTCTGCTGGACATGCTCCACAGGGCCAATATCTGCAACACTTCCCTGCCCTTGTGCCACCTTCCCTCTACCCCTTCCCTTCCCCACAACACCAGCAACATCTTTTCCCTTTGCCTTTCTTCCTCTACCTGGGGTATCCTGAGCGGGAGGCTCCTTCTTTGCAAGAGTCCTCAAATTTCGTTCATGAATGTCGAGGTCGGCTGCTGCGGCAGTGGCTACAATACGGTCATTCTCTCTCCTCAAAGACACCTCTGGAGCTGGGGTCTCAGAAGGAGGGCAATCCAAATACCAACCACAAGAAGAAAGATGGTCTGGGCCCCAGTCATGCAAGATCCCAGTAGTAAACATGGTCTGGTTGCTAGCAGGGACAAGCCACAGGTCCACGAAATCTGGATGTTTGTCCAGGCAATTCTCTTCCAGGAGAACAAACTTTATGTACCTGCAGCAACAGAGACAGCCTCATTTTACAATGGAAATATTGTGTGGCAACTTTTTCATCACACCAGGAAGACCCCCTTCAACAGTATGCCACACAACACATTGCAGCCACAGCACAAATAAGTAGTGCAAGAGTGTGCACCTGTAAAGGCATCGTTTCCAGGCTTCCTCTCCTTTTTCTTGCTGGTCCAGCTCATTTGTTCGACTGATGCCACCCTCCTTGCTGAACTCTCTAAAGAAACAAGAGTGCCACACTGTGGCTCTCCATTTCCTCATGTATGCTTCGAAGGACAGCTTCGGTGCTATCATACTGATGCCATAGTCAGCCAGCTGAGTATGCAGAACCGATCTGGCCTTTTCTTCCAACTGCAAAACAATACAAATGCAAGAATGAACCCAAAAGCAATCACAACGAATGTAAGAGGCAATAGAAAGATAAGGACAGGAAAAGAGAAAAGACAGTGACACAGGGAAGGACATCACACCTGGCTCCAGTAAGTGGCCTTGTGAAGCCAGGTGCCCAGCACATTGTCACTGACAGGAATGACACGCTGGGTCTTCTTCTCTTTCTCCGGCCTTGGGAACATGTGGGTATCCCTAACTGTGGGATCGGAGTTCCATATCTGCAGCCACTTCACCTTTTGTTCTGGAGACACAACGGCGGTAGACAACCTGTGCAACTTCTCCTGGGCCATTTCTGGCTTGCTTGGCTTGTTATAATGGTTTTTTATCTCCAGGAGAAACTGCGGTCTGAATGATGGGTCGGCAATTCTCAACTGCTTCACGAAAGCACTCATTATAGTCCTTCTTGTAGCGGTCATCTCTTTCTGGATGTGACTCTCAACCCCCTTTGTTGTCCTTCTCTCCTCAGGGGTAAAGCTGTAGTATTCCAGTTTGCCACGCTCCCCTGCATCTGCAATGTCTTGCTGCAAGGGAATGCAAGAGAGTTGCATCAGCACAAGGTCAAGGGAAACAAACAGAAACAAACATGTGGAATATGGAAGACCAGATGAAGGAAGATGTATCTCACCGTGTACATGTACTCCATGAAAGCCTCACGGGTCAACGAGTACCACGTTTCCGATGTCTTGGAGCTTTCGCACTTCTTGTACATCTCCGCTGAAAGGATGGTCTTGAAGTTGGTCAAGGGCATCTGCCCGATCCTTTGTATCCTATACAGTGTGTGAACCAAACTCGTTTTGACATGCGATGTCTCCGTTCCTCTGCAGAATGATATCTGTAAGTCAGAATGAAATTCAAGGTCTTCAATCAAAGAAGAATGGAACCACAAGTGGAACATGTAGAATGAGAAACCAACATGTTCACATCATTCATTGCCGTCAGAAGACCCATCATGTTCCCGTCACAATCCAGCACCATCGATCGAACAGAGTAATGCCACTCTTCCTCCTGTGAGTGCAGCCTCCCAATGACAGCCATCCATGCAAGCAAGCGGTGGTTCCCATCCCAAACGTGAAACATCTTTCCCGAGAATGCCTGGGTGGAAGGTTTCCTGGAGAGAAGAAGTTTGAAGGATTCGTTCAGCTGTCTCCAAATGGGGTCCCAGGAGTCCACGATTGACTCATCCACGAGGAGCTCATTACCTTTGGAATCCCTAGTAGAAACGTAAAAGACTGCGGATCCATCCAAATACCCATGAACAAACTCGGCCTCCAGCTTGAGAATGTCCTTGACGAGGGGTGGACGAACGACGGGCATGGAAACCAACATACACAGGGGAATCTTCAACCTCCCACCCGGGGCAAGCATACTTTGCACCACAAGCTTAGAGTTTACCTTCTGACCCCCCAGCATCTCAGCAGCTTTGCTTTCATAGAACTCATCGTCCACATCAACAATTATCTCCTTCTCCTGACCCGAAGGGACCTCATCTGCCACACTTTGCATCTTCTCCTGCAGGGTTGTTCATTCAACTTGATATTAGAGAGGCATGAAACGTCGGCTGAGGCATGAAAAAGTGGGCTCAAAGAGTGTGCGTTGACGCACACTATTTTAAGCTGCCAGGTAAGTGTACATTGACCCTCACAGACATGTCCTATGTTGCCGAATTCCACAGAAAAAGACAATGTAAAAGTGGGCTCAAACAGTGTGCGTTGACGCACACTGTTTCACTTGCCAGGTAAATGATCATTGAACATCTACTTGCGCCAGGTAAGTGTTCATTGTAAACTCCAAGATATGCGGCCGATTTCGGATGAAAAAAGTGAAAAGGTGAGTTCGAACAGTGTGACATGTACAGCTCAAACAGTGTGCGTTGACGCACACTGTTTGAGCTGCCAGTGAGGGATTTTTTCATCCCCAGAAACGTGCCCTAAAGGTCGAATTTCAATCGGAAAAAACACTTACATGTTCAGCTCAAATAGTGTGCGCCAACACACACTGTTTGAGCTGCCACTGAATGGTTATTTCATCTTCAAAAACCTGCCCTGGAAGTCCGAATTTAACTCCAAGAACAGTGACATGTACAGCTCAAACAGTGTGCGTTGACGCACACTGTTTGAGCTGCCAGTGAGGGATTCTTTCATCCCCAGAAACGTGCCCTAAAGGTCAAATTTCAATCGGAAAAAACACTTACATGTTCAGCTCAAACAGTGTGCGCCAACGCACACTGTTTGAGCTGCCACTGAATGGTTATTTTATCATCATAAACCTGCCCTAGAAGTCCGAATTTAACACCAAAAACACAGTGACATGTACAGCTCAAACAGTGTGCGTTGACGCACACTGTTTGAGCTGCCAGTGAGGGATTCCCAGAAACGTGCCCTAAAGGTCGAATTTCAATCGGAAAAAACACTTACATGTTCAGCTCAAACAGTGTGCGCCAACGCACTCTGTTTGAGCTGCCACTGAATGGTTATTTCATCATCATAAACCTGCCCTGGAAGTCTGAATTTAACACCAAAAAAACAGTGACATGTATAGCTCAAACAGTGTGCGTTGACGCACACTGTTTGAGCTGCCAGTGAGGGATTCTTTCATCCTCAGAAACGTGCCCTAAAGGGCGAATTCAACACGGAGAAAACCGTGACATGTAGAGCTCAAACAGTGTGCGCCAACGCACACTGTTTGAGCTGCCACTGAAGGGTTTTCTCGTCCTGACATACATATCCTGGAAAACCGATATCCAGACGGAAACAGCAGTGAAATGTTCAGCTCAACTCACACTGATTGAGCTTGCAATTTGGGTTGTATTGAACCTGCTGTAGTGCCCAAGTTTGGGGGTTTCGCACCTGAACAATCAAGCAAATTGGTAGGCCCAAACAGTGTGCATTGCCGCATACTGTTTGAGCTTCCAGTTTGCGGTGCTTTCAGCCTGGTGCAGATGTCCTGTGTGGGCTATATTCATATCAGCAACGAAACACAAATGTGGGTCTTAAAGATTTTACCTTTTTCTTGGCTGCTCCAGAAGACTCCCCAATTGCTGGGGACCCTTTGCGCTTCGGGCTGCTCTCTGCGCCAAGCGTGTACGTGAGCCTCTCCCCCTTCCTCTTTCCCGCAGGCAGACTCCTCGTGAGGCCACCTTCAACATCCTCTTCCATCTCGTCTGTCTCTCCCTCACATGCAGTGTCCTCTTCATCTGTTCTTGGAACTATGGTGGGCTGCTGTTCTTTTGCTGATTCTTGCTCCTCCATCGCCACACTTTCCTCTACTCCCTCTTCTACCTCATTTTCCTCTTCGTCCACTCTTTCCATCCTCATTCTATCTCTGGCTCTATTCCTGTTTCTAGAGCTCGTGAAGTATAGTGACTTCCTTCTCTTCCTCCTCCGCTGGAAACAAGGGCTCCCCACGATGCCTCTAGAGCTCTCCAGTTTGACGTTTGTAACAAGTGCTGCTATGGCATGTAACCAAAATCGAAATTGGACGTCGTCAACCATATTTGGATGCGGGTGTTGTTATTGTGTGCGAACGGAATTCATCCATTCCGTCGTCTCCGTATTATCCAAGTAATAAAGCGCTAGAAAAAAAGTACATCCGTTGCATGCACTAGCGATATATGTCAGATGTACTGCGCCGCCTGCCAATACACCGCGGCCTTCTTGCTTTCTTTCAAATTCGGATGTGCCGTAGAAATCTAATGCTAGTTCATTTTCGAGCAGTTCTTGCAGATCCGCAATAATTGTTATGCTTCACATATGCATCTACGTGTGTTGTACTGCCTACCCTGTGGTTTGCATTTTATCGTAACCGTCGCCATGGGGTCATTCGGCATAAAGGGTTCTGTCGGATACGACCATGTCTGGCACGCATTCGTGCGAGGTATCTTCTGTAGTGTCAGTGTTTGTGCTGTGCTCTTCTGACACAACACAACCTCATGACATTTGTGGTCTTCCTGTTTACTGCTCTCCAGGGTTGTTGCCGTCTTTTCATAATGGATGGTTTCATGTCGTTTTCAGTGTTTGTTTTCATCCATAAACAACACGGCTTCTTGTAGTATTTGAAAACAGTTTTTCTGGTTAGTGCCTCTTAGCGTTGCTGTTTCCGAAGTGAAGGTGCATCTCATCCCTACATCCTTTGCATGCATCACCCGCAACCTTTGGGTTGGAGCTACCCTTGTTGACCTCAGTTTGCTTGTCTTAATTCCCCTTTCGGTGATTGCGGGCTATCAGTTCGAGGATTCCGCAACTTTTGTTCAGTGAGGGAAAACATGTCGAGGGAGCGAGATACACTTGCTCGATTCATTCCAATGCAGGTACTCTTCCACTGACTGCCACTGCAGACGACGATGGGTTTGCAGTTGTTCATGAGGATGAGCTGGTTACAGTGTTCCCGCTGGAGTTGGGTATTTCTCCGTGTTGAGCTCTCCCAATATTCGAAACCAGGTGAATGCACTCAGAATGGGCACAGGCACTGCTGGATTCATGGACAACATTATGGACCTGAAACGGAGGAGTCATTCAAAACAGTATCTTCCCTGGCTAGGGCTCGTCCAAGGTGTATTTGTTCAAGATGTCCGCTGTGGGCGAAGGCAGTGGTGTGAGCATTGTCCGCCGTATGCAACCAGGAGGAGATTTGGCTAAATGTTGGTTAATGTTTGATCACTGCAAACGGGTGAAGGGTTGGACAACCATGGCGTGCCATGTGTATGATCCGGCGTACCAGCGTGTGCTCTCCATAGCAATTTGTGATATGGAGTCGGAGGACACTGAATCCCAGATGCTCATGTGGAATTCGCTCTTGGCCGTCATGCAGCGCAATGGAATACAAAACACAAATTTTGCGGGCTTCATGGCTGATAGTGCACAGGCAAATGCAGTGCGACGCGTGTTTGGTTCGGGGGATCCTAAGGTCCCAATGGAAAATAGGGAGCGCACATGCCTCTTCCATTGGACTCAATCTCTGGCACGTCATACAAAGCGCTGCATTCGCCCTGACCTGCAGTTGGAGCACAGAAGGCTCTGTCTCAAGTACAAGAATGCCACCTCAATGGGAGAAGCTGAGAGCACTTACCAGGCAATCCGGGCTTGGTGGTTCTCCTCTGGTGCTGCAACAGGTACCCACGTAAAGGAGTTGGAGGACTGGTTGGTTTTCTGGCACTTCAGGTACAGACAGTGGGGAGCTTTCATGACGACGGTAAGCCTCTTCAATCCCAAAAACAGAAATTTTGCATCATGCCTGTTCATTTGGGGTTCTTCGATTGTCACTTGAAGAACCTCTACCATTGTTTTCGTTCCTCACATATCCATGCAATGCCTCCTGCAGGACATGTCCTTGGAGGACTTGGCCGACATGCCATCCTGTAATTTGGCGGAGACTGTTCACAACGCCTGGATGCAGCAGTCTACCAAAGTAGGTCGTGACTTGTATGTGGCCACTGCTGATGACATGGTGCGTGCACTTACACAACAAACCAGGTACCACAATTTTCTGATGGGACGGGGTGGAGGCAAGGGCCCTGATACGACTTTGTTGATGCTAAGGGCTGCGAGTAGGTCTGGTGTCCCGTCAAAGATGGCCAGAGCTCTAAACAGATGCACTGAAGGGTCCCCTCTACAATCCAGGCTCCCCCATTTAGAAGACGAGGAAAGATTTGGATCATGCAAAAGGAAATTGAACACTCTTCCAAGGTCAGATGGAGATTCCCATTGGCCAAACAGGGTCAATTTCTCTGTGCCAAAGGTGTCTCCACTGCAGACTGAGTCGTGTGCCCGCCCCTTCCCAGGTGGGTCCTCCTCCAGTGGAGCAGGCGCAGAACATACAAGCATAGCAGCGGGAATCCCATTGGAGGAGGTGGTGGCCATGGTGCAGGAATCCGATTGCATTGATAGTGAGTGGCATATAGAACGCACCCCACCAGGATCTAGAGTGGCTTGCATGGCAATTCGGACCCCCTCATTCAAGAAATGCAAATCAAAGATATGCAAAGGCTCCAGGGGGACTCCAGCTCCAACATTCACAGGGTTGTTCCGACCTTATCATAGTAGGGAGTCAAAGGACCACAAATTTTGGTTCTGCCCAGACGATATGGCACGATGCGTGAAGGGAACAGTTCGTCCTTCGGTGATAATGAAACCCCCTCCCCCGCAATTTGGCCTGTGCAATTGGGACGTCGCTGTCATCAACCGAGATAAGCATGCTGGAGGAGGGAGGGTTTTGTCTTGCACAGTCCCGTGTGGTGCCCTCATGCACTGTCGGCACAGATGTGCCACATGCTCCGGCAATGCCGCCACCCGGTGCCGACTCCCACCCAACAAAAAGAGATGGAAAAACAGTGCGCCGTTTCGCTTCGGGTGCAGATCACGAATGCAAGATGGAATCTGCTAGAATTTTGCAGGCTCGGGTGTCTCGTATCACCAAAGTCCCTTCTCTGGGGTATGGACGGATTTACACAGTGCTGTCAATTGGGTCAGTTCTTCATGGCAAAGAATATCAGGTTACCGTGGGGAACTTCCTTTCGTGCACTTGTCCGGACTTTGTAACGATGCGTGAGGGCGCTCTCGGCATGAGAGGGAAGTGGGTCCCCTGCAAGCATCAATATTACATATACCTTGTGATTATGTGTTGCGACGGTAAGAGAGACCAATTCATCCACCAAGCCACACTAGGCTATGGAGAAGTGAACACCCTTCTACAGCGGGACACCTCGCGTGGAGCTCCGCCAACTTCTCTTTGAACACATACGAGCCATGCCCGCTTCCCATGCTGGTTTGCAGGTTGCCGTGTGAAGACTTTGCATTTCTGACAAACATATGGATTTCGTTTACGGAACCAGGGCAAATGCACATGCAATTCATTGTAAGCGTCTATCTGTGAATTGAAATAAACTGTGACAATCATTCTGAGCTCAAATCTGCCATGTTTTCATATTTCTGTTTTTGAGCGGGCATTGCAGACATGGTGTGTGTTGGCCCCCTTTGTTTTGTCCACGGTAATATGCCCTCTTCCTGCAATCCTCGCCTATAGGACCTTCTTCTCCAGCAGATTCGTGCCGCTCACGCTTCCCTGAAGCGTGAGCTCAGCTCACGCTTTGTAGCTTGAACGTGAGCTCAGCTCCCAGGCTCACGGGGTTGGGCTCACGCCGTAGCTACGCTCCTGAACTCTTTGGGCTGGGACACTACACGATTCATCTAGAGAGAGAAGACTCCGGCCGAAACCAGCATAACTAAGAGCCACTTCGCCTCACGGCTACTACTCATTTTCGGGGGTGGGCCCTATAAGGAAGCAGGCTAAGCCTGCAGGTGTCAAGGGGTACTGGGAATCAAGGGATAGGGGTATCTATGGAACCGAGGGGGGTTGGATTCTAGTTGCCGTTTATTAGTGAAAATAGTTGTGGGGGAGCGGAGCGTCGTGAGGTGGATTGCCTAGAAGCATTTGTGGATATGAGAGATAGGGATGTTAAATTTCTTATGTATTGCGGTATACTGACATTGTGGATGTCACGGCCTCTAATACCAGTAGTGATGACGGTTAGTGGGCCGGTGTTCCAACCTCGTTTGCAAATTGCTAGGAAGAGCGGGACATATAATTTCTATCGTTTGTCTAAAGTGAAGGAATCGGGGTAACGATCATGACAGTATGTAAATGGATGGTGAGGTTTGGGGACGAAGTAGTGGGGGGGGGTTTATAGGTAAACCATGGACAAGCAAGATGTTTGGGCGGAGCAAGTGCAAGGTGAGTGGGGGCAGACACATGGAAGTAACCATGGTGGTACAATATGGTCTAGGGGTCTACCTTGGTAGGTGCCGACATTAATGAGTGAAAACCATTTGGTTTTAGTGTGGTGCATGAGAAGTTTATGCATGTGCAAGACTACGTGGTTATGTCAAGTAATACGAAGTCCATAGATGAGATAGGGTGGGTATACTGGCTAAGGAAGTGAGGCCAGGTGTCACGAACTTGGTGGGTGTGTGAGCAAAATGAGCAGTGTGGCAATGGGTATAAGCGTGGCCATAAAATGTGTTTGCGTTGGTGGCCGATACATTGAGCTTATCTGTATTTGAGTGTTTGTCTTATTTGTGCGTCAGTTGCAGCTTTGGTGTGTTTGAAGGAGTTTGACAGCTTATAATGAAGTACGGTGGATTGTGTCCATTTTTTAATGTGTACTTTGGTGTCGGTTATAGATGCTAGCTGGGCTTGTTTGTTAGCTTCACGAGTGAGGATGGTCAAAAAATTACGTATTGCTCGGGGTTCAGGGGGGTCTGGCAACGGGGTGTATTAGCCAGAATAGGTGGGCATGTGCGATGTGAATGGGATCGTCCGTTGGATCTACTCGGGGTCTGGAAGTGCCTTCATGAGCAAGGAGGTCTGCTGCTTCATTGCCGTTTATACTGGTGTGTGAGCGAATTCATCTGGAATATATATCCCCAATATTCTAATAGTTTGTCAACATTCTACCCACTATTCTATCGTTCCCCACTAGGTGTTGGACATATCCCCAATATTCTATCGTTCGTCACTAGGGGGTTGGTATCACGTGAGCACAGAGTTAAGAGAAACGGAGTGAGCACAAAATAAATCGCCGCGTGAGTAAAATCCACGGTTATGGGGGTAATATGTACATCAGCGGAAATACAAATAATATGTGGACATAGGGACTTTACTGCGCTAATAGGCGATACACCGAATCTGAATATAACTTAAACCTGAATATCAGAATCCACATGCACCTGTCAAATAGTTCAAACTTCTAGTCAAGTTTCGCTGGCAAAATCCATTTTCATTTCGTTGGCGAAACCCATTTTCTGGGTGGTTATTGGAGATGTTCTAAACACAATGTTACCAAATGCCACATTGTTTACTACGCTGACCTTTGAGTTCTGGCAGATATATTTGTGGGTCATTGTGCTCACGCGACTTAACCCTTAAGCGCCCAGTGCCCAATGTTGACTTTTTGAAAAAAATGGACCCCAGCTCAGAAAAATGAGAATATCTCAGCGAAAAAAAAGTTTTTGGGAAAATTGACCAGACATTATGCTCATACCTACCCCTTCCAGACACCTGTAAATTTCCAGGCCAATCAGGCGAAAATCAGAGAAATGCCACCGTTGAGTGTGGGGCCCATTTTTTGGGCCCCTCCCAAAACAATAAGGGAAATTGGAGGAATTCGCAATTTTCAATGACGGGTTGAAATCTGCAGGACCTCATCCTGCTTACAGGTGTTGTCCAGCACATTGGCATTTTGATGAGCCATAGAATGCAAAAAATGGATTCATATTTTCTGATTTACAACTGGTCAAAGTAAGGGGGGTCAAAATGCCATAGGCAGCAGCAGTTTTGCTGAAGCACAAAGACAGCTGGCATGTGCACATCAGCTGATGTCCAAGCAGGTTGACCACTTACGTGGCAACCTAGGGGGTGTCCACGCAGGTCAACCGCCCACGTGGCAGGCTGGAAGGTGTTTCAAAAAATGTCCCATCCAACCTAGAAATTTGCTCTTTATCATAATGTTTTTTTGACAGTATGTTTACATTGGGGCGAAGCATAAACTGACCGTAAGAATTTGGATTCCAAGAAAAAATTCTAGACATTTTTAGGAGCCTTGGTTCACTACAGCAAATTGGGGAAATTTATCCCCCAAAATTCACATACAAAGCAGACCATTGATTTTTTTGGAATTTGGGTCTCACTTCTTGAGAGGGCACTTGGTATGTGCCACAGCTTACAAATATGGTAGGCATTCTGGAGGGAAGATTCAACCCGATATAGCAAATGTCTGGTCAAACCAAAGTTACCCCTTCTTTTGGGTAGTGAACTTGTAAAAGTCATGTTTCCTTTTGCTATAATCTGCAAATTACAACGGTCAAATGGGCTGAAACTTTATGAGTAGATGGATGTGGTAGTTACATATGGATTTATAAGGTTCAAATATGTGGATGATTATAGGTAAGGAGTTACACCCTCATCCATGTCATCCATGAGTGTGTGTACCATTTTGGGGGTGGCCCACCAAAACTTAGCTGGTCGCTTAAGGGTTAAGACTAATTATCAGGCTGAATCGGCCACTCAGGGTGTGCAGCCGATTCGGCATGCCGAATGGCTGGGATGGCCTATTAAGTATCAAGTATCAACCCCAATCAGATTGCGCTAGATAATGACGAGAATACTCCACAACCTGTTTTTAAGCCAGGGAGCCCATAAGGCGAGCCTTTTGGTGAAGTGGGAGCCATAAACGGCACCACGTGCCCGCTCTCTAGTACATAATTGGCATGACTTTTATTTTTATGTATTTTTAAACTTCTTTTCTTGTTTTTGGGAAAGGGAAACACCTGGGAGCGACAACTCACAAATTAGGCCATTAATCGTGAGGGGGGTTGTGTCAAGTTATTTTACCACTAGTGTGAAACTAGCTAGGAAATAGCTAGCTTTTACATATTGACATTTGGGATTGGCCCAAGTGTCAATCCAGGGGTCAAGGCATATTTAGGCCCTGGAGTGGTTATCTTCACGGCAAACGCGGGAGGCTCATCTTTCTCGAGTTGAACCTCACCGCGCCTAGCTATGGCGCCGTAGTGTGGATTCCCCATGGCGTGGGGTGCATTTGGCTTGACTTCTATTTGAGTGATGAGGTTCTATATGCATGAGTTTATGCTTCAACTTTGTGAGCTCGCATGAGCTTGTGCTTGTATTCTTCTTCTTAATCACTTGAGAAAGATGAGCTCGTATTTGTGAGTGCCAGATACGAGTTAGTTGTAGCACTTGTGGTTTTTGCTTGAGAATGAGAGAAACCAGGTTGTTATGCAAGGAGCACCGTGGAGCTCTTGGTTGTTAGAAGCGGAGGCGATGTGGGTTACGAGGTGGTAGACCTTGGCATTCGATCTTCAGCTTCAGAGATGAAAGCACCATGTTGCAAGTAATTCCAGAGCACCTTGATGGTTTCAAATTGTGTACATGCATGAGCAAGCACGATTGGGAAGAGGACCACTCAAGAGCAGGTTATAGTGGCTTTGGTGGCAAAGCTGAGAACTGGACTTGGGAATGCGAGCTTTCATTGTGTGAAGGATTGCAAGACCAAGCGAAAGGGCTGATTTGGTTTGGGGCAAATCAGTGCACTTTGTGGAGTATGTTGAGATTGGGTTTCAATCTCGAGCTTCAACATTGAGAGGGCTCTTGTCATGGCAAGAGCAGGGCTGGAACAGGAGCTAAGAGGTGCGGCAAGGCCATGGAATGTGCACCTAGGGTTTCAGAGCTTGGAAGAAGAGCTCTTGCACCACAAGAGGAGTGTCTTGTGGCTGGAAATGTAAGCCTTAGGGTTTCAGGAGCTTGGCAAAGGTTGTGGAGTGCTTAGTCTTGTCTTAGAGAGCATCAAGGAGCCAAGGAGCCAAGATAGGGGGCTGATACCTCTTGTGTGAAGAGGTTGCATGTGTGGAGCATGTATTCAGCTCAATTGAAGCTTCCATCTTCAAGCTTGGAGGGCAAGCAAGGAAGAGGGAAGGGCTGACTTCCCTTATGTGAGGGCAATGCATGTGTGGAGCATGCTTTCAGACTATTGAAGGCTTGTACTTTCAAGTTTGGGAGTGCAAGAAAGGAAGGAAGGGGCTGGTTTCCCTGTAGGGCATGTGTGAAGCATGTTTCCAGCCTGCTGAAGCTTGTATTTTCAGGTTGGTGGGTGCAAGAAAGAAAGCAAAGGGGCTGATTCTCTGGTGGTGAGAGTGGGGCATGTGTGGAGCATGCCTTCAGTCCATTGGGCTTTTGTTTTCAAGCTTTAGAGAACTAGAAGAGAAGGTAAGGGGCTGATCTGCTCTTATGTGACAGTCCGACACTTGTAAAGCGTGTTCTGAGTTGGGGTTTAAACCTCAAGCCTAGATAGAGCATGGCTCTTGAAGTGGCAGGTGTAGGGGGCTGGAATAGGCTCTAAGACAGATGTTATGGCCAAGGGAAACGCTTGAATGAGTGCTCACAAGGGCTGGAAACCAGCAAGGCTTGGTTGTTTGCCATTGAGTTTAGTGGCGTGTTTGGGGAGTCTAAGTGAGAAAGAAGGCTTGGTTTGTGGCAACCATCTTCCTCATGGCTTAGGGCTACTATTGGTGGTGTGTGGGAGCCGAAAGAGCAAGAATACCTTGCTGATTTCTTCACAGCCACCATAGCTTGGTGCAAAGAAGCCTAGAGTCCAAGAGACACAAACCCTAGCTTGGCATGGCTAAACCCCTTGGAGAAATGGCTAAACTGTCATGAGTGGCCTGTGGGGCTGTGAGGGGCTGTGACAGGCTGTGCCTTGTGGCCTTTGGGGCTGTGAGGGGCTGTGAGGGGCTGTGTCAGGCTGTGCCCTATGGCCTGTGGGGTTGTGACGGGCTGTGACAGGCTGTGGCGAGCTGTGACAGGCTGTGATGGGCTGTGATGGGCTGTGACAGGCTGTGCCCTATGGCCGATGGGGCTGTGATGGGCTATAAGGGGCTGTGATAGGCTGTGCCCTGTGGCCTGTGGGGCTGTGACGGGCTGTGAGGGGCTGTGACAGGCTGTGCCCAGTGGCCTTTGGGGTTGTGAGGGGCTGTGACAGGCTGTGCCCTGTGGCCTGTGGGGCTGTGATGGGCTGTGACAGGCTATGACAGGCTGTGCCCTATGGCCTGTGGGGCTGTGACGGGCTGTGAGGGGCTGTGACAGGCTGTGCCCTGTGGCCTATGGGGCTGTGAGGGGCTGTGATAGGCTGTGGCCTTTGGGGCTGTGACCCTGTGGCCTTTGGGGTTGTGATGGCTGTGACAGGCTGTGACATGTGGCCTTTGGGGCTGTGACAGGCTGCGGCCTGTGGGGCTGTGACAGGCTGCGGCCTGTGGGGCTGTGACTCTGTGACCTGTGTAGGGCTGTGACAGGCTGTGGCCTGTGTGGGGGCTGTGACGGCTGTGACCAATGAGCTGTGTGGGCCTGTGCTGGTCTGTGGTGGCCCGTGTTGACCTGTGGACGGCCTGTGCTGACTCGTGGAGGCACTGGTGGACTGCCTTAGGACTGGCATGTGGTCTTGAAGGCCGAATTTTGAAGCTCGTGGAGGGCGGTTTGAGGAGTATCTTCATGATATTCCCATGGTCATGCAAGTGAGGGAGAAGAGGAGAGGAAGAGTGTTGGGATGAGGGCATGCTGGGGTTAGGCATTGCTTTAGCTTCTCTTCCTCGTAGTTTCCACCCTCTCATTAGGCCAAGACCTTTCCGTAGGTGGAGGCAAGAGTCAGTCCGGGTTTGGGCTGGGGTGTCCTTGCGGGAGCAACACCGTGGAGTTGTTTATGGTGTGGGGGAGTTGTCGTTCTGATTTCTTGTGTTTGGATCCCCTCCATACCTGCATGCTTGACTGTGCGCCATTCTAGTTTTGTGTGGGCGATTGTTTTTATAGGTGATTGGTCCGGATTGATCACCGGCCAGTCCTAGAGCATGCTGTCGATGGTGAGGCTGGGGTGATGACCAGCCAGACCATCATTGTTTCTCCTGTGGTGAGGTTGGAGGTGATGACCAGCCAACCATAGGAGTGCTTGCGGTGGATGCAGGTACAGGTGTAGGCTATGTTAAGAACTTAGTATTCCACACCATAAGCCGCAACAGGTTCTCTACCCGGTTACCTTGTGGAGAGGGGGTTAGGGACATGTTCATGACCAGTTGAGTGTCAACACGGAGGTGCCACTAGTTGCTGGGGACAGTGCCGGTTCGAACACTAACGATACTAGTGGGTACACGAGACGAGGTGTGCGGTTTAGGCCACCTTCACCTCCTGTGTCTTCTACGGAAGGTTCTGATTCGGATTGTGAATCAGGAGGACTCATACGGGCGGTGCAAGTTGTTTCTTTGCCATTGTTGTGGGACACAATGGAGGAGATGTATGGAGCTACCAAGGGGCCACGAAGGTACGCTGGGGCGGTGGGCACCATCGAGTTGAATGATTTTATCCAAGAGTTTGATAGTTGGTGTGATTTGCAGCAAATGCGTAATCCACAACTATTTACGTCTTTCATGGCATGGAAGGGGTTGTTTCAGCACCTTGAGGGGCCGCCTATGGATGATTACCATGAGTTCAGGCGGGGGCATGACGTTGAGATCGAGGAGTGGAGGATGTACTGGTCACCCGACTATGTCTCCATCACTAGGGGCGCTAGAGCCACGAGGGCAATGGCTACACATGCCGCTGCACCGGCAGCTTCAGCAAGCAATAGTGGGACTAGTGGGACTGGTGGTACAGTAGCTACGACGTCCACCCAAGCCACTACCGCACCAGCACTAGTACCCGTGCCTGCCTTCAACCCTGTTGTGGAGTTCTTCGAAGAGTTGAGAAGGAACTACCAAGGGGTGAGGACAGAGAAGTTGCGGAGCTTGCAAGAGTTCCAACGGAAGCCGACCGAGAGCTTGAGGGAGGCTTTCACTCGCATGAGGCGCTTGATAAATGTAACCCAAGGGTTACGGAAGCTCAGGCAGTCCAATTCTGGTTTGGGATATTGGACAAGGAGCTGAGGAGAAGGGTGCGGGATGCAATTCTCCTACAAGCGGCCCAACCCACCTTAGCAAATGTGTTTTTGCTGGCAGAGCGGATAGAGCTCAACATGGTGGAGGAACGAGTGGTCATGGTGGGATTTGCTAAGGAGACACCACGGGGTAGTGGTGCTCCTAGCCAACCACTACCTCAGCGTGCTCAAGGCAACAAGGGGGCTTAGGTGAAGCTCAGGGAAGGGCAGAGAGGACCTCAGATGCATGGGTCTCTCCCTTCATTTGCTGGCCAACAACAGGCGGATGTGGTGTGCTGGACATGTGGAGGACCCCATGTCAAGAAGGATTGCCCAGAGGGAGGCAAAGGGCCGGCACATGCACAGCCTGCACAGTTGCAGTGTGGGCATTGTGGCAAGCACGGGCATGGAGAGGCCCAGTGTTATGGTTTGCACCCTGAGTTGCGCCCAGGCCAGTTCCAAGGGAACAATGGTGGCCGGGGGCGAGGTGGAGCAGCCCAGAGAGGACGAGGTGGCCAGCCACGAGGTGCAAGCCAAGGGCAAGCTCAACATGGCCAAGGACGCAGAGGTCAGGGTGTTGACCAAGGCATGGCCAACCGGCTTCAGCAGCTAGAGCAGAGGCTCGCTGCCATGGCTACAGCTCAGGTGGTACCGGCTCTAAGGCCGGATGGTCCACCTCCCGCTCCTGAGGGAGAAGATATGGGAGGCATGGGATTCATGTGTGGTGCAGCACACAGCCTGGCCATCCGGGATGTCGAGAATGACAATGTCGGCCGCATAAGTTTTCTGCACACCGCACACGAAGGTGGGACCTGTGCTCACCTACAACAGACATGTTTTTTATAAGAACGATGGCAAGATTGTTTTCAAAGAACGAGACTGAAATACTGCCAACGAAACTTTCAAAAAAAAAGGAAAGAAACTGGAATTCTCACCAGATTGAGGAATGAGATTATATTGTCCCAGGTAGGGGATGGCACCCCAGTGTATCCTCTCTTTCGACTCTGCATCATCGAAAGCCAACCCTCATTAACAATTTTCATCTCTCCTGTTGAATCAGAACGGGAAGGGTGTGGCTTGGCATCGAACACGCACTGAAGAGTGCGGGTATATCTTCCAGCAGTAAAGTCCTGCCCACTCTCCATCTCCTTTTCATTCTCCTTCCCCTTGTCCTTTTCCTTCTCTTTGACTTGTCTTTGTCCTTTGGCTTTGCTAGTGAGATGGCTATGACATCAACATCCTTGTCTTTTGGTTTGCGGCCCGCCTTCTTTCCCTTCTGCGGCGTTCCCTAAGCATCAGGCTCCTTGGCAGCCAATGTTGCTATGTTTTGTTGATACTCTTCGTCAGTCAAAGGCGCCAGCATCTCAGCGTTATTGTTCAAGTATTTCATATGTTGTTCTTGAAAGGTCGTGTGCTCAGGTGGGCAGTCAAGGTACCACCCGCAGTCTCTGAAGTGAGAAGGACTCCAGTCCTTCAATATCCCTGCAGTATACATGGTTGGATCGTTTGCAGGGTCCGACCACATGTCAAGATAGTCGGAAATTCCGCTCAGGTGATTTCCTTCCATAAGCACATATTTCGTGTACCTGAAAAAATGAGATAAATCCCATCCCACAAAAGCGCTCAGTGAGTAAGATGCAAGTAGAACAGAATGAAAAAAACATAGATTGAAATGGCTCTGAGAACTGCTCCAAGGACCTTTCAGGACCACACTACTGCTCCGGATATGAATGTCGTCAACGCCATTCAAAACATTCCATTCAATGATACTGTAAATACACCGTAATCCAGGTGAATGCAAATTATCGTTTAGGAATGACACAGACATAGAAGTGAATGTCGTCAACGACATTCACTAATGAAGCCTAATTATTACTTAAATGAAGCAAAATCACAGGATGGAAATCAAAAAATCGAGTAAGGAACCCTCCAGGAAAACTCAATGCACATTCATAACGAACATATCACTGAGGACCTCACAACATCACTGTATGTGAATGGCGTCAACGCCATTCACAAAAGTACCAAAAAGAAACCAATTACTTAGCTCCCAATCCATGTAAATTCAATTTGTCGCTGTTGAATAATACAGACACAGCAGTGAATGTCGTCAACGACATTCACTTGGATTTCTCATAACAGAGCTTATCAAGCCTCCAGATTCCTCGCAAGAGGCAAAAACAATGCAGAAACAACTGAATGTCTGCATTGACATTCAGCAAAATGAAGTGAGGAACCCTCACTGTAACCTCTATGGACATTACAAAAATTTACATAACTATGAGGACCTCTCAACAACTCCGTATGTGAATGTCGTCAACGCCATTCAAGGACATTATCAATTCTAATCAGGGACACTATAATTGCACCCTTAGATCCTAACCAGGTGAATTCATATACTCGCTTAAGAATGACTCAGACAAAGAAGTGAATGTCGTCAACGACATTCAATCTAGACCTAAGATTGCAATCCATATGAAGCCACATTTTTCCTCAAAAAAAACAGTAGAGTTTCAAGTATGACATTGCACCTGTATACAACTCGCATCATGACCCACTCTCCTCCAATCTGACTGTCAAAGTCGTTGGACCGTAAAATGTTACCATCTTTGGAGAACTCCCGGAAAAAACAGTATCTCCAGGTGAGACCTCTCCACTTCCTTATGTATGCCTCCAATGACATTTGGGGGGCGGAAACAATCGAAATGTTCAGGTCCTTCAAAGTCTGATCCAGCACAATGACGGCGCGCTTTTCGAGCTGCAAATAGTTTATTTGTCAGAATTGCAAATAAGATACTCATCACATACTTGAAGAGAAGAAAACAACATGTTTGAATACACACCTGACTCCAAAATGTAGCCTTGTGGAGCCAGTTATCAAACACCAAATCACTGATTCCTTCCACCTTTGTGCCAGGCTGTATGGTGCTCTTTGGGAACTGATTCAAGTCCTTTACTATTTGATCTGAGTTCCATATCTCCAGCCACCTTATTTTTGTTTGTGGGTCGACCATCGATATGGCCAGCCGGGTGCAATTTCTCCTGCTGCATCTCCGGATGCACATGCTTGTCATAGTGTGTTTTGATCTGCTGAAGGAACTCAGGACCAAGTCCAGGATCTACTATTCTAAGCTTCTTTCCGAAGGCAGACATCAATTTGGTTCTTCGCATTTCAAACTCCTTCTTTATTGCAGCTTCCACACCCTTTGATGTCCTTAGTTCTTCTGGTGTAGTGCGGTAATATTCGGATTTTCCCTTCTCAGCTACCTCTGCCAGTTCTTGCTGCATTGATTCAAGTAGTGATTAGCTCCAAAGGGACTACAAACATGTATTCGAAAGTAAACAGAGTACAGACTCGGGCTTACCGCATACATGTACTCCAGAAACGCCTCTCGTGTTAAAGAATACCAAGTGCCTGCAGCTCTTCCTGTTTCGCACTTCTTGATGATATTGGGTGGTAGTACTGTCCGAAAATCATCCAGCTTCATCAGACCAATCCTCTGAATTCGGAATAGTGTGTGAACCAAGCTTGTTGTCACATGCGATTTTCTCTGTCGATCTGCAAAAACATTGGAAACATTGCATTCCTTAACACTGCTTTTTGAGGATTAATAAGACACTACAGAGGGAATGAAATCTCCTGGATGACTTAATTGTTCACGTCGTGCATAGCTGTAAGAAGCCTAGCGATGTCGTTTCCAGGATCCAAACCATTGCCTCCACAGCAACATGCTTGTCTTTGTCTTTCGCATGGTGTTTCTGAATGTATCCCATCCATGCCAGCAATCGGTGGTTGCCGTCCCAGACGTAGACGTAGAACATGTGGTTGCAGAATTGCTGGGTGTTCTTTCCCATCATGAGGCCCAGCTCGAACTCCTCATTGGCATCTTTCCAGCACTCATCCAGTTATCACTGATCTCTGGAGACACTAATGTGCTTTTCCCATTTATATCCGTCAGTGACACATAAAAAACTTGTGCACCAAGTCTATATCCATGCACAAAATCACTCTCCAATTTTGTTATGTCATGGGAAAGAGGTGGACGCACAACAGACATTGATATCATCTGGCACAAAGGTATGTCCAGACGCCCTCCAGATACGAGCATGTCCCTTATAACCTCCTGAGAGTTTACCTTCTGGAATGACATGAGTTCTTTCACCTTGTCAAGGTAGTGCACTTCATATCATCTGCTTCATCTGTATTCTCTGAGCTTTTTGCGGACTCGTCCCCATCTCCAGATCCTTTCCCCTCTGATCCTGTAGGCTTCGACCTCACAGTTTTCTGCACGATGCCATTCAGTTTTGACTGAGTGATTTACAAATAGTGAATGGCGGTAACGACCATCACTCTGTCTCAAGGAAACTCACCATGAATGGTGTGAAAGAATTCAGCACAATCTATACAAGCAAAGCTGATACTGCCGTATTCAAAACAAAAGCGAGAGCGATAGCGAACGGCGTTAACGACAATCACAAAAGATATCGACCTGCCGGATCGGTGTTGTGTAATGACATCTATGTGCAACTGATTGGCGGCAACGACATTCAGTGTAGTTTAGGGCGGACAATAAGTGCAGACTCTCTCTTCAAACACATAGGAACATAAATCTCATGAGGAGAATCGAATGGCGTTAACGACGCTCGCAATTCAGTAGTTCCTGCTAAAGAAGGGAAGATCCAGGACTCCTTGAAAGGCAATCAGACAGACTGTATGATCTGAACACCAGTGAATGACTGTACCGATAGTCACCAACTCATTGTGTGGTAAACCCTTCGCAGAGGAGTAGAAAGCAAATCACCTTTGTGATAGTCGGTAGCGACAATCCCTGTCTGGGACATTCCACTCAATCTCTACGCATATCTTCAACAATGAAATGTAAGTTAGATAAAATTTACTGGCACCTTCTTAGGTTTTGAAATTTGATCCCCTTCTGCAGCTTTCCTCTTCCCTCTCACATCTGCTAGAATTTCTGTCTGCGCTAGGGTTTCTGGACCTTCTCCCGGTTCGGCGTTCCGCGTGCTTCCACCTCCTTCAGTGTCCCTGCGAATCATCTCTGCCTCCACAGGCTGGCGCACTCTTATCGCCGACTGTGTCACAGCCGCTGCCTCAGTCTCCGTCTGCTCTTTGTGAATCAGTCTCCGCGTTCACCTGCTGCCTGGCCCTGTGTTCTCCAACAAACGACGCCTCGTCATTTTCTCTCTTGCTCTGCGTCTCTCTCTAATGGAAGTAAAATAAAGAGACTTTCTTCTCTTTCGTATTCTAGAAGGAACCCTCTCCAGCTTGACTACCACTCTCCCTCTAAGCGCGAAAAGTAGAAAAACACAGTGACTCCCGATTTCTTGCGGGATTGCCTGCGTTCTTGCGTGTCTCAAGAAGCATCAGATTCCCTCTCGCGTGACCGTTACACATAGTCGTTCCCTTATTAGTGCACATGCCTGCAATTGGTGTACAGCTGTTCGTATTCAGTTATGGATGTCTGACGTGTGTCGCCCAAAAAAAACGGCGTGTTCTTTATTAGAACGGTTTCAATATTTAAAAATAACAGCGAATCCCAGAAATTTTGGCGCAGTCTTACACAAATAAATGTAAATGAACGAGAGTTTGATGACAAATCTTGGAATATCATACACGGTCATCCTTGTTAGCCAAACCCCACATTCGTTTCACATTTGGAACTTTCCAGGTGCGCATGATCATTGGTTGTAGTATATAGATACATTTACTTAATCTGCAATCCCATTCTCAGATCCTGTGGCATGCTTCCAGGAAGTCGGCTTTGTTTTTGGGTTTATTGATGAGGTTCGTTGAGCTTTCGGATTCTTCCGATGATGACATAAGTGAAATTCCAAATCCAGTCCTTCCTACTGTGGTTGGAGAAGCTGATAAAGAAAAGATTTGTAGTGTCATTCCAAAATTGCGGGCGATGGGAGGAATGGCTGGATTCAAAAGTGAGTTGCGGGGAATTGATTGGGAATCTTTGAAGCAGGTGCCTGTGAAGTTCTTGCCGGAGACTTTTGATGGCGATATCCTATTCGAGCTGCCTCCTCCTCCGCGAGTTGGAGGTGTAACAATCATGATGCATGGAATGGACAAGAAACACGATGGGCACCCGTGGTGCAGAACAAAAACATCCAATATTCAGAATGATGACAAGCTTGTTTTCAGGAGGACAGTTTGCAATGGACACCTTAGGTGTGATAATTTGAATTGCAGACACTTTCTTCAGTCTGGGGTTCATAATCAAAGCGAATGGGAGGGTCTGGCGGAAAATCCATTTCAGCCTGGGACTGCCCCTCCACCGGCAAACACTTTCGTCTGCAAATTCTGCAAACTTGTGCCATCCTGTTTGGCGCTCTGCGGAGCAAGAATGTACTATGTTGTCCACCGTTTGAATACAATGACGAGAGCTTGAGTGCATTTTGGATTCCATAACCATCCTGTCTCGAAGGGGGATTACAGGGAGAGTGTTGAGACAGTATCGAGGTTGATCAAACATGAGTTCGGGAGAAACCCATCCGCAACAATATCTGCAATTGCTCTTGGCGCAAGCAAGTCCTTCTTGGAAACCCATATTTTGAGTGAAGGAGATTCTGTGGGGACTAAACTTGACGGTGCAACATTGGACTGGTCATGGATCATTTCTCCACTTTATGTTCACCTAACATTCGGCATCAGATCAATGCATTGAGAATGGGCTCTGGGATCAGAGGCTACATAGAGAATATTTTGGAATTGAAACGAGTGAGCAAGTACGATTACATCCAGGACAATGTATTCCCAGGTCAAGGTGCCATCAAGTTTTTCTTTTCAAAATGTCGACTGTTGGGGAGGGCAGTGGGGTTAGCCTCGTGAAGCGGATGCAGAAGACTGGGGACTTGCAGAACTGTTTTCTTATGTTTGATCATGTGAAACGAGTGAAGGATTGGACGACAATGGCTTGTCATGTCTACGATCCAGTGTACCAACGAGTTATGACAATTGCAGTTTGTGACATGCAATCCGAGGATACGGAATCCAGAAGCTCATGTGGAATTCCCTGATACGTGTCATGGGCTGCCATGGGCTGCCATCTCCAAATTTGCAGGTTTCATGGCGGACAGTGCTCAAGCAAATTTCAATGCTGTTCGTATTGTCTTCGGATCGGGCGACCCAAAAGTGCCTATGTCAGGAAGAGAGCGTACATGTCTATTCCATTGGACACAATCTCTGGAAAAACATACAAAGTCGGACATCAAACCAGAGATGCAGACTCAGCACCGTAAATGTGCAAAGAGTACAAAGATGCTAGAACAATGAACGAGGCGGACACTTTGTTCCAGACAATTCGTGCATGGTGGTTCTCTGCTGGAGCTGCATCACTTGAGAGTATGAGAGCATTGGAAGATTGGCTGGCGTTTTGGCACTTCGGTATAGACAGTGGGGAGCAGCCATGACAATGGTACGAGGCTTCTATTTCATGCTTTATTCATACATTTGCTTTCCATATTTTTGACTCATTGCTTTCTTTATGTTGTTTCCTGTGCACTGTTCTGAAGTGTGGTTATCCTCTTTGCAGAAAATGTCCATTGAGGAAATGGCGGACATGCCATCTTGCAATTTGGCAGAAACTGTGCACAACGCATGGTTGCAGCAGTCTGGGAAACGAGGTCGGGATTTGTATGTGGAAAACAACAGATTTTATACGTGCCTTGCAACAACAAACCCGATACCGTGATTTCTTACGAGGTGGGGTTGGTGGCAAGGGTCCGGACAAATGGGAGTTGATGGTTGCGTGCTGCAAACAGATCTGGGGATCCAATCAAGATAGCACGGGCGGTGAGCATGTATGCCCAGGGAACGCCACTTGTTTCTAGAGTCCACATCTTGAAGGGGAGGAGAGATTCGGCTCCTGTAAGAGGAAAATTGAACACTCCACCTGGTTCGGATTCAGATTCCCACAGGGCAGACCGTGATAACTTCTCGAAGCCTCGTGTTCCCCTGCATGACAACTCCATGTCCGGACCTCCATTGTGGAGGAACCTCCAACACGACGGCAAAGCTCCAGCATCAAACAGTGCCACTGAAATGGTGCAGGAGAGAAACAAAAAAACCCCCTTGATGTGCTTGAGTCCACATGCCCCGACCACGTTTGGCACATAGAACGCACAAGTGTAGGGTCTCGTGTGAAATGTACAGCGATCAGGGCAATTAATTTCGAGAAGTGCACTTCATCTATATCCAGAGGTGGTGCCCGAACTCCTGCTCCGACTTTCACGGGCTTGATGCGTCCATACGGTCAACCAGAAGCCAAGAACCACAAGTTCTGGTTCTGCGCAGATGATTGTGCCAGATGTGTGCATGGAACTGTGCGTCCTTCCGTAGTGATGAAGCCAACTCCTCCAACCGTTTGGCCCGTGAAGGTGGGAACACATCTCAGCTTTCAGGAGATTGAAATGCTGGAGGAGGCAGGTTTTTCCCTTGCGAGAGAACCCCAACTCCATGCATGTGCTACTACTTCTGCGTCCTCCCGGGTCCCCCCGGCAAATCCTGACTTGTGGCCAACCAAACGAGATGGAAAGCTCGTTCGGCGTTTCCCTCCAACCGCTGAACATTTTGGCAAAGTGGAGTCCGCAAGAATGCTCCAAGCTCGTGTTGGAAGCACCACGGAAGTACCCGATCCAGGATATGGTCAGGTATTCACAATCATCACTTCCACATCTGCTGTTCATGACAGGACCTACGACATCACGGTTTCCAATTTCCCCAATTGCACATGTCCTGATTTTGTGAATATGCTATCAACCAGTTTGGGCAAGAGAGGTAAATTCATACCCTGCAAACATTTGTATTTCATATTTTTGAGGAGGATGGTTTGCGATCCCAAACGTGACAACTTCATTCACCAGGCCATTATGAGTTTCAACGAGGTCGATACTCTTTTGCAGCGGGATACAACACATGGGTAGCATGAACTATGTAATGTGGTATGTGGATGACCATGATTTGAAATGTGTAATTCACATTCAATTCGTCGGCTGTGCAATGATATGGCCTCCAACTATACGGAGTGAGCTCTGACTGACAACTTTTAGGTAGTGCACATTTGTCATTGCACCGTTCGAAGTCTACATGTCTTGCTGTCGCTATGCACTACAATCATCTTTTGAAGATGATCCTAACTCTCATTGTTATTTGAGGAGGGAGGAAGGTCTTCCCGTGGCAGCCTTTATGGCGCACACTTTGTGAGGATATTTTGTCGTCCTCGTAATTGTAAAAGTGAAACAATCATTTGTAATTGCACAATGTTGGATGCTGCAATTGTAGGCCTCAATGCTCGTCTTGATTCTATTTAGGCAAGATTCCCTGCATTAATTCCACGGTCATAGGACCATCCACGGTTATAGGTGGCGCATGTTAATGGTGACGTGGTAGATGACGGACAGTGCCATGTCATCATTTACCGCTACATGACGCTCACGCCACGTCAGCGTGTGTGCAGGCTCACGCCACGTCAGCTGGCGTGAGCGTACGCTCACGCCACGTCACTCCTGCGTGAGCGTACGCTTGCGCGCTCACGCGCAACGCTCACGCCATTGCGTCGTTGACCCTGTAGTGGATGTCTGGCTCAACCGCATGACTTGGTGGTTCCAGGTAATTCAAGGTACTTCCACCCAATTGCTTTGCTGGCATGAATTCCGTGAACGACTATGTGACAATGCATGTTCGAAACGCAGGTAATGATGAATGCGAAGGAGCAAGTCATACTGCATACAAATTCGTTCGGCTTGTACGTGAAATGGGATGGAGCATAGACATTGGAAGACTACGTGACACGTTTCAGATGTGCGTACAAGGACAACCTCTTCGCCAGGGAGCTGCAGACAGCAAGAAGGAGCGTGGAGTTTACACATCAGGAGGGGGCGGGAAAAGCAGCAATGCAAATTCTGTACAGGTGAAGCCCAGCTCCCGTTGTATGCCAAAGCTGGGATATGAGGTTTGCCTGGGAAATACGGCACCGCATTCGCACTTTATGTTTTTGGTTGCACTCTGCGAATACACTGGTCATAACTTGTGCTCACGCATGTTGACTGTCTTGTATGTATATGAAATACGTGCTACTTAAGACAGGGGCCCTGGTGCAAGAGCCCCCGTTCTTCATGGCTTGGACCGTGGCAGGCCCAAACTGTGTCTACACACCAGAGACGTAGAAACAATGGCATGCCGCGCATCTCGTTGGATGGCCGTGGTACCTGGACATGTCTGGTGGACTTGTTGACGAATCGGAGAAAGATCTGCACGCGAAAGCGGAGGAGAAGAGAAGGGAAAGATGTGTCTCTGCTGGCCTGAGTCGGCAAAGGACGCTGCTGCTCTGGATCAATCCAGAAAGGTAGCTGAGATGACACAGAAGACTGTGGATGCAGCTGTGCAGGCTCAACAGAAGGGGTTGAAGAAGAGGACTCGCCAGCAAGGAGCAGCAGTTGTGACACCAAGAAGACGAAGAAGCAGAAACAGAAAGAGCAGGAAGAGGGTGAAGAAGAGGACTCCGATGGAGACTTTGCAACCAGCACTCTTCAACCCCCCGGGGGGGGCACCCTTTCGAACCGGTGGAAATGAAGAGGCCGAAAGTGGAGCTAGAAACAGTAGTTCAGTGTGTGAATGAGAGTTTTTTGGCGGCTTTGGATGGACGGGCAGCCAAGTTGGCATACATCAAGACCATGGAGGGTCTGAAGGGCAGAGCACTGAAGAAGGCGGGTGCCGAAGAGCCTTCCGACACCCCTGGGTTTCTAAAGATGGTCTCGTACTTTGAGAAGGTGTGTGCAGGGAAGGATTGCAGGAGGGGTGGAAAAGCCACCAAGTGGTCTTGCGATATGATCATCTTGGATATTCCGGATAGAGAGCCTGTGGAAGGTCTGTATGCTTTGCCGTCTTGGAACAGGTACTCCGAGGACGAAAAAAAGATTCAGGCTCGCCCGCATGGTGTTGGACGACAGAGGCTGTGTCGTTGTCCTTGCGAGCAGAGGCAAAAACACGGAGGCAGGAATTGCGAAGTGGACCCGCAAGAGTGTCGTCCCAATTCTGAAGAAGAAGTGGACGTGCATCAACACATTGGGTCTTCGGTTGGAAGGGAAGAAGGTAATTACGACATTGGCAATCGTCCTTTCATTTTGTAAGCTGTTTTGATATGCGGTGCCGCATTCGAATTCTAATCGTTCCCCACTGTGTATGCAGAACGAAGCAGTTCAATGCATTCTGCTTTGTGAATGAGAACTCGACCTTTGCTTTCCGGAAGGATGGATTGTTGGTTGACCCGAACTGCGACCCCATCGATTACGACGTCCTGTTCAACAACGTTCCCACGGAACTCCTCCCTCATAGCCTCACTTCAATGGATCCCCTGCGGTATTAACGGACTCAGAGCCTTGCCTTCAACCATACAATTATGGAGGCATGCACTGACCTGGAGGGCAGAGTGCTGGACCTCATATGTGGAACATGTATGTAGATTTTGGTACTATGTTGTTCCGCGAATTCTCAATATGTTCAAATTCGCCATTTCTCAAGGGCATGTTTTAATGAGTGGATGCCATTCTAACAGGTGCCTCAATGTGGGGTGGGCGGTTTTCTGACCGGCACCTCTTTGCCTACGAGGAGGACACATCCATCTGGGGATCCCATCTGGAAGGGCTTCAATGGAATGTGAAGGCTCCCATCGCAACCACAGATTCCTTGGAGGATTCGTCGGACTTGGAGGAAGAGACAATGGACATTGATGCCGAGGAGAACCCGGAATACGAGTGAGTGCTAACATTGTAAGCTTGCAAAGCCTTCTGGGTGATTTTTTCTCACACGCATTTCCGGATTGTGGTTCTCATTGGTCTGGTGAGTGATTGTTATGTGCAGGATTCCAAGATCCGGGTCGAAACCAGTGGCACGTACATTTCTTGCCGGGGAAAATATCTCGTTCTTTGCGAGGAACGACTTCATGAAGAGCCTAGTGAAGGACTACTCCCTTCCTAGTTATGCAGCTAAACTTGCAAAGACAGCGATTAGACGATGTGAGAATCCCAGTAAAGTAGAGCTGATTTTGGAGAGGGCTAGGGAGGACAGAAGGATGCGGAAAGAGTTGGCAGCAGCTGAGACAGGTAGACGGGTGCGGAAGTATGTATGTGATTCAGCGGAAGAGAGTGTTGCAGACAGGGAGGACGACGACCCAACGGAGGTGAGATGGTCAGTTCCGCAAGGGGAAGATGGGATTTTTGAAAGTCTGGCCAACGACCAATCCGCTGGACATGACAAAGACAATGAGGGGGTGGAAGGGGAGCAGGACAGTCAAGGACAGGATGACGACAGTAATGATGATTTCCAAGATTGGTAGAATTTTAAATAACTCTTTGTACATTTACATTCTCTTCCAGAATATATAAAGGAATTTCTCCACGCTGTTGAGGTCCCTTCTCCCATGTGCTTTTAAACGACACCATCTGTGAAACCACGTCCTTCCCAAAACCGGAAATGCGGCGCCGCATTTCCGTTTTCGACATGGAAGTTTTGCCCATTTCCAGCTCCTTCCATTGAGGTAAATGGAAATGCGGCGCCGCATTCCAGGGTCGAACACGTTATTCCCATGCCGGACATGGAAATGCGGCAATGCGGTGCCGCATTTCCATTCTTCAATTTCCCTGTAGAAAGAAAGAAAGAAAATAACTTTACATCATCCATAGAGGGGCTACAGAGGAAGGTAGAACGAACCAAAAACTAATTCAGACTACATTAAGAGAGAGAGGTGAAATGGCTAGATGGGAGGCGTTGATTCTTCAAAGGAGTTTGAAGGTGAATCGAGTAGGCGTTGGGTGTTTGAATTCTTCTCAACGTCCAGGTCAACAGGGTGCAAAGCAGGGTGAAGGTAGGCTTGTTTTATGCATCTCAACACTTCTTCCTTCCTTCCTGTGTGCTCATCCTCCGTATCCTTTTTTCTTGTGGCCTGCCCCAATGGTCACGACGACATTATAGTGGGTAAATCAAGTAAAAGATGTATACAGTGATCACAATTAAGATGCCTGCTAACTAAAAAAGAAATAGAGTTCATACTGGATTGTCATACCCATCAAGTGCTTTAAAGTTCAAATGCACTATGTGCCAGCCAGAACCTCCACTGACCCAAAACCGTGCAATTTCATAAACAACCATCGGAACCTTGGCAATACTTCATGCGTGAAATTTCAATTTTGCAGGACTGCAACTCCTCATGGCTCATGTTGAGATTAATATGTACATACTGTGTTCCAGGTTCATTGCAGTGATGCTTCAAGGGATGGTTTTTAATGTCATACTGAGAAGGCAGATGTGACATCAGTACTCCTAAATGAGAGAGTGGACGCTTATAACTTTCCAAACTAGGAGAAAAAAGCTCAAAGTGCATTACCTCCACATTGAAGTTCTTGAAGGCTGGTTTAAACCACTGTTCGCAGTGCGCATTAAAAAGTAACGTTACAATGGGAAGGGGGGTACACGCAACCGAAGCCACCCCCAATCCCTTAACGGTAAACACCCCAATAAACAGCACTTGCATCAATATCAAGCAGCTAGTTATACGAACATGTACTTCTGGCCAAAGCCGCCCGCCTGTCTCGTATGCTGGTTCATAAACATGCAATATCTGCACACACTTGCCAAAACCTTTCTTAGGAATGCAGACTTGGTCCCTGTCTCACTCTAAATTCCATCCAACTTGGGCTAGATGTACATGGCGCACACAATTGAGAACAATTCCAGATACTATTTGTAAAGAACTTACCGAGTCCATCAGAAGTTTAAGGCTTATTTTGGTTTTGGGAGTCTTGTGTGGGGCTTCATTTGTCCCACAAATCTTTTGTCAGCGGTGAAGGAGACACATTATGTTTTCTATAATGAACTCTACACCAGCTCAATACATCAAAAAATCAATTGCATGGACTGAGATTTTCATTTTCATCATCAATGCCAGCACATAAATCACCCAACTCCCTGTAGCAAGTCAGCTCAGCATGGCAGTTTTGGGTTGAGTGGCTGAAGGCTGATTTCTTCACTCTCTCTCTCTCTCTCTCTCTCTCTCCTTTCATCTATAATCTTTGCCTCAACAGTGTGCCTGGCTACGCAACCCCAAACCATGTGTCGGTTGCAAGGTAATGGCTAGAGAGGAGTAGCACTGGGATGAACCTCACGTTTCTAGTACAATGTCAATGCCAACTGATTAATCA
Source organism: Takakia lepidozioides (assembly GCA_030704615.1). Taxonomy (NCBI): domain Eukaryota; kingdom Viridiplantae; phylum Streptophyta; class Takakiopsida; order Takakiales; family Takakiaceae; genus Takakia; species Takakia lepidozioides. The sequence goes on from CM060731.1 coordinate 52,976,288, forward strand.
ACACTCAGTTCCCTGCGCCAAAATTGTCTTTGGCTGCAAGCAAGCAGCCAATTTGGCAATTTCGAGCTGCATCTCTGATCTTCGGTGGGCACTCCACAACCAGATCTGGCAGGTTTTGTTTGCTTGAGGACTATGGCCACCTCATAGCCATTCAAATTTGCAGAAATTGACAATGACTATATTCTGTCTCTGAGACCCTAGTGCTTATAGATGATGCAACCATAGCTGCATGTCACAATCTGTGTGGAGCTGAAGGGCTGTATTAGCCTTGCAGCCTATACAATCATTAAATAAGACTGTAACCAAGTTTTCCTCGGATGTACATGAGCACCAGGACAATTTCGGGCTTAGAAAACTGATCCTTTACAATCCACAACTAGCTCCAAGGGGTTTGATATCCGACAACGACCATCCCTCTCATAGCCAATTTCATTATGGAGTCTTTATGAAGTGTACTTCTCTTACAATATACATGCACACCAACATACATGAGTGTGCATATGAAAATCAAACAATTTTTTTTTATCATGATTCTCATAGGGACAAGGGTTATTGGACAATGGAATGCGGCACCGCATTTCCGTCCAGCACAATGGAATGTGGTGCCGCATTTCCGTCGAAGGGTCTGGAATTGGACAAACATACGGTGTGTTTTGACCGGGCCTGCACATTCTAAACTTTGCTCTCCTTTTGGAAGTAGTGGTTAAGAATTTTGCCAAATTGTTGAATGCTTTGAAATCTTTTTCATCATTGCAGACCTCTTGTGAAGGAGGTGATTACAGGGTATCTTCCTGCGGTACTTCTCTCTGCAGTTCTCTACATCCTGCCCCCCATTATGCTTTTCCTTTCCAAACTTGAAGGCTATATCTCCTTCAGCCACCAGGAGAGGAGGGCTGCAGGGAGATTTTTCTATCTTTTGGCCGGTAATGTCTTCCTTGTTGGCGTGTTGGGAGGTTCTCCAAGAGAAAGATAGATGTATCAGGACCTGATTGCGATATACGATGTAACCAAGTACGAAATATATGAGAAGAAAAGGGAGCAGCAGAGGCGAAATGATGGAGTACGCCAGTCCCAATAACACAAAGAGGAACACACTTGGCATTATACGGTAGTAAGCCACTGGTCGAACAACATCCAACAGGGGAACACTCTTCTTGATGGTGTGCATTTTCAAGAAGTTCAACACAAGAGTACCTGTCTGTAAGATCTCAAGTGGAAATCCTGCCACTCCTGTTGTCAGTACATAAGTAATGAAGAAATTCGTCTGTAGACACAGACAAGAGACAAACTTGCCGTCCATTCAGACCCCAAATTACTGGCTGGTAGTATACACAGAATAATTGATACCAGTGGCAATAAGATCCTTTAGATTGTAGCTAGGACAACTTGACACTGACCAAAGGCAGTGTGACTACTATGCTTCTGCCCATTGCTTGGTGGACCACATAGCTTACACATCCAAGAGTCCTCAAGTACCTGTAGGACTATATGAACTATGACAGAGAGAAACAGGAGAGAGTTAACTTACTTTGCTAGGTATCGCTTCAGCTAGGCGCCTTGGTATTTCCCTCGGGTCCTTGGAGAAGGTGCTAAACACTAGGTACAATTCCAGCTTTGATGATATCCCCATGCACCTCTTTGCCCTTCTCAAGGGCTGCCAGGCTTGCACAAGCATTGCAATGCACACAAACATGATGTGAGAGAGCAAAACACGCTGAAATAGGTCAAAGAAGAAGGTGCCCTCACCACATTGTCCTTGAGCTTGTGTCATGACTTGACCAACCATCAACCCAAAAGGACCTCTTGTGTGTGCTGCTTGTGTCTGTAGTCAGGTAATGTCGGATTGGTCTGTGAGATCGAACCACCACGGTGCAGCTGAGTAGGCAGAGATTGAAACACGGTCTGCTAAGACCAAGCTGACTCTCCCAAGAATGGCGAGCTTCTCCTTATCTCTCTCCCAAGAACGGCGAGTTTGTAAAAATGTTACGAGCTTCTCCTCGTCTCATCTCCTACTCCTCTTCTCCTTCCCGCATCATTTGCTCAATGCCTCCATCCCACGCCCCTGTATATCTTGCTATCATCGCATTCCATCCCTCGGCTACATGGTGTGGCGAAAAAGACAAAAAAACGCCAAGTCCCAGCCCTCCTCTGTGTTCACGATTACCCTAATGGACAACCTTATTAGCAACTTTTTGACTTTTTAATCTTTTGCACTTTGATTCATTCTAGGTTAGAGGCTAAAATCCTCCTACCAGGCTTGTCTAGGAAACCAAAACACCATGTAGACAAACATTTGATAGTATTACCATTGGGCTGGTTTGAACACTTTAGTAAAGTTATAGTAGAAACTTTCACTTTGAGTTATTGAAATTGAAATATATATTACCAATTATATTTTCAGAATTACAACTGTCAGTGTTTGACTTAGGGGTGGTAGAATAAAGGACTTTGTAGTGAAACTTTTGATAGTTGTAGTGAATTGTTTTATTAATATCAGCACATTTCACTACGTGGTGCTAGAAATAGTGAAAAGTGGCAAACAGTGAAATTCATAGTGAAATACCGACGGTGCTGAAAACCATAGTGTGTTGTAGTGCCTCGCTGTGCTTATCCTCGCCCCTTCCTGCATCATTTGCTCAAGAATAGGTTTGCAAAGCCTCCATCCCACGCCCCTGCACATCCTGCGATCATCGCGTTCCATGCTCTAGGCTCGTGGATACTAAGAAAACATAGAAGCGGCGGACTTGTGTCGCAGAACAATGACGCAGGCGGCGATGGGATGAAAGCGGGGGTGGGGAGTGATTGACCGAGCCCAGCGGGCTGCCTTTCGATGGCTGCCGGAGGCGGAAAACCGGCGGTACGGGGTGTCAGGGCTGGACCGTCCTGACACGCTCGCATTAAATTCTTACATTATTCCTATTATCTTCCAGGTTTAATTATAGAATGTGTGTTTGATTAGCTAAGTTAAAAAGTCCAGCTAATATAATATACCCAATGCACAGTCATGGCCCAAAATAACCCTGAGAAAAAGCCATAGACCCCCACAAACTACTTAGACAGTGAAATGTTACTCTGCTCTGTAAGGAAAGACAAGGCTGTTTCCAAAGGTTCCTGTCTTGAGAATGACTGCTCCTGGAAGACTGATGACTTGTATTTTGGGCTCCCTCACAAAGTGGAGTTTGCTGTTCCCAGAGAAATAAACCAAGAGTTTTGCAATTCCTCCAAAGAGAATTTGGGTGTCCATCCACCATCTCGGCTACAGTGAGGCCATGTTCAAAGCACACGACATGGCTGTAACCACACCTACATTTGTAGCCATGGAGAACAATGAATGGTGAGAACCTTTACTTTGGTCCATCACCACTCACATAGAATCCAGTAGATTTTGAGACCAGTAAAGCTCAACCTGCAGATGGCTGTGACGCTTCCAGAATTGTCAGCCCACACAGACCCGATCATCTTTCATTACCCTATCACTACAAGTATAACAATGCACTGGGCATGTGAAACCAGGATTAAGATCATGGGACCATCAAATGACAGGCTCATATCTATCAGAGCTACTTCCTAACTTCAGAGAAAGCTCTATTGATACAGCTGAAAGAAGTTGGCATGGCAGCCGATGGAAGAAATCTACTCGGCTTTTGGACTAGTTGTCCCACTAAATGTATAATAACAGGTCACAAAGAGGTTACCTTGTTTGCATGCATCTGCACACTTGAGGTGGAGTAAAAACTAAGTTTCATGAGCCTCAGTTCTTCTTATCTGTGGTCTCATGCCCCAACGGAACATATTGTTTCTTACCGCGCTGGGTCCGTGCAAACAGACTCAGTACCATGAAAGCAAGACTATAGAATCCGTAGAACTTCCAGCTGGTGTGTGGCGGCTTCCTGGCCATAGCTCTGTGGAATACTGTGACATAATAGTGCAAGCCCACCAACATTGCCACCACCCATTGAATCGACGCTGATAACTTAGCAAATGCAGCCCCCACAGAGCATGTGAAGATGACATCTGCGGTCTGCAGCACCAGGTATATGATGTACCCTAATGCTTGTAGCAGCTGCAAGACTATGTAACTTGATGCCGAATACGTGCTGAAGAATGCCATGGGTTCTGTTCCAAGCATAAATGATGCAATCAAGAGGATCCCAAAATACTCAGACAGGTAGACATTCACAAACAGGAGCACTTTCTGCAGCGACAGATTTGCACGGACACGATCACACAGAAACACCACCAGCGCCAGCGGGAGCAACAAAAGGCCATATGATACCAGAGACGCAATGATCGGCGCATACTGCTTACCAATCAGGGGTGAAAATGTCTTTGCAATATTTCGATTGATACTGTCAAAAGAAGTCTTTGATTGGTCAGAGATCTCCTTCACCTTGGGCATTACGTGCTCCACAAAATGTCCAGCTGTTTCTTGGAGCTTTTCTGGAAGGTTCTGGAATTCTCGCATCCAGTCTCCATCATAGTCATCCTCTGGATCCACATCAGCTGTTGTTACTGTAGCATCGGCATCTTCTGCTTTATTTTGCCCTGTCTCGGATTGAGTTTCAGCTGTGCCAATACCATCAACCTTCTCTTTCTTGTCCTCGGAAGTCACCGACTCCTGTTGCTGATCCTCTTTTGACTCATGGGAGTTTGACTCATGTTCTCTCGCTTCTGTTTTACCTCGTTCATCAGATTTCAACTCTTCTTTCTTTACATCAGACTTCACCTCCTCTCTCTTCTCGCCCTCTTTCATTTCATCAGGTCTCAGCACTATCTTCTTGTCAGATTTGGGCCCCTCCTGCACTTGTGGATCCTCTTTCTTCTTAGGTTTCAGCTCATGACGTTTCCCCTCCTCCTCGGGTTTCCCCTCCTCTTTCTTCAGCTCTGACTTTTCCTCAGCTTTCTTCTTCCCACTCTTTTCCTCTACTTTCCCCTCCTCCATTGACCCCTCTTCTTTCTTGCCCTCAGCTTCCAAATCATCCTTCTTTTCATTGGTTTTTAGCTCTTCGTTGTTTTCCTCTCTATTTGGCTGCTCTTTCATCTCCAGAGTTTTTACTTTCTCCTTTTCAGTTTTCTCCTCTTTTTCTTTCTCCTCCTCCTTCACATGCGGATTCCAGCCCTCTTTTTCCTCTACCTTTAACTCCTCCTGAATTTTTGGCTCCTCCTTCTCCTCAGACTGAACCTCTTTGCCTTGGTCTTCCTTCTTCCCCATAGCCTCTAAAAGATATCTTCCAAGGCCCTTATCAGGCTGCCTGGTACTGCTTGATAATACAGTGATAACGTCCTGTCCGAACTGGAACCTGTGCCGGAGTATCTCCTTAAATGCATCCACTCCCTCCAGGCCTTCTATTTCAATTGGTCCATACTTTCGGGGCTTGGAATCACCACATGAGACGCACACACCAGATAGAAGGACCAGAAGAAAGATGGGACCAGATAATGGGTAACCCATTCTCGGAAGATGCAGTCTGAGGAAGCCAAAACAAACTTTCTGAGATGACTAATCAAGAGGAAAGGCTCTTATCTCTTGTCATTCCGAACTCTGTCGCAGAAAAGGAACAACCTCCTCCAAAATCTTCATTAAATAAGCAAGTGAGTCGCTACAGCTACACTGTCTCACCAGGGTGTAAGTCTTGCCCACGTTTGCTGAGGTTTCTGCAGTGAGTGATCCACTCAGTTTGGAAGCTTGCAAGCTCATGTTGCGAATGTTGATTCACCTTACCGTATACCTCAATCGCAATGTTGTACATCTCAACAGCGCAACCTGACCAGTTGGGTTGACCAAATATTAAGACACTCTAGAGTGAGACTGATACGATCTGAGAACACGGTTGGAATACAGACATCTTATGAAGGTCAGGGAGCTCACAAATCTTTGTGCTGGATAATGAAAGTCTTCTCAAGACAGCAGCGCCAGTTGGTCAGTTCACCCCCAGCTTGCTCATGGCATGATTCCTTTCCCTCACCTTCCCAAGTAAAACCACTTAAGAATATAATGTACAAGCAACAAAGCAGTCAAAAGAAAGACAGAACATGAAGCAGATTTAGTGACAGGACAAGGCAGGTAGATAGTGACTCACCTTTTCCCGATTCCAAAAACTTTCTATGAAAATGGTCTAGAGGAGGGAGACATAGGCAGGACGGTGAAGTTCTAGTCGGCCCAGTGAACAAACATCAGCAGCATACGGTTGGAAGCCCATACTAATGACAGCCAAGGATGCTTGCATCACCACCAACTTGGGTTACACCGGATACAAAACTGCATCACCACCAACTGCACAAGTGCCATGCCAGAGGAATTTCGGAGTCTCATCCTATAACCACAGTTCAATGCTTCTGGGTGCTGTCCTTGCAAGTCAACCAGTTTCTTCAGCACAGTGGGTGCAAGTTGAACTGAGGCACTCAGATAAAAAGGATCGCATTACTTGTGTATTGACTAAGAGGCCGACCGATATTTCCAAAGCAAGCTCTCCCAACCTTGGCAATGGTCTACACAGTGAAGTTCTCGGCCAACAAGTGCAGCAAAAGCCTGACTGGAAGACATTGCAGCCAAGCCCTAAATATGAACTTGTGCAACGCGGAACTCTAGTTAGATATTTCAGGGGTGGTTACTACCCATGGAAAATTGTGACCTAGACCAAGAGGCTCCACCACTGTTTTCTGAACTTGAGTAGAGGAACCAAAAGCACAACAAATAGTTGTGCCCCACTTTCAGATGCCACTTGTGTCAGAGTGTACTAACCTGGTAGCATTAAACAGAGTACAAGTTTGTGATTGCTGCATATTCTGGAAGAAAACAACCATCAACTTCCTATTGGAAAAATCTGGTAGAGATCACCAAAAAGAAAATATATGCATGTCTGCATCCATAACAATGTTCATGATGTCTGTGTCATTCAACTGAACATTTTCACAAATACTTCACTTAGAGAAGGGAGGTTGCAGGGTACTCTTGAGTCTAAAATTGCCACCTTCGCATCGAACTTGAGTACATCCTCTCAACAATAAACAAACTCTCAATCTCGCAATGCTTCTATGGACATATAGAGATTGAATATTAATAGATCCGTCATTTCTCCAACATGCATAGGAAGGAGCATGCCAATAAATAGAGCCTCTCGACCCAATCAAGATACAGTTGGCAAGTAGAATTGGTGGATGGGGAAACAAGGATCGTGCGAATTGAGGGATCAACTCAGTAAACTTGTACAATAGAGCATCTGCAGACTCATGAATATGGAGAGAGAGGCGGGTTCGAGCTGCAATCGAGTACAGGGAACAGGGCAGCAAGTAAACGATCACGAAAGTACCAAGCACGGATCGGATGTCACAGGAGGCACTCAAAGCCAAACAACAAATCATACTACGGTAGTACAGCATTATCGCACCAGAGATCCAGAATCTAAAAAGCTTTGAGATCCCGCACCTCATCGGGTCCCTGTAGGAGAACATGCTTCTGAATTGCCGTCCAGAGTGATAAAACACTAACCCGCCATCCCTTCCTCTTCCAACTGGCATTCACACCCAATCATAAGTCCGTCATCGTGTACCTTGCCGCATACCCAAATCGTCGTCTTAGTCCTCAAGAGATCAACAGTCTCTCAGGCGATCTTTCTCGTATGTAGCCAGGTGTAAGGAAAGTACGATTGACCAGCACTGCTACGCAGACATCCCAACACCCAATCTACAACCTCCCTCAAATTGCGCAACAAGCCAGGGGAAAAGAATGGCGCAAGGCTGCCGCTCTGATTTCCCTGCACCCAATTATTGCAACACACACACTGGCCAGCCACTACGCCCAACAACACCCCGCAGATCACAGCATCCCAACAAAACATGCGATCGCTGCCACGGAATCCCCCGCTTCTTCTTTGCTGCAAGCAGCGGGCAGTTGGCGGGGATGACAGGCAATAATGCAGATGAATTATGCCAAGAATCTTCATCTAACGACACAACACACCGCTTCTCGTGGAATTGCTTGGCGTACAGGTTGTTGGGCATTTCTCTTCTTGGCCTTCAGCGTCAGTGCGCGAAGGTGGAGTGTCCCCGCAAGGTGTAGTCTTCTTTTGTCAGTTGTGGTACAGGTCTCTTATGTGGAAAGCCTGAAAGAAAGGTTTCTTGTTGCTTCCTTCATGGAGTTGGCCCTTGCATCGGTGCTCTAAGGACTTGATGTGGGAGTCAGGGCCGAATTGTCTTGGCTAGGAAGAAGGAGCATGCGTGATTGTATGTTATCGCATTACAATCTCATGACATTGCTTCATCCCAATAATCCATTGCTTATATCCTGTGTTTAAGATACATATCCATCAACTTCTGAGAAGAGTGGCAGGCAAAGAGTCTGAGCTGCTTTCGGAAAATGGGCTTCTAAGAAAAGGGTTGGTGACATGCGGGTCTGGGTCTGAAGCAGGTAAGCTCTTCGGCCCCTATCCCGAATCATTCGTGAGGACTTCGGGGAGTAGGTCATGTTTGCAACCACATCTCGCATTGGATCTTTTAGTCCCTCCGAGACTTGTGTGAAGGTCGGGCCTTAGACCTGGGCTTGGGCCTTGCGGGCTCTGCAGATCTGCTGGCCTCCTGCCGGGCAGCCCTTGAGTTTTTATACTCAAATCCAATGACATCAGGGATGTGGGTGCTATCTTTGATGCGAAAATAGCGACACAAGGCAGTATTTTCCAATGCGGGGAAGGAGGGTGCAACAATCTTGTTGATTAGAAAGTACCAAAAAGTGCCCAAGAGCAGACCCAGAGATCCGCCAGCAAACACTTGCCCGGTGGTATGGTAGCCTAGATACACTCGTGAATACATCACCGTGGGCACAAACGGCCATGGTATGAAAATTGTGAAAGCCTTGCTGAATTTATCTGCAAAATGAAGCTTCCGGATGCATAGGAGAGAGAGGTAAATGGAGAAAAGACACATGAATTGGGAGTGACTCGATGGCCAACCCTGCGAGTCGCACATCTCCAAAGCTTTACACGATGGTGGGCGTGGCTCCTTCACTACTGCTTTCATGATCTGCAAACAGGTTTTTATCTGTCAGGGTTGAATAGGACCTCCCTGCTACGCGATGACACCCATCATATTGCAGATATGTATTGCGCCCCTTGATGACGGTAGCTTTAGGGTGGATCCTGATCCGGCAAGTAAAGAGGTAGCTGACCCTCCGTGACGCGGGAGTTTTTGGTCCTGATCTAGGAAGTTCTGACCGAGTAGTTCTTACAGAGAAGAAATGAGCAAGTTTTCTTCTTGTTCGCACTATGGGGGGAGATATTAGGGCGTGGATCATGCGCATAAAACAGGTTGCTTTCACGTAGACCGACATAGTGAAAGAGGACGATTTAACGCCCCCAACCTCCTTATGTTAATAAGGATTCTTCCGTACTTACAAGGATTCAGTGCTGAAGCACGGATTTAAGTGATGCTGTATTTATATATATCCATGTAACTGTGATGTGATCTTATGACAGAGGGTGATCTTAACCTTTTGAGGATCACGCTCTAAATATCATACGATCACCTGACTCCCGAGAGTGAGGTGCTCACAAACACTTCTGTCTATGGAAGTATCCATGTACTGAATGGTGAGCATCTGGATGTAACCAGAAAACTCACAATGCTGTGGGCTATAAGTCCATCATGAATTTTACATGCTCTATTCTGGACATTGGCCTGCGAGACGTTTAAAAAAGCTTGGCATCCAACATTGACGTGGAGTCAGCCACACTACGCTGTCGGAGAGAATCCTGTTTCTCTCAGTGCTTGCTCTCGGTTCAGGACTCCTGAAGAACAAAAATTCAGAAGGAACTTTGAAAAGTACCTGGTTGGTGCACTCAGAAACTCCCAATCCCAGACCGAAAAACAGTGACTGAAGTTCGCGCCTGAACAGAATGTGTGTGACAAATCCTCCCAGAGCGATGAACACTGGCAGCAAGGATGCCCATCCGAGTATCTGCCCCAGTATGTCCCCATCAACGTATCGCACGTGTGTCAACGACACTGCCTTGAGCGCCCCTCTATCCGTCATTACGGGGTTGCTGGTGCGTGCACGGAGGGACTATGGCAAGACGGAGGGTTGGGTGTGATTGCAACGAGGCTATGTGGTGGTATGAATTTACTGAAAACATTGGAGTACTGTAGTATGCGATTGCAGAAGCCGCCAGTGCACAGTACTTAGAGTGCCGAGAGAACAAGTGAATGATGAGGCCCTGTACAGTTGAGATTTTGATGGAACAGCATAGAGAGAGTTTGAGCAAGAAAGAAAAAGAGAGACTTTTATAACGCAGTACTATACAATTGACTTCGGTTGTAGCAAGAAAACAGACATCTAACACATATGTCAAGACCAGAGGAGATACTAAACTTTCAAAAACAGATCTGGAGGCCCTGCAGAAGTAAGAAAATAAGCAAAGCTTTGAGTCATGAAGGAAAGAGAGTACAATAAGCTTCCAACTAGTTTCTGGGCAACTCGCACACTTACTCGAGGTCTTGAAGAACTCAAACACCACAATCAACTAATGAGGTTCATTTACGAGCTTCTGCAGAAAGAGTTTGAAACATAACAACAGACTCAAGATTGATTCTCCAGAACTGAGAAACGAAATTCAAATCAAAACTGCTTTTTTGTCGTTCGACCCGGGAAACTTAGATGCTAAAACTGAAGAAGACCCTTTGCGCTGAGACTACGGAAAACAGATCGACGAAACCCTTCAAGGAGAAATGCACTCCGAAATAAAAGAGGAAGGGAGAGAAGAGATGCGAAAGCGAGAGATCGGGGGAGGCAGATTGCGAAGAGCCATCTTTCACTCATGACCGAAAGTGTAAGTCAGAGCACTCGGACAACTCAGGATGATCACCGATGAGCAATTCGTGACCTGATGGATGCATCGCCACTTATGAATGGAATTGGGTGGCCCCATTTGAAGCCTTGCTCCATTGCAGTGCATGCTTGCTTTTGGGAAGGAGGTTCTCTTTGAGCTTGATATCAACTCCGATCTGCTGCTCGTATGACCACAGCAGACGTCCAAGGCATCTGTGCTCAGCCGTCGCCATCAAGCTAGTGGTGTGGGAGGCTTTGTGGTACACATCCGTGGGCTTGGGCACAGGGTTTCCTCATTTCCACAACTGCTGGTAGAGTGGATATACCCAGCTCACATTTTGGAATTATTCCCCAAGAGAACTGGAAATGCAGTGAAACAGCTACAACATTTTCACTGGAACATGACTCCATAGAAATAGAATTAGGAAGGCAGTTCAAGAGCCCAAAGTTCGTTGTTCTTAGGAAGTTCAAAAGCAAGCAGTGAAGGAATCTGGGTTTTAACTTACTTGGCCATCGAGCTGTTGAGTCCATCGGACCTTCACAACTTAGCAGACCCTCAAAGTAGCATGCCAATACACCAGAAAGTGGTAGATTTACTAGAAATTATGTTGTTATTGCAAGGTGCAAAAGAAGAAAACATTGAATGGGTGACAGTTTACTCATGGCACAACACAGGAATTTTATTATGACAACAGACACCAACAGATGCTACCTCCAGTTCATGGCAGAGCTGAAGAGTATCCTACAAGCATGGGGATAAGCCAGCCTCAAACCCAAATCGGACTGTCCATACTGCATCTGGGGAGCGAACGAGCAAAGCTGTCACTAGCAGTCAAGCTCAAAAAATATGCATCTCCACTCCTGTCGATCAGCTTGTCTACCTTGAGGTGACAAAATTGATCAATCTAAGCTTGGATGCAAGGCTAATTTGGGTTACTTCAGAGACGAGCTGACCACCGTCACCCTCGAGAATCAAAGGGCACTATCTTCTGTCCCTTAAAAGTGTTCTCAAATTGACTCAAATCTTCCTAGCCACACCCACAGCTAACCTGAAGACTTTTAATGCTCCCTGTATGACTTCGAGGCGTCATACCTTCTGGCTGCCAGCACTTGCTGGCTGTATCTCTACCGAGTCCAAAAACACAGCCTTGGGTCCTCACAAATCAGATATGAGTTTGCTACTAATTCGATTCCATCTACCTTTGTAATAATTGGGGCAAAATGAACAATTGTTGCGGATTCTCCTTTGGAGCCGGGCAGCCATACTAAAAATGTGTGTGAATCTAGAATGAACATATCTCCTTAGCTGTGGACAGAAGAGCTGGCGCTTCAAAAGACATTGTCATAAATTCAATCAAAAATTGGAAAGTCCCATAAGCTGGCACAACCACACTCTAGTGCAGGCACCTAACCTTCTGATGAATGGTCTTGCTGCTACTTTGTACCAACCCACACATACTTCAAATAGTGTCAGTCGATGTGTGCAAGGTTTTGTGGCATGCATGACCTCAGGGGTCTCCAATTCAATGTGCATTCCCTGAAGCCGGAGCTCAATTGAGTCAAAGTGTTGCTTGAGGGTCTCCTTCAGCGGTGGATAGGCAAACGTATACTCAATTGCTTCCTTAGCCAGCTTGAGGAGCTCCTCGGATGTCAGATCTAGCAAACATACATTTATCATCGATCAGAATGACGGTATCCTTATCCTCATCAGGAGGTAGATTTGATTGCTGTCATGATTTGATGGACTCTTAGGCTGCACTTTGAAGGCTAGCCAGATTGCAAGCAACCTACTTGGTCTCTCTCCTTAATAGCAGTCCTCTTGCAAGCTCAATTTGAAGCAGTATGCATGCCTCTATAATGTTGATACATGACACTTACCAAGACAAGCAGCAGCAAGAGCATATTCTCGAGAAAGGCTGGTTGAAAAAATGCCTGGATCAGATGACGATCGGGAGGTTGGCTTTGCCACTGTCCCCACCACATCAGCATCACCCTGTTTCCTTGTCAATTGGCAAAAACTGAAACTTCCCACCATCGGATTACCATAAACTTCATGAACTCTACCAATCACGTCTGTCCCTGAGGCACGAGGCTTTCTCGAAACTACAAACCTGGTAAAGTGTCCTGGAAGCCCCTGTCTCAACTGAAGCGTGAGCCAGACTGATCCTACAGACCCCCTGTCATCACAGACCAGTGTTTTTTTTTTCACTTTTCCGAAATCGCAGGCAGGGCGATATGTAGATTCTACCCAGCACCCATGTGGCGTGAATAACGAGTGAGAGTTAGAAAAGTGGCTATATTACAGGTGTCATATTTTAACAGGTCCGCGTAGGACAAATCTGGCTCCTGATATTTGCGCCAATGGTCAAATATTAGCCCATTTTCCAGGTCGAAATCTGGCGGTTTTTCGCCAGATTTAAAAACACTGTCACAGACTGAGAAGAAATAAAGCTTGCAAAGGGCTTTCATGTTACTCTTCAGTTCTGAACATAGTCTGACAAGTTTTCTTCTGGCAACAAGAAAGTGCCGTTGAAATAGCACAATGTATCTTGAATTATATTAAAATCACAAATACTTCTTTAAAATTTCAAAAAACTTTTAGCAGAAAAGGGAATGTGGATGTGCAACAAACTTAAGTGGAACCTCCTGAAAGTTTCTGAAGGAACCAACACCAGGGCAGATCTACAAAAGGCGAGAGAGAACCAACCAAAGTGATGGTCCAGGATGGATGGCACACTCAAAGTTGCCAAGTTGGAGGTGAGGCATACCTCCACCTGCGCAATCCACCCTCCCATTCATGATGCCCAAGCCCTTCTGTTTGCCGGCCAGAGTATCCTCAGATAATATGTCATGCCAGTCAGTGGTAAGTATGATTGCATTGGTGCGTGCTGATACGAGGGATGTGAACATGATGATATGACTGTATGCAAAATCTGAAAATGGAAAAGGCTAACAGCAGTTTATGACCCGCTTTTGTGGCATCGCTGCATGAATCTTCTCTGGAGAGCAGTCTTCCTATGGTGAATCTGTGGCCCTCTTCAAGTCAGGATTTTGGATGGATTTAAGACAAGTAGATGGCCAAAATCAATCCCTCTTACAATGTGGGAAGAAGCCTTCGTAGGTTGCTATCCTTCTTTGTGCTTCCTGTTCCCCCTACGACTTTGTGAGGGTAGGTTCTATGTCCGTTGCACTACCTAGATTGATGGTCATGTCACTCTCCACAACCATGCCACAAATCATCTGCTTGATATTACTTACAGGGATACCAGAGGCCAGCAGTTTGCACCGGTCAGAGTCATCTAGGCAGTAGACACGGCCCACTCGTTCTGGGCGAAAGGCGAGCATGGCTTGCACTTCTTCAGGATTGTGCACCTACATACCACATTCAACACTTTGTCACCTACAGCATATCAAACCTCATGGTATCTGCTAGCACTGCACGACTTCAGGCCTTGTTACAGTCATTTCCTTTTTGACAAGTGCAGTTGAGAAGGCACCAATGAACACAACAGTTACACCACTGCTGAAAACAGTCCTCTCCGCAGTGTAGAGTCCAGTTTGAGCGGAACACAAAGGGACAGATACTACCTTTGTCAGGGGCTGACGCTGGTGGTATGAGAACAGGGATTGTACTCATAAGACATTGTTTGCCATAGATATTTGATAGCAGCACATAAGCTCCAGTATGCTGTGGGACCCACTTGAGAATGAATTTTGCTGCTCGTTTGCCTACCTCCACATCACCATGGATTCTGCAGGCACCAAGCAATGCCCCCCACACTGAATCATTAGGTTCCATTGGCATTCGGTTGATGATGTCCTCTGCCTCTTCTAGGAGCCCTGCACGGCCAAGGAGGTCCACCATGCAGCCAAAATGCTCCACTGTAGGTGTGAGACCGTGATATCCACTCATGGAATGAAAGTAATGACGACCTTCATCCAGTAGGCCCACATGGCTACATGCAGAGATAACAGAAATGAACGTGAGCCCGTCCGGCTTCAAGCCTTCCGATAGCATTTGGTCAAAGAGTTGGAGGGCTTCTCTGCCACACCCATGCTGAGCATATCCTGCAATAATCACATTCCATGAGACCACATCTCGATTAGCCATTTTGGCAAATACTTCACGTGCATCTTTTAAGCTCCCACATTTGGCATACATGTTAACAAGAGTATTCTCCAAATTCATATAGGACCCGACTCCGGCTTGGATGATGTCGGCATGGACCGTCTTTCCCTTTTCAAGAACTCCTAGGCTGGCACATGCATTGAGAACGCAAATGAATGTGACCCTGGTGGGTGTCACCCCTTCCTGTTGCATTTTCTTGTACAGTTTGAGAGCCTCTTCACCACACCCGTGCTGAGCATATCCTGCGATCATCGCATTCCATGACACCACATTTGAGGTAGCCATTTTGTCGAAGAGTTCCTGTGCATCCTTTAGACTCCCGCATTTGGCATACATGTCAATAAGAGTTGTCTCCAAAATAATGGTTGGAGTGATTCCAGCTTTGATGATGTCAGCATGGACCTGCTTGCCCTTTTCCAAGGTGCCTAAATTGCCATAAACATTGAGAATGCAGATAAACGTAACCATGTCTGGAGTCACCCCTTCCCGTTGCATTTGCTCATAAAATTTCAGAAACTCTTCTGCTCGGCCATGCTGAGCATATCCTGTAAGCATTGTGTTCCATGAGATGACATCTCGATTGGTCATTTTGTCAAACACTTCCCGTGCATCTCTTAAGCTCCCACATTTGGCATACATGTCAATAAGAGTATTCTCCAGATTGATATATGGCAAAATGCCAGCTTTGATGATGTTGGCATGTACTTGCTTGCCCTTCTCCAGGGCTCTGAGGCTGGCACACGCATTAAGGATGCAAATGAATGTGATCCTATTTGCCATCACCCCTTCTCGTTGCATTTGGCTATAGATTCTGAAAGCCTCCTCAGCCTGCCCATGCTTTGCATATCCTGCAATCATTATAGTCCACGAAACTATATTTCGTTGAGGCATTTCCTCAAAAACGTGTCGCGCATCCACCATGCTCCCACATTTGGCATACATGTTGACAAGAGTGCTAACTACAACGATGTTAGACATTAATTCACTTCGTATAATGTGTGCATGCACCTGCTTTCCTTCTGCCAGAGCTTTCATGTTCATGCATGCCTGCAAGAGAGAGACAAAAGTTTTGGAATCCCGCTGGATGCATTGATTGTCCAGAATGTGCAGTGCCTCTTTCAGTTTTCCCTCCTCACACAGCACCCTCACATCCGCACCAGAGACACCAGTGACTCCCTCCCTTGGTCCTCTCTTTAAAGTACCGGTGATGGTGGAGGGGCTACTGTAGCCACTAGTATGATGTCCACTGAACACGTATCCCCGGTTCAACCTTGCCATCCTGCATTCCAAAGAAAGACGGATAGGCTTTTCCAGATTTCACCGGGTTACAGCACTTCGGCAATCATCTCCATAGAAATTAAACCCTGTGGGCATTGAACTGACCCTTGCATCATCGCCCTTCAAACAACACCCACATTCTCGGACTGGGAGCCATGCTGCATATAAAAATGAACGCCATCAACAGATCGTGTTCCAGTTTAGGGCTTCCTCCAGGGCTGATCAGCCGGCGGACGGAAAGGTGAGACCCTCCTCTCAGTAGTATTTGTTACGGTTTTTTGCGGCCGTATGATAGCTGCATTCCTTTCTTGTTGTTGTGGACTGACGAGGTGCAGGCTTACGAGTGGTTTTTTCCCCGCGGCTGGTTTTAGACGCTTCCTCTGACTCGAAGATGTTTCGTTGTGATAGGTACTAGCAGCATAGCCAGCACTAAACCTTGAGGCGGTCGAACGACGTTGATCATCGCAACTAGCCACAGACTGAACATTCCGTCGCCTCTTCAAATATTTCACATTCTAAACGGTGGCAATCCTCGTATAGATTTCCCCCGTTAATATACTCCATCGGTTGATTGCAATGCCAACGTTGTGAGTTGAGCGTCTTGCAATTGTCAGGAAGCTGAGCACACAGCGAGACAAGCAAGCAAGCAAGTAAGCAAGCAGCGCCCGCTGTCTGTGGGGAACATCTTCGGGCGGTTTTTTGGGTAAGTTTAGTAGTCTTTTCAGGCTGTGCAATTTCGGTTTGAGTCAATCGCCATAGATATGCAGAGCTTACAGTAGAGTGCGTATCTCTTGCAGTTCTGTTATGGGGTCTGGTTGAGCGCATTAGTGATGATGCCTGCATGCTGGGATTCTTGCATCGTCGTTACAATATTCCAATCATTAGGTGTATTGAGAAGTTCGCGAAGTTGCTCAAAGCATGTCTGTTTGTGTGTTTGCAGGGAAGTATAAAATACACCGTCAGCTGCCGATTCTTTTGAATCATCCGGAACAGGGGATACAATTGCGTGACTAGGGTTTGGCTAGGGTTTGGGGCCACGAGTGCGAACACTATATTGGTCGCAACATACAGTACCATCCACGCTCGATTCACGATCCACGACCCAGCCATGGACTGCTGGGATGATTATGCGGACGTTGTAACTTTTGTTGGATCTGTTCCGGCTGTGATAGTCGACGACGCAACGGAGATGATGTTGTTCGACACGGTCCAAACGTACGAGCGGGTGGAGTCATTCGTCGAGGGCGCATCTTATTCGAGCTGTAGGCGCCTTGTCACAGCAAACTGCGCATTCGGAGACGTGTGTTTGGGCAGCGAGGAGAGGAGGGCTGCCACGCTGTGGGAGCTCTTCTTGCCGACCTACACCATGCGAGGTCGTTCAGGTCCTGCCGTCCTGTTCGTTGATGATGTGCAACAAGCGCAGCCTCAAGGCCCGCGCGCCTTTGCAAGTGGGGCCTGTGGGAGCTCTTCCTACCCAAGTCCTATGCCAGTCGAGGTTGGCCCTCTTGTCGGCCGCTCCCCGTCGTCGTAATGATGCTCCCCAGGAGCAACCTCCAAGCCTGCATGCCTATCTGCAGTGACCACCTATATTGGTTGATCACGGCCTTTGCTGATCCTAGATTTTTTCGCCCAGGATGGTTCCTGTTTTCGAAGCTCTCTACACTGCAGGAACCAGAAAGAGGGTCTCTCTCTCTCGCACTCTTGCGGTTATGGTGTACCAAAAACAAATTATTTCAGTTTCATCAACTGTGACATTTCAGTTTACCAAGCGGATATGCTCCGCGGTTGAGCGATGGTGTGAATCGGAGCGCTACTGGATGCGCGCTGACATTGGAGCATGGTGCATTAGCAACGTTTTCTGGCATATCAGCCTTTTTTTCCCTCCGTGTGCGCATGCAGCTCCTGGGCTTTCACCCAATATGAGTTCCACCAACTCTCAATCCTCAGGGACTCCTTTGCACGTTTTATGTTGGAGAGGGATGATGCAAATATGAGGGCAACTGCTTATGCGCTCTAGAGCATCTCCACCGGGTACACCAAACAACACTGCCGCGGAAACCTCCCGCGGCCTCCAACACTTCCCTCCCCCACTGGCAGCCCCATCAAACTACCTTGCACAGGTCATTTTTGCTGACGGGCCTTGCTACGGAGGGCCCACTTGGCAGACACGACCTTACCCTCACGACCTTACCCTTATGCCATAAATGCACGCTGCCGCCCTTTTTAGTCTCTCCATCATGTATCAGCCGGGCTTAGTAGGCCGATATCCTGCACCAAAGCACGGGCCGGGGGCGGATACCAGGGTTGAGGGCTCCTTTGCGGTTGCCATGACATTTAGGGTATTTAGGGAGATGCTCTTAAACCTGCCTACTCACACTCCCTTCCATCCACGCCGATGAACCGTACGAAGTCATCCCTACGTACCAGATGCACAAGCACCCAAAATTAGGGGAGATTCCACCATTTTATTTGGGAGTTATAACCAGTGTTGTGCGGGTACCCGCTTAGGCGGGTTGGAACCGGAACCGGCAACCAGTTACCGGAACCGGCACCGGGGGAGCAGGGACGAGACGGTTCCAGAACCGGAACCGGCGGGTTCGGGTTTTTCCAGGAACCGGCTTGGAACTGGAACCGGGGTCAGTGGCGGTTCCGGATCCGGTTCCCGCACTAGGGTTTTTTTTTTTTTTTTTTTTTTTTTAATAAATATATTTCATCCCGCAATCTGTAGTCTCTCACGCGCGATCTGCCACAGTAGCGCGACTTCAGCGCGGGGGAGGGAGCAGCACGGGGGAGGGTTTGGTTTTCCTGCTTTTGTGGTCTCGCAGTTTGTGAGATGTTTGTCCATTTCCAGTTGTGACACTTCTCGCGGTGTCATCAGTGTTGTTTATGTAGGGATACGTTACAAGAGGGTTGGCTGCTTCTGTGCGTGGGTCCAGGGTTGAATGTTGGACTAGGTGTTATGGAGGAAGGCATGGAGCATTTGTAGAAGGGAGGAAGAATGAGAGTGGGGAAGAAGATGTAGGTAGGTCTACAGGGTGTTGGATTGTGAAAGAATGACATCAGCTGGCAGAGGATCCGAGCGGCCTACATGATTGAATGGATGGAGTTGACATGGTCCAT
Organism: Takakia lepidozioides; assembly: GCA_030704615.1. NCBI lineage: Eukaryota > Viridiplantae > Streptophyta > Takakiopsida > Takakiales > Takakiaceae > Takakia > Takakia lepidozioides. The sequence goes on from CM060731.1 coordinate 52,995,631, forward strand.
GTACTTGCTTCTAAATATGTAATTTAATGTGTCTCTCGTCTCACCAAAGGATGGACTCATGGTGCACAATTGTAGTAGAAAGCCGTTATAGACCTGGTTCTAACAACGACTCCATTGTCTTGTAGAACTACAGTTGTGAACAATTGCTTTCTATGCATGTGAATCATGGAAGGAGTTGTAAAGATGTGGGGATGGCAGAGTGCTCCTGCCTTGACCAAAGGTCATGTCGGCTTCTTGCGGTGTACCTATGGAAGGTCTGATATCACGCAACATGTTGATGGGCCAGGCCAGGCGGTGGAGCAGAAATGGGTATGTAGTCTGGCAATGTGGAGACGGAAACACTTACAAGCGATGGCTATGACACCTCCCCATCCTCCAGGGAAAACAAAGGAAGGTATTGAGATGTAATTCTTTACTTGTATTTCTATGAGTCTTTGAGCTTTGCCCGTCGGAGTGATCCATGCTCCATATCAGCATTGATCCACCCCATCAGAAACTCCAAAAAGGTTTTATTGTAGTACAGGGGTTGTGGAGAATGTCGGCGTAATGGACACCCTTGTGTTCTGATCCTCGTAAAGTGACACATTTTGCGTGTAGCCCATAGAAATCTTGCTGAAGTTCCAAGAGGCATCAACATGTTGAGCTCATTAAGCTTAGTGTAGTGCCTGTGTGCTTAGTGTGGACTGCCTGGGCCTCTTACTGTTCCTTTTCTGCACCTCTCTCTCTCTCCCCTTCTACTTAGCAGGTTCGCTAGGGTAACGGGGAAGTTCTTAGCAGGCCGTGTTTCAATCTCTGTCCGCTCAGCTGCACCGTGGTGTTCTCACTGACCAATCCGTCATTACCTGACTACAGACACAAGTAAGCACATACAAGAGGTCCTATTGGGTTGATGGTCAGTCAACCTCCATGGGTCATGACAGAAGGTCGCGGATAATGTGGTGAGGCACCCAGGCACAGCTGAAGACCAGGGATAGAGGTCCAGATTCATCTAAGAAGGCCGGGTTTCACACACAAGATTACGTCTGATTCCCTGTGGATCAATACCTACAAGAAATCTGCCTGGGTAGATGCTAACTGGAAACAACAACGGCAGCAGCGCATTTGACACCACAAGACAAGGCTAATGAAGGTACCTTCTTCAACACATTTGAGCCTGATGGTACCATTTTATTTGACCTGTTTCAGTGTGTTTTGCCCTCTCATCAGGCTCAGCCATGAATTTGCATATCGAATTCTGTAAGTTGGCTTGTTGGGTGGATATGTGGTGGTTTGGAGTGACTTTGCAAGTTACTGCCAATGTGGCAGCCAGAAAGTACCCAAAAACTGATAACAGAGATAAAGAGAAGCTTTGGAATGAATACTTTTTTGACCTTTGTCAATGGTGGGACAATGTGGGTAGATGGTTAACTGGAACAGCAGCGGTAACAGCGCAATTTGAACAAGGCATTGCTAATGAAGGTACCTTCTTCAACACATTTCAGCCTTCTTCTTCAACCTGTTTCAGCCTCTTTTGCCCTCTCATCAGGCTCAGCCCTGAATTTGAATATTGAATTCTGTAAGTTAGCTCGTTGGGATGATCTGTGGTGGTTTGGAGTGACTTTGCAAGTTACTGCCGAGGTGGCAGCAGGAAAGTATACAAAAACAGATAACAGAGATGAAAAGAAGCTTTGGAATGAGACACTTTTCAGACCTCAGTCAATGGTGGGACAATGTGGGGCGGATGGTCAACTGGAAACAGCAGCGGCAGCAGCGCAATTGATAGAGCAAGACACTACTGATGAAGGTACATTCTTCAACACATTTGTGGTGAGGGCACCTTCTTCTTCGACCTATTTCAGCCTGTTTTGCCCTCTCATCAGACTCATTAGCTCGTTGGAATGATTTGTGGTGGTTTGGAGTGACTTTGTAAGTTACTGTCGAGGTGGCAGCAAAAAAGTACACAAAAACAGATAACAGAGATGAAGAGAAGCTTTGGAATGAGACACTTTTCAGACCTCAGTCAATGGTGGGACAATGTGGGTGGATGGTCAACTGGAAACAGCAGCGGCAACAGCGCAATTGATAGAGCAAGGCACTACAATTGAGTGTTCGGTCGGGGGTTGGCTGCAATATAGGCTGCTTATATCACTGGTCCTCTTCATGTCTAGCATGCAGCAAATGTGACACATGTGGCTGTAGTTTCCCTGCGAACAGACGGTTGAAGAAAAGGGAGAGAACGGGTCTAGGGTGGAGTGACAGACTAATGAGGCTCCGCTTAGATGTTTGTACATTGAGTGCTACTTGGCGCGCACCTGAGTGCAGTTATAGTGTTCAACTTTGCCCCACATCTAGGACAGCGAAAAGTAAGTACGATCAGATTGGTGTGGAGGAAAAGTTGCTGGGCATTCTGTAAAGCTTTTTAAAGCTCTAATTGGTTTGCAGATTGCAGTTTGCAGGTCCCTGATGATACTGGGTTGAGGAAGACGGTCAAGATATGCTTTGTTTGTGCAATTTAGATCCAGTGTTTGATTTCTCTTTGTCATTTCAACGAGAATTTTGCAACATCTCTTTGCTTCACACCTTTTGCAGATATGTAGACTTGTAGGGTAGACAACTGATTCTGGATATTCATAGATAAATAGCCTGCTTGTAGTCTGGACAGAGCACGAGGGTGGAGAATGAGCAGAAGTTCATAATGGTCAAGGAATTGGTCTCTGAAACCAAGTCCCCAAAATGCCCGTCCTCGGGAATGCCCATGTAACATTCAAAAGGCCCGAGAGGGGCAGAGCAGATGTAGGGATGAGTGGATCTCTGGCACTGAGATGGAATTCCAACATCGGCGCGGGAAGGGGAGCAGCGCCTCAGCCCATGGGGGAGGCCGAACCAGCGCAGGAGGGGGAGATAACAATGTAGGCAGCATGGTTTTTTTTTTGGTTTTTTTTTTCCCACGTTGTATCGTCTCTCACCTCTTCCTACTGCAGCAGCGCAAGCATCAGCGCAGGGGAGGGGGCACCACACCAGCGCCGGGGGAGCAGCCGGGTATGAGTACGGGGGAGGGAGCCGCGCAGTCAGCACAACCTCCGTGGAGATTACATTTTTTTATTTTATTTTTTTTGTCCTTTCATGGCAAAATTGTGCAGCCGAGAAGCTTCTGCTAGGGCCTTTAGCCCTCCCTCCCTCTCTTTTTCCTTTCTTACTGTAGCCAGTGCCTTGTGTTAGCATTAGGAGATCTGAAAATGGTCAATGTACATGCTCTCTTGGCTGGTCTACTGTTGCCAATGGCTTATGATAGCATTAGGAAATCTGAAAGAGGTCTACCTAATGTGCATTTGATTGCCACTCATGATACCTGAAAACTGAATTTCCACATTTGAGGATCTGTCATGGTGTCTAAAGGGGCTGAATGACTGAAATGACCTATTTTACATTTATATATATGTGTTCTACTTTGAATGTATGAGTGTTTGTGCCACCCAAGAGCTTGGATTGGGAATAGTTTGATTCAGGGAGTGTATCCAGCCATTTACATCGTATGGAGCCCAATATCTTTGAAGAACTGGAGAGATGTGTTGTTCATGACACCAATGTCAACAATGCGGGAGCTATGGAAGCTTGCCCTACGCTATGTGCATCGTCTTCTGCATCAATTCCTCTCACTTCAGCGGTCGGTGGGTCTTCCACAATATCACAGTATTCAAGCAGCTCAATGTCCGAGGAAGAGCAGTTTTCCATCCTAAACAAACAACGTGATTTTTGGAAACCTTACAATCGCACTGCTTCATCATGGACATTTTATGCAGTTGCCAACGCGGGTCCAGTAGATGCAATACACCCGCAGTATATGAGGTGTGTGTTTTGTCATCCTGCTCCTGTGTTTGAAAAGATGCCAGGATGTATGACTTACAACAAAGACCATGGAAACTCTGTTCTTCACAAGCATGTGAATCAGAAACATGGGGCTTTGGTTAGTAAGTGGATTGAAATGGAAAAAAATGGGCTGTATGCTCGTAGACCTGCGAAGAAGAGGCTTGGCCCTACCCCAGGGAACATATCTTCTTTATTTGGCCGTCAAACTCCATACAAGAAAGATGATGAACAACAGAAAAGGTTCAATGAGGATTTGGTCGTGTTCATTACAAAAGAGTTGTTGCCATTGTTTTTGGTCGAATCTCCATGGCTACGAAGGGTAGTGGGGAGACAAAATAATCGTCTAGTTTTCCCTTCTCGACGCACACCTGTGAATGAAACGCTCCCATCACTGGTAGCAAAAACACAAGACTTGTACATGTCCCCATTGATATCTAGTTGTGTAACTTGTACTGTCAGTTTTGATTTGTGGATGTCAAGAGGAGGAACATATACTTTTATCATCATAGCGCACTTTCTTAATGAGCAATGGGAACCATGCCATGTGACATTGGGAATGTTTGAGACACCTGATACATCGGGGGCAGCCATGGCACGACAAGTGAATGACCTTTTGACAAAGTATGGTTTGAATTCGCGCATCATAGCTTATGTCAAAGATGAATGAGGTAATTTGGGTACTTTGACTGCAGCTTTGAATGCAGTTGTGTCTTGTGCCCCATTGGGACTGTCTGCACCATTTGTGGGAAGTTGCTTTGGACATGCAATGTCCAAATGTTGTCAGTATGCCACGACTGATGCAAAGGTGTGCATGGATATGAGGGTTGTGTCTATAAAGGATGCTCAATCAGAGTTGCAGAAGACCATCACTTGGACCAAGAAGAGTGGAAAAGGAAGGCAAGAATGGAATGCAACATGTGTTGATAGTGGCATTCATCCTTGCAAGCTGAAGACTCCAGTGAAAAACAGGTTTGCTTCCAAAGTGATCCTCTTTCAAGAAACTAGCTTCACTATCTTTGCAATCTCGCATACCAAGCCCACAAGTGTGGACAATTGCAAAGTCTATTTCCACAGTTCTTGGACCTGTGGTTCATGAGTGTGTTATGAACCAGTCAGGCGGATACTGGCTGTTGTCTGATGCTCTTGCTGCAACAATTACAACTTGTGTACGCATGCGAGCAGAGAGTGTTCGAAGTTTGGGTACAGTGGATTATTGCATTGACGATTTTGATGCAGAGTTGCAATCGTTAGAATGGCGGATGGCTCAAGAGGTGGTCCATGTATTGGGGCCATTTCTCTCATTTTTGGAAGGAGTTCAACCATTGAAAACCCACAATATGTTGGCGCCGATGCTTGATCCGCGTTTCAAGGGATTGTCCTTGGTGACACAATATGTGGGCAGAGAACAATGACATATCATTGTTCGGCATCTGACACCTTGGTGTTGGAGCCTCTTTTGGTCAAATGTTTCAAGATCTTTCACCTGGATACTACGACCCAGTCTGAGCCAAATTCCACTCAGGATGACATGTCATTGTTTGGTTTGGAGGAGCCATGTGAGGATATGGCATTGATGGTGGTGAGAGATCAGCTTGCGCATTTCCGAAGGCAAAAAGTCACTAACACTGAGTGCAGTGCTCCTTTGAAATGGTAAAAATAGCACGAATTTGTATTTCCATATGTGGGATATTTGGCATGTCTCCTGTTGGGCATTGTTGGGTCTCAGATTGAATGTGAGAGGGTTTTTAGCATTGCTCCTTTGAAATGGTAGAAAAGCACGAATCTGTATTTCCATATGTGGGATATTTGACACGTCTCCTGTTGGGCATTGTTGGGTCTCAGATTGAATGTGAGAGGGTTTTTAACATTGCAGGTGTTATGTCGTGCGCATACATATCGCTACACAACTACATCGCTGTCCAAAACCACACAACACATGTGCACACCACACACTAGTATACCACTAGTCCACCACTAGTCCAACCACTAGGCTACAATTAGTCAGTCACTAGGCTGCCACTATGCTGCCCACTATGGCAGTCACTAGTCCACACAATAGATAAAGAAGAAGAATACAAGCACGAGCTTATGCGAGCTCACAAAGCTGAAGCATAAACTCATGCATATATAAAATCATCACTCAAATACAAGTCAAGCCAAGTGCACCCCACGCCATGGGGAATCCACACTACGGCGGCATAGCTAGGCGCGGTGAGGCTCAACTCGAGAAAGATGAGCCTCCCGCGCTTGCCGTGAAGATAACCACTCCAGGGGCTAAATATGCATTGACCCCTGGATTGACACTTGGGCCAATCCCAAATGTCAATATGTAAAAGCTAGCTATTTCCTAGCTAGTTTCACACTAGTGGTAAAATAACTTGACAGCTGTCGTGCACATACATATCGCTACACAACTACATCGCTGTCCAAAACCACACAACACATGTGCACACCACACACTAGTATACCACTAGTCCACCACTAGTCCAACCACTAGGCTACAACTAGTCAGTCATTAGGCTGCCACTATGCTGCCCACTATGGCAGTCACTAGTCCACACAATCGCCCCCCTAGCTGGTGCTTAGGTCCCTCTAAGTCCAGGTAGCCACAAGATGTGATAGTGACCATAGCCTCACTAAGTCCTCCACCACTATCCATACTACACTCAAACTCGATAGATCAAGAGGCCGAGTGCAAGAGTTGCCCCATCGTTAGTCGTCGTCTTGCAACCTGTGAACTTGAGCTTGGGATCTCATGTATTGACTCCTATGCGTTTGGCCTCCCATGTCTTGTTAGCTGCCTCCAGTCATGTGAACTGCCACTATCCCAAGCAGTGTGGACACAACCAATCTCCGTCAGGAACCTTCTCAAGAGGTGGTGTCAAGCATCCCATATGCCAACCCCTTGAGCATCGATCACACACCAGCATGGTGGCTGCCCCTTTGGCAGACCCACAGAGCATGCACCTCAAACCTGCAGGTACCACTGCCAAGTTTGGGTGAACTCTGCCATCAACATTGGGAAGGTGACATGGCGCACAATTACGCACATGGTCCTTCCAAGTCATGCCATCCCGACCCTCCAAGATCAGGACCCCTGAGGGCAACACCTCTCGAACCCTCAGAATAACACGCCCTGCAGTAACATCTAGAGTCGTAGGAGCAGTCTACTGCAAATAAACATAGTCACCAGGGCTAAACTTCCGAACCCCAGGACAATATCCTCCACCACGTATAGTGGCATACCTCAACGTATCACGGTGCTGTGCAATGACAAGGTTCTCAAAAGCCATGGGCATGACTTTCTTGAACAACTCTGCACGCTGATCACATGCACGTACCCACATGACCGGATCGTCAAGGTTAAGGACTTGAGCAGTGTCCCTACGAATGGCTGCAGGCAAATCCGGCTCTCGGCCAAAGAGAAGGAAATATGGTGAGAAGGAGGCAAGTGATGCTTGTTTGCTGAACCTATAGCCCATGGCTAACCAAGGAACCTGAAGATCCCAATCTCCTAGGTGTCCCTTCTGCAAGCCATACTTGTGCAAACCCCTCTTCACCGTCTGAACAACTCTCTCTGCTGAGCCATCGGCCTCAGGATGATCCCGAGAAGTGGTGCGGTGGTCTATCAAGGCTTTATCACACAAAGCCTGAAACTCCCCCAAGAACTCTCTCCCTTGGTCCGTGAGTACCTCAGCTGGAGCACCAAATCAGCTAAGCACACGATCCAAGAATGCATACGCAGCCCCCTCACTAGCCTTGTCAGGCAATGGAACCAACTCAATCCACTTGGAGAAGTGCTCCACCATCACCAACACATATCTGTGGTGACGCATAGTCAGTGGCAACGGTCCTGCGAAGTCAAGACTCCACCTGTAGCCCAATCCCATGATTGGTAAATGATGCAACTGTGGTGTAGGGGTGTTGAATGAAGCACGCACCCTGTCACACACCATGCACCTAGCCACGAACTGTTGCACCTCTATATGCATACCACGCCACCAATACTGCCCTTGTAGTAAACTGTGAGTGCGCCGCACTCCAAAATGCCCCAACTCCTCATGGGCATGCCGCACTAACCGTGCACGCTGTGTGGGGTGAGGCATAATCCTCACCCGACCATCCTCCCACACTCGAAGTAGGTGTATCCCCTCCCACTTGAACCTCTTGGCTTGTTGCAGGATCCGATCCCTCTCCCTTGCAGTCACAGTGGCTGCCATGTCTCCCGTGCGGAGGTAGTCCAACACAGCCGAATCCTCATGTATATCTCTAGCACCACCTGGCTCATCACTAGCCTCAGGGTCCTCAGACACGCTGTCTACAGTCATCCCTGTTGTAGGTCCAACCTGACCTCCCGATGCCAAGATACACAAAAATGGAGATGCGTGCCATCCCGACACCATCTCCTCGTCCGTCTCACCATGCCTCCAAGCTCCAGTGTCATCCTGCTGGCTCATGCATGGATTGCGACTCAATCCATCCGCATCCCGATTGACCAAACCCGGTCGATGCACAACCTGAAAGTCATACTCCTAGAGTATGAGTGCCCACCGTGCAAGCTTCCCCGTAAGCTTGTCTGACTCCATCAACCACTTGAGTGGCTGGTGATCCGTGACAAGGGTGAAAAGATTGCCGTATAGATAGAACTTGAAATGTGCCACGGCCCACACTACAGCTAAGCACTCTCCCTCATATGAGCTGTACTTAGCCTCTGCAGCGTTGTTTGAGCGGCTAGCATAAGCCACTACGAACTCTCTTCCCTCATCATCCACCTGTGTGAGCACCGCTCCAAGCCCCAACATGCTCCAATCCGTATGCAGCTGAAAGGGACGCCCCCTGATAGGTCGTCTCAGGATAGGCGCCGAGGTCAACCTCGCCTTGAGCTCTTGAAAAGCTCGTTCCTGCTCATCTTCCCACTGCCACTCCTAGTCCACCTTGGTCAGCTTGGTTAGAGCCTTTGCAATGATACTAAATCCCTTGACAAACCGTCTATAATAGTTTGCCAGCCCCATGAAAGCTCGAACTCGGCTCACATCCGTGGGGCGTGGAATTTGTGCAATGGCCTCTACCTTAGTCTGCTGTACCCCCAATCCTCCAGGATATATCATGTGACCCAGATACTCAATCTGGTTGTGGAAAAACTTGCACTTCCCCGGATGCAACTTCAATCCGTGCGCTCTCAAGCGCTCCAATACCACCTGAAGGTGTCTCTCATGCTCCTCCATCGTAACACTAAAGATGATGATGTCATCTATGTAGCACCGAGCAAAGTCCACCCCTGCTAGAATCCTATCCATGACTCTCTGAAACTCTGCAGGAGCATTCTTAAGCCCAAATGGTAAGAACCGCCACTGATATAGGCAATCCTTGCCGTGCTCATTGATCCCCCAGAATGCCGTCTTCTTCTTGTCCGCCTCCTTGATTGGCAACTGGTGATATCCGGATCGTAAATCCAAAGTGCTAAAGACCTTAGCATGCCTGATGGCATCAAAGATCTCCTCTGGTGTTGGCATGGCATACTTATCGGACTTGGTCTGACGATTTACAGGCCGGTAATCACCGCACATACGTCTCTCCGTCCAATTGCCATAGACATCCTTCTTGGTTGGCATCACTATGGCTGAAGCATACTCTCCACCAGAGAGCTCCACCAAACCTGCCTCCCAGAGATCTTGAGTCCTTATCTGAATCAAAGACCTCTCCATGTCACTGTATCTATAGGGTCTCCGAAAGATTGGCGTGTCAGTGGCCAACTCAATACGGATCTCTTGACCCTTCAGTGCTCCCAAGTCCTTCAAACTGAAGGCAAAGCAATTCCTGTAAGCCCTCAGGAACCGCCGTATACGTCGTCTTTCTCCTCCGGTGACAATGGGTCCAATGTCAGGCTCCCAATTGTCCTCCGTAACTGCAACCTTAAGTCCAGTGGGCTTAGAGGTAGAGGACGCGTCCAGTGGTTGCTATGTTGCAACCTCTTGAGCAGTACTCCCTACCTGCTCAGTTAGTGACAAGGCCTCATCCTGCCCCATCATCTCATCCTCAATGACTTCCTCCACCCGAGAGAAATCCCCAACCTCATCTTTCATCGCCACCTTGGCTGCCAACTCCCTCTGAACCTCGAGCACCTCCCACGTGTGCCATGGATGCCTGCACCCCGTGGTCCTCACATGCTCACCCCCACTCACTGCCTGTACCGTCTCGGTAGGCAAAGAGACCATCGAGGGAAGTGTACTCCGCACTCTGCATTGCTCAGCCATAGCCAAGCTGATAATCCAGGTCAAGCAATTGAGATCCATTGCTTGCCCCAACACTTGACGACGTGATGCCTAAAAAAAAGACGACACCGCCGTGGTACCAGTGGTAAAACCCATTGCCCGCTCACGCTCGTCAGCATTAGGCTCCACTAACTGCTGCAACTGAGCATCCCACAGGAGGCCAGGTCCACTATCCCTAAAAGCATGCAATCCTGGGAAGCTGAGCAGTGTAGGTAATGCTGCTCGTGGTTGACCCACCTTGTTGACCACTGCCAAAGGCGAACGGTCATCGTGTCTCACACGCTGAGACTGCCTCCCTGTGTCCAGAATGCTATCCACTGTGAGATGTGATGGCCGCTGCACCCCATCAAATGCACGCTTGAGCAGTGCGGGTGGCATCAAGTTAGTCCACCATAGCCGTGGACGATGAGCCCGTGACCCCACTGTAGCTGCATCTAGCAACACTGCTGACCCAAGCCACGACCGGACTTGATGCACACTGGCCATCACCCTGGCCCGAGAATCGCCCATCAGTGGCACATTCTCCAAGATGTATGCTGGAGATACAGCTTGATGAAGCTGCAAGTGGCGCAAAACCCGCACCATCTCCCAAAACAGACCCGACCTCGAGTCTCGCAATCCATTGCCATGCCTGGCTGATGAATGCCCTTGGCAGGGCCAACCTGCCACTACCAGATCAATGGAGCCAACCCGCTCCAAATCCTGCGCCCCCAGCAACGAAATGTCTGCTGGCAAGGCCTGCTGATATCCACGAATTGCAGACATCGGCAACAACTCAGGGTACTGCTGCACCAACTGAGCAACATGGCGAAGTGAAACGCGTCGTGCAGTCTCATCTCTCTCCACATACAGGTAACGCCGAACTTGTAAACCTGCCTGTAACACAGCAGCCAATCCGGTGACGATCCCGCCAAACAAGTCCAGAAGACAAATGCCTTCATCCGGATACTGCCACACAATAGGTGTGGTGTCCAATGGAGACAACTGAGGTGGTCCTGGTGCAATCCCCGCACTCTCCTCCTCTCCTGACGGTACAAAAGCCTCCACCCAGGCTTCTTGCACCCGTCTATCAGCATCCCGCTGCAAATCCTTGCTCGTGCCCCACAATGGAGTCTGAGCAACCATGGTAGGCAACTCCGCCATACCATACATGTCATCCTGCTCTCCCGTAGTTGGCACATCCTTTGAATGAGCGTTGCCCTCAAGCAACTCTCTAGGCCAACTCACTGCCGCTGTGAATGCTGCTAATGTCGGCATCTTGCCTCGCTGGGCAACCGCAACTCCTCCTATGAACGTCACAGGGAGCTGCACACGCTGGCCCTCCCCTGACTGCCATGCAGGCCTATAGGAAGCTGACTCCTCCCAAAAATCCAGTGTGAAGCCCATGGGGTACAACACTGCCCCACCAACCAGGACATCGTATGAGACCGCGTCTGTCACAATGGCCTTGGCTCGCATCACTGAGCCATCTGTAGGGTGATCCGGCCGTAGTCTGATAGCCAACTCATGTCGTGTCATGCCCCGAGCCTGCTCCGATTCTCCCAGAGACGTCTGTATCTGGAAAGGACAAGGCTCCATATCCGCCTCCGTGAGGCCCAAGCCTGCAATAGCAGCTTTGCCCAGCATCAGTGGCTGAGCTCCCGAGTCCAACAAGACCCGTAGTGGCCGGTACCTCTTGCCTGCCGGTCCACTCAAACACAAAATGCCATCCTGGTTGTTTAACATGACAACTCCAAGTGTCACCATGGCGCGCTCAATGGTTGGCCTAGCTGGCAGCTCCATCAACCTGGCAGCTGCAGCTTGCCATGGCACCGCCGTGGCAGTCTTGACCCTCAAATCCGAGGATCCCTCCAACATTACACCTCCCACTATCTCCGCAGAAGATGAAGTAACCTCCCCACTCTCACAGAGTGTAGCTGCCAGCCTGAACACCTCAGCTGGTCTTACCCCCGGTGTCGCAATCATGACAATGGAGCCTGGCACACAGATGTGGCCGCTCCTAGCAGCACACTAGCTGCCGTAGCCTTGGCAACACTAGATAGTGGTGCTATCCGTGTAGCTCTCCCCAATGGCATAGTAACCTCCGCCTCGGTAACAGTCGGGCGAGAACTAGGTGCCATGGACAGCGTTGACACTGTCTCCGCCAATGTGAATGACTGAGGAAGCCTAGCCTGACGGCTTGCCTCCCCACGCTGTGGATCCAACTCCACCTCTGCACCTCGTGGCTCAGGAACTCGTGCTGCTCCTCGAGTCACGGCTGCAGCAGACTCCACCTGCACTAGTGGTAGTGCTGCCCCACACATGAATCCCATGCCTCCCATATCTCCTCCCTCAGGAGCAGGAGGTGGACCATCCGGCCTTAGAGCCGGTACCACCTGAGCTGTAGCCATGGCAGTGAGCCTCTGCTCTAGCTGCTGAAGCCGGTTGGCCATGCCTTGGTCAACACCCTGACCTCCGCGTCCTTGGCCATGTTGAGCTTGCCTTTGGCCTGCACCTCGTGGCTGGCCACCTCGTCCTCTCTGGGCTGCTCCACCTCGCCCCCGGCCACCATTGTTCCCTTGGAACTGGCTTGGGCGCAACTCAGGATGCAAACCATAACACTGGGCCTCTCCATGCCCGTGCTTGCCACAATGCCCACACTCCAACTGTGCAGGCTGTGCATGTGCCGGCCCTTTGCCTCCCTCTGGGCAATCCTTCTTGACATGGAGTCCTCCACATGTCCAGCACACCACATCCGCCCGTTGTTGGCCAGCAAATGAAGGGAGAGACCCCTGCATCTGAGGTCCTCTCTGCCCTTCCCTGAGCTTCACCTGAGCCCCCTTGTTGCCTTGAGCACGTTGAGGTAGTGGTTGGCTAGGAGCACCACTACCCCATGGCGTCTCCTTAGCAAATCCCACCATGACCACTCATTCCTCCACCATGTTGAGCTCTATCCGCTCTGCCAGCAAAAACACATTTGCTAAGGTGGGTTGGGCCGCTTGTAGGAGAGTTGCATCCCGCACCCTTCTCCTCAGCTCCTTGTCCAATATCCCATACCAGAATTGGACTGCCTGAGCTTCCGTAACCCCTTGGGTTACATTTATCAAGCGCCTCATGAGAGTGAAAGCCTCCCTCAAGCTCTCGGTCGGCTTCCGTTGGAACTTTTGCAAGCTCCGCAACTTCTCTGTCCTCACCCCTTGGTAAGAACTCCACAACAGGGTTGAAGGCAGGCACGGGTACTAGTGCTGGTGCGGTAGTGGCTTGGGTGGACATCGTAGCTACTGTACCACCAATCCCACTAGTCCCACTGCTACTTGCTGAAGCTGCCGGTGCAGCGGTAGGTGTAGCCACTGCCCTCATGGCTCTAGTGCCCCTAGTGATGGAGACATAGTCGGGTGACCAGTACATCCTCCACTCCTCGATCTCAACCTCATGCCCCCGCCTAAACTCATGGTAATCATCCATAGGCGGCCCCTCAAGGTGCTGAAACAGCCCCTTCCATGCCATGAAAGGCGTAAATAGTTGTGGATTGCGCATTTGCTGCAAATCACACCAACTATCAAAACTCTTGGATAAAATCATCCAACTCGATGGTGCCCACCGCCCCAGAGTACCTTTGTGGCCCCTTGGTAGCTCCATACATCTCCTCCATTGTGTCCCACAACAATGACAAAGAAACAACTTGCACCGCCGGTATGAGTCCTCCTGATTCACAATCCGAATCAGAACCTTCCGTAGAAGACACAGGAGTGAAGGTGGCCTAAACCGCACACCTCGTCTCGTGTACCCACTAGTCTCGCTAGTGCTCGAACCGGCACTGTCCCCAGCAACTAGTGGCACCTCCGTGTTGACACTCAACCGGTCATGAACATGTCCCTAACCCCCTCTCCACAAGGTAACCGGGTAGAGAACCTGTTGCGGCTTAGGGTTTGGAATACTAAGTTCCTAACATAGCCTACACCTGTACCTGCATCCACCGCAAGCACTGCTATGGTTGGCTGGTCATCACCTCCAACCTCACCACAGGAGAAACAATGATGGTCTGGCTGGTCATCACCCCAGCCTCACCATCGACAGCATGCTCTAGGACTGGCCGGTGATCAAATCCGGACCAATCACCTATAAAAACAAGTGCCCACACAAAACTAGCATGGCGCACAGTCAAGCATGCAGGTATGGAGGGGATCCAAACACAAGAAATCAGAACGACAACTCCCCTTCACCAAAAACAACTCCACGGTGTTGCTCCTGCAAGGACACCCCAGCCCAAACCCGGACTGATTCTTGCCTCTACCTACGGAAAGGTCTTGGCCTAATGAGAGGGTGTAAACTACGAGGAAGAGAAGCTAAAGTAATGCCTAACCCCAGCATGCCCTCATCCCAACACTCTTCCTCTTATCTCTTCCCTCACTTGCATGACCATGGGAATATCATGAAGATACTCCTCAAACCACCCTCCACGAGCTTCAAAATTCAGCCTTCAAGACCACATACCAGTCCTTAGGCAGTCCACCAGTGCCTCCACGAGTCAGCACAGGCCGTCCACAGGTCAACACGGGCCACCACAGACCAGCACAGGCCCACACAGCTCACAGGCCACAGCCCGTCACAGCCCTACACAGGTCACAGGGTCACAGCCCCACAGGTCGCAGCCTGTCACAGCCCCAAAGGCCACATGTCACAGCCTGTCACAGCCCATCACAACCCCAAAGGCCACAGGCACAGCTTGTCACAGCCCTACAAAGGTCACAGGGTCATAGCCCCAAAAGCCACAGCCTATCACAGCCCCTCACAGCCCCTCACAGCCCTATAGGCCACAGGGCACAACCCGACACAGGTCACATGGGTCACAGCCCCAAAGGCCACAGCCCCTCACAGCCCGTCACAACCCCACAGGCCACTGGGCACAGCCTGTCATAGCCCCTCACAGCCCGTCACAGCTTGCCACAGCCTGTCACAGCCCGATCACAGCCCCACAAGCAACAGGGCACAGCTTGTCACAGCCCGTCACAGCCCCACAGGCCACTAGGCACAGCCTGTCACAGCCCGTCACAGCCCGTCACAGCTCGCCACAGCCTGTCACAGCCCGTCACAGCCCCACAGACCACAGGGCACAGCCTGTCACAGCTCGCCACAGCCCATCACAGCCCATCACAGCCTGTCACATCCCGTCACAGCCCGTCACAGCCCCACAGGCCACAGGGCACAGCCTGTCACAGCCCCTCATAGCCCGTCACAGCCCCACAGGCCACAGGACACAGCCTGTCAAACCCCTCACAGCCCGTCACAGCCCCACAGGCCACAGGGCACAGCCTGTCACAGCCCCTCATAGCCCGTCACAGCCCCACAGGCCACAGGACACAACCTGTCAAACCCCTCACAGCCCGTCACAGCCCCACAGGCCACAGGGCACAGCCTGTCACAGCTCGCCACAGCCCATCACAGCCCATCACAGCCTGTCACAGCTCGCCACAACCTGTCACAGCCCGTCACAACCCCACAGGCCACAAGGCACAGCCTGTCACAGCCCCACACAGCCCGTCACAGCCCCGCATGCCACAGGGCACAGCCTGTTACAGCCCCGCACAGCCTGTCACAGCCCCTCACAGCCCCTCACAGCTCGCCACAGCCTGTCACAGCCCCTCACAACCCCACAGGCCACAGGGCACAGCCTGTCACAGCCCCTTATAGCCCATCACAGCCCCACAAGCCACAGGCCACAGCCTGTCACAGCCCCTTATAGCCCGTCACAGCCCCACAGGCCACGGGGCACAGCCTGTCAAGCCCCTCACAGCCTGTCACAGCCCCTTATAGCCCATCACAGCCCCACAGGCCACAGGCCACAGCCTGTCACAGCCCCTTATAGCCCGTCACAGCCCCACAGGCCACGGGGCACAGCCTGTCAAGCCCCTCACAGCCTGTCACAGCCCCACAGGCCACTGGGAACAGCCTGTCACAGCCCCTCACAGCCCCAAAGGCCTCAGGCACGGCCTGACACAGCCCCTCACAGCCCGTCACAGCCCCAAAGGCCTCAAGCACGGCCTATCACAGCCCCTCACAGCCCCTCATAGCCCATCACAGCCCCAAAGGCCACGGGCATAGCCTGTCACAGCCTCTCATAGCCCGTCACAGCCCCAAAGGCCAGGGGCGCAGCCCGTCACAGCCCGTCACAGCCCCCAAGGCCACTGACACAACCCCTCACAGCCCGTCACAGCCCCCAAGGCCACAGGGACAGCCCGTCACAGCCCCATCCATGGCCGCTCTGGCAGTTTAGCCATTTCTCCAAGGGGTTTAGCCACGCCAAGCTAGGGTTTGTGTCTCTTGGACTCTAGGCTTCTTTCCACCGAGCTATGGCGGCTGTGAGGAAATCGGCAAGGTATTCTTGCTCTTTTGGCTCCCACACACCACCATAGTAGCCCTAAGCCAGTAGCCCCAAACACGCCACTAAACTCAATGGCAAACAACCAAGCCCTGCTGGTTCCCAGCCCTTGTGAGCACTCATTCAAGCACTCTCCTTGGCCATAGCATCTGTCTTAGAGCCTATTCCAGCCCCCTACACCTGCTGCTTCAAGAGTTGCGCTCCCTTCAAGCTTGAAGTTGAAACCCCAACTCACATAGGCCCTACAAGTGCTCTTTCACTCCAAGTGGAAACCAGCCCTAGACCTTCCATTCTAGCTCTCTAAAGCTTGAAAACAAGAGCCTCAATGGGCTGAAGGCATGCTCCACACATGCCCCACTCTCACCATAAGAGAATCAGCTCATTTGCTTCATTTCTTGCACCCACAAACCTGAAAATACAAGCTTCAGTAGGCTGAAAGCATGCTCCACATGCCCTACAGGGAAACCAGCCCCTTCCTTCCTTTCTTGCACTTCCACACCTGAAAGTGCAAGCCTTCACCAGGCTAATAGCATGCTCCGACACTCCTCTTGTGGTGCAAGAACTTTTCTTCCAAGCTCTGAAACCCTAGGTGTACATTCCATGGCCTTGCCGCACCTCTTAGCTCCTGTTCCAGCCCCGCTCTTGCCATGGCAAGAGCCCTCATACCGCTGGAGTTTCAGATTGAAACCCCCAACTCAACATAGCCACAAATGCATTGGCTTGCATACAAGAGAAATCAGCCATCTCTCTTTACTCATACCTCCTTATGAGCTTGCAGTTGGAGCTCCCGATAACTGTGACTTACATCTAACACCCTCGCAGCTCCACATTGCTGCAGCTCCTTAACTTGGCCTGCAGCTGAAGAAGACAACCACCGGTTCACCCACTCGAGACCAACATCTCCTCCGCTTCACACTAGAAGCCCAAACTTGGTTGCCATAGCGTTGAGCTATGCAACGCCGCTCTTCAACATAGGCTACCCGCCTCTCTATCCATTGCAAACCTGCAATCTGTTCGCCTTTGCACTCTATCCACTTTGGATAGGCTCATGCACGGATCCCTGCACTCTAGGCTGAACTGCTTCTCATGAAAACACAAGTGCTACAAAACAACTCGAACCTGGCACTCACAGACTCGAGCTGATCTTTCTCGAGTGATAAAGAAGAAGAATACAAGCACGAGCTCATGCGAGCTCACAAAGCTGAAGCATAAACTCATGCATATATAAACTCATCACTCAAATACAAGTCAAGCCAAGTGCACCCCACGCCATGGGGAATCCACACTACGACGCCATAGCTAGGCGCGGTGAGGCTCAACTCGAGAAAGATGAGCCTCCCGCGCTTGCCGTGAAGATAACCACTCCAGGGCCTAAATCTGCCTTGACCCCTGGATTGACACTTGGGCCAATCCCAAATGTCAATATGTAAAAGCTAGCTATTTCCTAGCTAGTTTCACACTAGTGGTAAAATAACTTGACAGTTATTACAAACTTGCGACTTTGCAAGTTAGGTGTTCAGAACCTTGATATGCTTGTGAGCATTGTCAAGAATTGGCCGAATGATGCTCGTGTTGGTTGCATGAGCTCTTCCATGAGCGAATTTTTGAACAGTGAGAAAGTCCTCTTAGATGACAACGAGGAGGTGATTGCAGAGGCCGAGTTGTTTGAGATAGAATGATTTCTTTGTGTACTCTATAGTACACTACTCTACACACATTGATTTACACTTGGTTACTTTGTATTATTATTATTTCATAAATTTGCTTATAAATGTTGTGTTGTTTCTTTTCAACATGGTCAAAATATTTGATATAACTAATGGGGATTCACAAATCATTTTCAGATTTATAAAAAAACGATAAATATAAATATATATAAATATAAATATATATAAATATAAATATATATAAATATAAATATATATAAATATAAATTCAAAAAATACAGAACCGGAACCGGAAACTGGAACCGGCGGATCCTTCCCAAAAAATACCCGGAACCGGAACCGTCATCTACTCATGAATTTTGGAACCGGAACCGCTTCATAAAAAAGAACCGGATCTGGAACCGGAACCGCCTCTTTAAATCTATCAAGGAACTGGAACCGGCGGTTCCTTCAATATGGCAAGAACCGCACAACACTGGTTATAACATTTGAACAATGTGCATTTTTTGCATAACGAAAAACAAAAACCGAAACTTCACCTTTGACCAAGCAAAAAATCTATGTTCCAAAATTTTGCAGGGAGAATCCGAGCCATATTCATGCCAATTGGACCTTGTTTACATTTTGGCCTACAAATTGTTGTGGGCTCATGTTGTATTAGTGTATAATAGCTTACTGGAAAGCTAAAAGAATTTTCTAACTTTGAGTTGATTTCGTATCAATCTAACAAAGACAAAAGGTTATTCAACAAAATCTGAGGGCAATGTAGCTACATGTGTTTGTTGTGCCAATTTGACCTCCTTGCACAGTTTCGCTTATAAATTCCTGTGGGCTTATGCTCTATGAGTGTGCAATAGCTTTTTGGAAAGCTAAAAGGATTTCCCAACTCTGTATTTTGGTTTCATACTAATGAATGCAGAGGAAAAGAAAATTACACCACAAAATCCGAGGGGTAATGTACCTTCATGCCTCTACATCTTTTGTAAGGAACCTAATTTATGCTATTATTTGTGGGTTTTTCAATATGTAATCTGTAACGAGTGGGAAAGATGATGACCCTCTTTCATTCAGACCTGGTTTAACACTCCATGATGTAAAGCTTTCCACTAAGAGAGTGGCCGTGGCCGTGGAGAGAGGGAGCCAGACTACTTAGGGATTACCAACTTGCTTGGGTGAATTTTGCCCGAGTTCACCTAGCGGATGAGTCGTGGGATCTCATCCACCCATGTGTGCCTCCATCACTAGACCATTGTTCAAAGCGCTGGCCGCTCAAGTGTTGGCAGCATCGATCTGTTTCCTCGTCATCTGTTGGTCTCCCATGATAAAAGAGCCCGCCAATAGTGACTGTGAGGCTTGTTTTTGCTAGTAAAAGAGATGAACGAAGTAGCGAATGAGGGGTTTTGACTCAAGCTGCTATGATGATGTAACGTGGACCAGATTGTGTCTTCAGTTAAGTAAGAATACATCTCTTTCTTTTCAAGAGATGCTTTGAGGCCTTTGTTGTTGTATTTAATATTATGATCTAGGCGTGGTTATGATCATTGCAGCATCGTTGGAAGTTATGGTTGCTCAGCTGCACACGGGTGGTTATCACAGAATGATAGTATTTGGACGTCAGACATAAAGCGTGCAAAAGAGACCCCGTGGATGGAGAGTGGGTTGACCTTGGGTGCAAGCAGAGCTAGCTGGCAAGACACAAGGCGGAACACGATCTGTTGATGGCGTTCATGCAGCATGGCTCCCAGACCGAGAATATGGGTGTTGTTTGAAGAGCGATGATCCAAGGGTTTCAATTTCAATGCCCACAGGTTTAATTTCTATGTAGATGATTGCAGAAGTGCTGTATCCCGGTGAAATCTGGAAAAGCCTATCCGTCTTTCTTTGAAATGCAGGATGGCAAGGTTCCACCATCACCAGTACTTTAAAGAGGACCAAGGGAGGGAGTCGCTGGTGTCTCTGGTGTGGATGTGAGGGTACCGTGTAAGGAGGGAAAACTGGCCTTGCACATTCTGGACAAACAATGCATTCAGGGGATTCCACTTTTGTCTCTCGATGAAAGCTCTGGTAGAGGGAAAGCAGGTGCATGCACACATTACACGAAGTGAATAAATGTCTAACATCGTTCTAGTTAGCACCCTTGTCAACATGTATGCCAAATGTGGGAGCATCACAGATGCTCGTTAAGTGTTTGAAAAAATGACCAAACGAGATGTCGTCTCATGGAACACATTGCTTACAGGAAACCTTAGATGCTAAAAATGAAGAAGACCCAGACCACCAAAAACAGATCGACGAAACCCTTCAAGGAGAAATGCACTCCGAAATAAAAGAGGAAGGGAGAGAAGTGATGCGAAAGCGAGAGATCGGGGGAGGCAGATTGCGAAGAGCCATCTATTACTCATGACCGAAAGGTTAAGTCAGAGCACTCGGACAACCCAGGATGATAACCGATGACCAATTCGTGACCTGATGGATGCATCGCCACTTATGAATGGAATTGGGTGGCCCCATTTGAAGGCTTGCTCCATTGCAGTGCATGCTTGCTCAAGAACTGCTTGCTTTGGGGAAGGATGTTCTCTTTGAGCTTGATATCAACTCCGATCTGCTGCTCGTATGACCACAGCAGACGGCCAAGGCATCTGTGCTCAGCCGTCGCCATCAAGCTAGTGGTGTGGGAGGCTTTGTGGTACACATCCGTGGTTGACAGGGTTTCCTCATTTCCACAACTGCTGGTAGAGTTGATATACCCAGCGTACATTTTGGACTTATTCCCCAAGAGAACTGGAAATGCATTGAAACGGCTACAAAATCTTCACTGGAAGATGACTCCATAGAAATAGAATAAGAAAGGCAGTTCAAGAGCCCAAAGTTCCTCGTTCTTAGGAAGGAATCGCAGTGAAGGAATCTCCGTGTTAGCTTACTTGGTCATCGAGCTGTTGAATCCATCAGACATTCACAACTTAGCAGACCCTCAATGTAGCATGCCAATACACCAGAAAGTGGTAGATTTACTAGAAATTTTGTTGTTATTTTCAAGGTACAAAAGAGGAAAACGATGTGTGACAGGTTACTCAAGGCACAATACAGGAATTTTATTGTAGAAACAGACACCACCAGATTCTACCTCCAGTCCATGGCAGAGCCGAAGAGTATCCTGCAGCGAGCATGGCGACAAGCGGCCTCAAATCCAAATCGGACTGTCAATACTCCATCTGGGGAGAGAACGAGCAAGGCTGTCAGCCACCCAATATATGCATCTCCACTCCTGTCGACCAGCTTGTCTACCTTGAGGTGACACAATTGATCAATCTAAGCTTGGATGCAATGCTCCTAATCTGGGTTACTTCAGAGACGAGCTGACCACCTTCACCTTTGAGAATCAAAGGGCGCCATTTTCTGTCCCTTAAAAGTGTTCTCAAATTGACAGAAATTTTCCTAGCCACACCCACAGATAACTGGAAGACTTTTAATGCTCCCTTAAAGACTTAAAACGTCATACCTTCTGGCTGCCAGCACTTGCTGGCTGTAGCTCCACCCAGTCCAGAAACGCAGCCTTGGGTCCTCAGAAAGCAGATATGAGTTTGCTACTAATTCGATTCCATCTACCTTTGTAACAATTGGGGCAAAATGTGCCATTGTTGTGGATTCTCCTTTGGAGCCTTTCTTATGTCCACAGGTGACCCCGAAGGCTCATGGGAGAGAGTCCATTGACTGTTCCCTGGGAACATAGGCTATCACGCACCCTCCAAGGTAGTATTTCCTCAGAGGTGTGAGAGAGACATACATAAAAGTTGTCTTTTCTCCCAAAAGAGAATGGAAAAATGAGTGAATGATATAAAGAAAGAAATTTTACATCTTTGCATGAGGCACTTTGAGCTTATGGTGGCATCTGCTGGCCACCATGCCCACAGATCACGCATGGGAATGAACACATCTCCTTAGTTATGGATGGAAGAGCTGGCGCTTCAAAGACAGAATGTCATAAATTCAATCAAGAATTGAAAGGCCCCATAAGCTGGCACAACCACACTCTAGCGGAGGCAGCTAACCTTCTGATGAACTGTCTTGCTGCTACTTTGTACCAAGCCACACATACTTCAAATAGTGTCAGTAGATATGTGTGAGGTTTTGTGGCATGCATGACCTCAGGGTTCTCCTATTCAACATGCATTTCCCTGAAGCCGGAGCTCAATTGAGTCAAAGTGTTGCTTGAGGGTCTCCTTCAGCGGTGGATCGGCAAAAGTATATTCAATTGCTTCCTTAGCCAGCTTGAGGAGCTCCTCCGATGTCAGATCTAGCAAACGTACATTACCATCGATCAGAATGACTAGCCTGTATCCATATCAGGAGGTACATTTGATTGCTGTCATGATTTGATGGACTCTTAGGCTGCACTTTGAAGGCTAGCGATTGCAAGCAACCTGCTTGGTCTCTCTCCTTAATTAATAGCAGTCCTCTTGCAAGCTCAAATTGAAGCAGTATGCATGCCTCTATAATGTTGACCAATGACACTTACCAAGACAAGCAGCAGCAAGAGCATATTCTCGAGAAAGGCTGGTGGAGAAAATGCCTGGATCATCAGTGCAGATGACGATTGGGTGGTTGGCTTTGTGAAGTGACACTGTCCTCACCACATCAGCATCACCCTGTTTCCTTGTCAATTGGCAAGAACTGACACTTCCCACCATCTGATTACCATAAACTTTATGTACTCTACCAATCACGTCTGTTCCTGATGCACAAGGTCTTCTCAAAACTACAAACCGTGTAAAGTGTCCTGGAAGTCCCTGCCTCAACTCAAGTGTGAGACAGACTGATCCTATAATAGACCCCTGTCATCATAGACTGAGAAGAAATAAAACTTGCAAAGGGCTTTCACGTTACTCTTCAAATCTGAACATAGTCTGACAAGTTTTCCTCTGGCAACCAGAAAGTGTAATTGAAATAGCACCATGTATCTTGAATTATATTAAAATCCCAAATACTTCTTTAAAATTTCAAAAACTTTTAGCAGAAACGGGAATGTGGATGTGCAACAAACTTAAGTGGAACCTTCTGAAAATTTCTGAAGGAACCAACAGCAGGGCAGATCTACTAAAGGCCAGAGTGGACCAACCAAAGTGATGGTCCAGGATGGATGGCACACTCAAAGTTGCCACATTGGAGGTGAGGCATACCTCCACCTGCGCAATCCACCCTCCCATTCATGATGCCCAAGCCCTTCTGTTTGCCGGCCAGAGTATCCTCAGATAAAATGTCATGCCGTCCGTGGTAAGTATGATTGCATCGGTGTGTGCTGATACGAGGAATGTGAACATGATGATATGACTGTATGCAAGATCTGAAAATGGAAAGGCTAGTGGCAGTTTATGACCCGCTTTTGTGGCATCGCTGCATGAATCGTCTCTGGAGAGCAGTCTTCCTATGGTGAATCTGTGGCCCTCCTCCAGTCAGGATTTTGGATGGATTTAAGACAAGTAGATGGCCAAAATCGGTCCGTCTTACAATGTGGGAACAAGCCTTCGTAGGCTGCTATCCTTCTTTCTACTTCCTGTTCCCCCTACTACTTTGTGAAGGTAGGTTCTATGGCCGTGACACTACATAGATTGATGGTCATGTCACTCTCCACAACCGTGCCAAAATCAGCTGCTTGACATTACTTACAGGGATACGAGAGGCCAGCAGTTTGCACCATTCAGAGTCATCTAGGCAGCAGACATGGCCCACTCGGTCCGGTCGAAAGGCGAGCATGGCTTGCACTTCTTCAGGATTGTGCACCTACATACCCCATTCAACACTTTGTCACCTACTACCTGTCAAACCTCACACTTCTGGTATCTGCTAGCACTGCAGGACTTCAGGCCTTGTTACAGTCATTTCCTTTGACAAGTGCAATTGAGAAGGCATCAATAAAACACAAGAGTTACACCACTGCTGAAAAACAGACCTCTCCGCAATGTAGAGTCAGTAAAAGTCCCTGTTGTCGAGCAAAAGTCAGAGCAGGTACAAATGTTTGCCTGGAAAACACATGAACAACAAATGTTGACAGTAATTACAAGGACAAAATATAAGTCTTCATATAGCAATAGACATACTCAATAGGTAAACTTAAACTGGGTCACAGACAATTGTATGATAGGAAGTAATATAGGACACATCTAAGCTCTTCCTCTAATGAGCCTACATCAGGCCAAACTCACAGCAGGCCAGATACACACCATTCTCCAATGGCAGGGTCCCCTGATAAATCAACGCCAACAACCTCCCGGCCTTCTTGGCGCATCTCGCATGCCAAGCGAACCTACCGAAACAAACATATATAATGACAAAGTGACCCGCCACATGTAACTACCACATTGATGATCTGCACTCCTTACTTGGAATTGAAATTAGCCAAAAAAGAAGTACTGAGTGTGTCCTTTCTAATGAATACACAATAAGATTACACATGACTCACAGTGTCTAAGGCTGCCTCCACACTCTCCCGCCGATCAATGCTTAGAATTAGACGGACATAGATAGAGTTTTCTGCAGTAGCAGCTTTATCAAGGCCTGCCATAACTGCTTCCATGTATGACCGCTTGGTCATTTTCACTGCTGGATTGTTCTGTGCCACCCCACTCAGTTTGTCCTCATCATACTTCCTTCCCAACCACCTCCATGAGTAGAATCATGATCGAACTAACAGTTGTTCACCCTGCCTCAACCCCTCAACCTATTTGTTTGAGGACATTGTCCTTGTCGAAGCCACACCCCCAACAGCATGTGACCTCAGTTGTGGTACATAACAAGTGCTAGCGAAGGATGACTGGCATTTGCGGTACCTTGGGTGTTGTACGCAGCTCTGCATAAATAATGTTTTCCACAGCAAAATCTTCAATCACCTAATATCCAGGCCAAGTTTCAGTCTGTTGGTGTTGCAAATATGTTCCAGCAATCTACATATGAAGCTTAGCAAGGAAGATGAACCTCACCTCTCGTGTGATTCGTGTGATAACAGCATGTTCAGTGGTAATTATGCGAATCAAGTCAAAAAGTTTGAAAGTCTCTGGTAGTGACCGCCTCTCTGTCAAACATCAACAACTGTTAGGGATCACAAGGAAGCTCTTTAAAGATTCCTGACTTCACAGAGCTGTTAAGAAATATGCCACATGAAGAAATGTACGAAGGGGTCAGCCAGAGAGAAGACCTTTCTGGATTATACACTCCAACTCAGAGAAGGAGACAACACCTTTCTTGGCATGCTCACCTGCAAGCTCCCTGCCCATGCATCCCATATTAAATCTCATTCTTCGCTGGGTAATGGGAAGGAGAAAGGAAACACAGTGTAGAGTGGATTTTCAAACTAGCTGTTGTTCAGATAGATAGCTCAACTTTCCTTCCACTGGGCACACAACCAACTGGAGAATTCAGATTGCTTGGATGGAACAGGGCTGAAATGCATTCATTGCTTGATCCTGGGACTGCTTGGGTTGACTATCTGTATAACCAACACATCGTTGAAGGGGGACCTGTTTCTCAAGAGTCTTAAAAACATTCTCAGAATGTTTTTGCAGATTGATGACTGCTTTGAGCAATTGTAATACTCCAACAATATAGGCCAGTCTCTACTGAAAATCCTATCTGGCGACTATTCCAACTATTGAAAGGAACACGGAATTGTACTTGGGAAGGAACAAATTTCACAACTCTGGCGGACATATTTTTACATAGCATTGGGTCGAACAAGGAGGTGCATTCCCATAGTAACCAGTTGTATAACACTGCGATTTAGCTACCACAACACTCCCAAGTTAAGATTGTAGTCTCATCTACATGACTGACGACTTGTCCATCCAGCAGGAAATTGTGACGCAGCGAACTCCATATTTTCGGTCCTAAAATGCAACAAGCGCACAGAGAAACAGTAGGGGAGGCACCGGATTGATAGAGGGAGAGAGAGATAGAGAGATAAGGGCAGACAGGAGGGTAGACGAGCGAATGCTGCCATTTAGATGCGCGTGGAGCTCGAGTTTGGGCAGCGCCCGGCACAGCGGGAGGTGCTCGAAGTCCAAATCTCTGGAATGCCTTTGTGCCGGACAATCCATGATTCTGAAGTAAGTTTGTGGAGTACAAGACTTAGAAAACGTTCTCCTTCGATCCCTTCATTCTTTCTTCCGCTAAGCTTGGATTCTGCAGTGCAAGATTCTCACTCGTGCGCGACCCCATTGCCATAACTACTTCCTGCTGACCGATCAAACCGTACGAGACCTAATTTGATACAACAATCGAACCCTCAGTAAAATACACACGTCTTCCATTATGAAGCCATGTAAGCAGTTAGTTTGTCAAAGCAAATTTTGAGTGATCAAGCCGGCCCTGTTCATGGATACGACCTGTGGGTCCCGACATTCAAGAGCTTGCACCTTGCATCTTGCCGTGAACATAAGTTACACACGAGATCTAGAGAAATAGAAAAAAACTGTACATCAGAGAAAAGAGAAGATGACGTCGAGGGAAGTCTGGAGGTAAGGGCGGAATAGTGCCTGAAGAGTGCATGGAGGTTTTTCCTACTTCTAGAAGTCAGTCACGTGTTGGTTAAATCTTGTTCTGGTGTACTCTAGTTTTATGGTTGGTAGATACATCAGGGAGTCCATTGGGATATTGAAACTCTCTGTCTCCATCTTCTGGAGATACTACATGTCTGCACCGAGGGGATGATGGAGTCTACTTTGTTCAAAAGGGTTGCTTGGTTTGCAGATAAATGGATCACTTGGAGCGCTGCAAGCCATCTCATATGAGCTGAGAATCGTGACTCGTAGTTGCTTTTAATGGTTAAGAACTTCTGGCAATTGGCAACAGAATATTGGGGATCTCGCAATCCAAGGAACCATCCTCCGGGAATGTAACCTAAAGCAAAAATCGTCAGGATCTTACATCCCCGGACTAACCATCCTCTCCATGTAAGCGTAAAGTGAATCTCTTGACCTCTCCTTGACTTCCGTAACCGGCCTGCAATTTATACAGGAAAGGAGAGCTCCGGGCTAATCCCTCGCTTTCTGTTTCTTCGCCTAAAGAGGAGGAACATCAACGTCAACGTCAACTACGAACGAACCTTACACAGGGCTCCTCGTAGACAGTCTCTTCATGGCTATCTGTCACTGCATAAACGAGCTTGTCACATATTTCCATAATGCTCAAAGTCCCTGAAGAAATGAAGTGTATGTTGGGTGGCTACAATTGAGCTATGGCAGACTTTCACCGGGCTGACAACCTACTCTACTGACATGGCAAACCAGATTGCTGTGCCCAACAAGTGCTTGGTGATCGTCAATGGCTGATATCTGAGCGCGAACTCATGACTTCAGCAATCTCGAGCAGACAGGAGCTTTGGCAGACTTGGACATCGAAGCATGCTCAAGTCACGACCGCATGTTTTGAGCGACTACTTACAAGGGGGTCTTGGCGGACTTTGACAATGCTACTACCCAGATATGGGTTGGGTTGGCAGCCCATGACGGATCTGTAGGCCTACTGAGCCATAACAGGACACTTGAGGACAGCAAGCTGACATTTCCTAAGCGTGAGTTACACGGCCATAGTAAAGTAGTAGACACTGGCAAGCCTGCTCGAAAAAAATATCATCACAGTGACATGGGAATGTGATCCCCCACTGTAGTCACACGTCGCTTGCTGTTTTTGTCAACAGAAACAGCCCAATCCATTCCACAACAATACAAACAGTCTAACTTGGTTACAATACAAAGCACAACCGAATCCTGACCTGCAAAGCTCCAAATATACATCCACTCCAGCCACTGTGTTTTGAGTTGACTGTGGTAGACGTGGGCAGAAGTTGCCAGACTTGATAGAACCTACTTACGCAGAATTAGGCTCCAAAGTAGTGGAGCAAAGCCGTCCCGAGTCCACAAAATGTGGGTGGACTTCACTGTGCACTTGTTTTATGTCGTTGCAACAGAGACGAGTTGCATGACGACAATCTTGTTACACCCATCGCTCCGCACGACATGATCGCAGCCCAAAATTTCGTGATTGTATTTGGCAAACATGCGTTTGTTTTGCGCGGACTGTACAGAGCGATGGGAATCAAAGAGTTTTATGAATTCGGTGGCACGTTGCAGCCCTGTTGATCGGAAAGCAAACGGAGGTGAGGTGGGTGGGAAGGGGACAAGGGTATGTATGTCCAGAGGATGAATGGTGCCAGTAGTGGATGTGGAGGCAGGCATCCATCCACCTTCCAGCAAGAAGATCTCAATGTTGTTTGGATGCCTTCTCTTCATCTGCTTTTTTCGCTCTGCTGCACACACTTTGTTTGTTCTTCTTCTTCCTGCTCTGTCAGGTTGTGGGTGCAGAAGAAAGAGCGGCGTAGTCTGGTGGGAGCTACACTAGTCTGAAGACGGAGCCTGGAAGTTCTGCAAATACTCTCCACTGCGTCTTCTGGCACATGCTCTGCCTCGGTTTCGTCGGAAGGGCAGGGATCTCGCCCTTCGGCAGAAAGGGCAGAATTTGGCCCTACAGCCTACAGCCCAAGTCCGGACTCGCTACAGGTATCTCTTCTGTGATGCTGATCCAAAGAGTGTGCTGTTCTCCTGAAGATGGGTTCTTCTTGGCTTGTCGATCTGGTCCTTTGTGGCTTTCGATTTTCAGAGGGGGAAATTAGGTTAGCATTCATAGTTGCTGTCTCCGGTGGCAGTAGTTTGTGGGCTTTCCGGTTATCATGCTCTGGCACCTATTCAGTTCCAGTTAGGGGAACATCGTTTGCCGACCCCTGTCCACTTCAATCAGCCAATTATATGTTGAGGGATAGAGCTTCTAGGCTTGCAGTGATGACATAGCTTCTGTCAGTTGGCTGGTGTGGTGGATCTCTGGTGATACGAGTGTTTGTGGGCAGTTACTGCGTCTGGGGTTACAGTACATACAGATTAGAGACAGTAGGCAATGAGCGTAAAGACAAATGCCCTTTTTTTTTGAGGCCGTTCATATGATGTTTTCTTGCTAGGTGGGAAGATGTAGGCTGTAGCCTACGCTTGTTGCTGGGTTGGAAGGAACAACACAGAGCGAGTCCTTTGTTATTGGTCAAAACCACCTACACCATCCCCTAAAGCTAGCTAAACATTCAAAGGTTCTGGCCCTCACCAATCCAGGTACCCAACCTGATTATGACAGAGGCAGACTAAGTGCTTGAGAACCACATGCCTAAAGTCCACCCCACAGCTAGCTCACAGGAGTGTGCTGGGCATTCAGCTCTTGAGTCTCTGAAAACAAAGTAGTCAAGCTTAGTCTGTAGGATTATTTGTATGCTATCACCCTCAAACATTTCCAGTGATCACAAATGGGATTGGTGCATCACGAAACTGTAGTCTCCAACATAATTGAAGTGTGGTTTATGTCACATAAAGTACCAGAAACACAACCTATGCTAAATAATAGGCTACCAATCTGAGTGCAGGCAAAGCAGATGGGGATGCTTGGAAGCCGCACAGTGGCGAAGGGGAAGACGCAGCAAGATACTTGCTTTGCTCAATGGGAATAAGGGTAGAAGCTTCTTTGGTGGTTTGTTTTGCAAATTTTTACAGGGTAGGTGAGATGGTGGCGAAAGGAGAGATAGGAACGGTGTTATAAGGAACATGGAGGGAGGGTGTGAGAAGTGGGGAACCTTTTAAAGGGTAGGAAGTGCAATGTCTTCATCAGATAAGAGGGAGAAATAAGATCAAAGGGCTTGAGATCTTGAGAGTGTTGAGATCCAAATGCAATGGGAAGGGTGAGAGTTCTGGGAACTCGGGGTTTGTGCAGCAATGCAGGAAAGAGAAACTTCTGAGTTACCTTCACCTGATTATTGCATTGCTTGAGTTTTGATTTGTTCCTTATTGCACATGGTAATTGACCTGTTCAAGAACCAGGAGTATTGTTGAGATCTGTCATGTGGTTTTTGGCAGAAAGCCGTGGCTTTTCTTGGTTTCCCTTGATGGGATAGTATGTAGTCAAGGAGACCATTGGAGATATGTCCAGTTCAACACTGAGTATTTGACTGGGTCGAGTTTCCAGATCTACAGGCATCCCTCATGGAAGTTATGGATGCTACTGCAAGGAAGTGATAGGTTGGTACATTCATTGACGCAAGACTACAGATTTTTGGTGTGATCATATAATACATCAAAGGAAGAAGAAAAGTGCAGTCTTTCAACACTTGCGTGCAGCAGTGGGGATCTAAGTGGGTAAGAGGAGGGCAGATGGATATGGCTGCCTCGGTGCTTGAAAAGCCTGAGAAGCAGGCGTGTTTCAGTATCAGTCAAGGATCTGTTGCATGTTCAGTATGCCTTGAGGTGGTCACAGATGCTGGGGAGAGATCAATTGCCAAGCTTAAATGTGGCCACCACTTCCATCTTGGTAAGATTCTCTGTTGCAGGTGTAGTTAGGGCAACACCACTTCTAGAGCGGTTCTATCAAAGCCAAAGCTACAAGAGTATCATAATGATGTGACAGTCCACATAAATGCATGAGGGCCACATGTAGTTTACAGACAAAAGCAATCATTTTCAACTCGGGCAATTACTCGTAGCATGGATGTTTCTCTTAGTGTCTAATTGTGGGTTTGGCATAGCATGTGTTACATAGGGTACAGCAGAACGTACAATCATTCTTTTATTGAGACTTGGGGCAAGCCCGTGT
Source organism: Takakia lepidozioides (assembly GCA_030704615.1). NCBI lineage: Eukaryota > Viridiplantae > Streptophyta > Takakiopsida > Takakiales > Takakiaceae > Takakia > Takakia lepidozioides. The sequence continues at coordinate 53,026,443 of CM060731.1, forward strand.
AGAGATGCCCTGATTGGAGATGTGATTGTGGTGTTGGTTTTCTAGAGCCAATTTGGTGGCATTAGCATGCATGAATGGCAGTAGTTCTGGCCTTTTTGGTAAACCTATAAGCTTTAGAATATGTAAACATTTTGTCGAGAAGTAATGAGTGTTCCGCCTCAGACAGGAGTGAAGTACTTGCATGGCCACACAAGATTCAACATCTTGGGATGCCCATATCAAGACTTGTCCAATAAATATCAAGATTCTGTATGCAACATGAATTCATTCAAGTCAACATCATTCATGGATGAGTTCAAGAGAACTATCTAATGAAAAGGACTCCTTTGTGATGTTGACAGATTGCATTGGTTCTGCTTTCAATGCCAAGGGAGCCATGCAATGCCCTAATTGTAGGCATGTTGAAGATGGTCAGTGGCTGTATGCCAATGGGTGCCGACCATGTGATGATTTTACAATTGATGATATTTCATATGAAGATGATTATGAAGTTTACCCTGGGATGCCTGAGTTGGTCAGTGCTTATGATGAATTTGTACGTCCTTCTACACCAATAACCTCCTGACTTTGTCTTTCGTTTGTGATGAACTATCATGCAATTTTAGCTCTCCCTGCCCGGGTTGGCCGATTGGCATTTAGATGTGGATGACTGAGAAGCTTTTCACCTAATGCACTTGAGGGTTTCACCTGCAGCAAGCAAACCACGTCCAATGGTGTCCATATCAGCATTTCGGTGGCTCTTACCCGCAGTTATCATTCTCCCTCGAGTAAGTTGCCATCTCATGGGACTGTGTAACTCATTGCATTCTAACTCCCTTTTAAAGCTTGGGTGTATTTTAGGGTTACGGTGTTGGACTGATGTATTCTTGGAAACCTCACAATTCACTTTGGGTGCGAGTTCTCTCTCTAGTCATAACTTCGAATGGAATTGGTTGGCCTGTTGTGGAGCTTCGGCATATTCTGAAATGATACAAGGCTGTTTAGTTCATGCCTTGACCACAAAGTGCCATTTCTTTGGTACCATCACATTTGATCATGGGAATTATAAACTAGGTGCCTTGCATTGTTCATGCAGCCACCATCAGGAGGTTCTATTTTGGAACTCGGGGACATCCATTGCTAGCAATGTAGTTTGTAAAATTAACTTAAGATTCTAGGAATTCCAATGTATTTGCCTCTAGAGTTCAGCTGGTAAGCTAGCCAATGGTTACGGGGGGCTTCCTGCGATGGTTTCTGAAGATACTGTGCTCCGTTACGTTTGTTACATCCTCGGTACAATGGCTTAATGTGACTAAAGGTTAGGTAGCTGAGTGTGATGCTTATGAATGTGCTACAAGGTGAACAAGGAAAAGAAATTGTTAGAATTGTTTCTCATCTACTAAGCCTTTTTGCAGGGATTTTGAGGGCCCACCAGGTGTAGGCAGCGCATTGGGATGTAAGTTAACACGTCCACTGGCTCTCTCCATTTGCCAATATGTTCAGTCTGGTGGTAGGGTTGTTGCGGGTATTTAGAGCGTTGGTCAATCCTTCAAAGCAGCGGAGATAAGTTCTCCAAGTTGGAACTCTGGTGGTTGTGCCCTGGTGGTACAATGAGAGTTAAGAGCAATACACCTGCAGTAGCTCTCAGTTCAATCGAGGTTTTATCTACTTGAGTAACTTAACCCTTAAACGCCCAGTGGCTATCTTTGACTTTTGCCAAAACCATGACCCCTGCCTCTTGGCATAACTCCCTAAAAATACAATTTTAAAAAGTTGACCGGACTTTAGCTGCTCACCTACCAGCTGCACCTAGTGGTAGAATTTCAGGCCAATCAGACGGTTTACGCCGAAATGCCACCGTTGACAACTTGGGTCAAAATTTTGAAGTTGTATATTTTTATGTAGTTTGGGAACAGTTTTCTTCATTTTTGCATATCGGTATGGAAGTCGTTGGTCTGGAGGTTTCAAGCACTTCACCCTCCTGCTGCATGTAATGAACCAAGGAAGACATGTTTTGAGGCCATATCCTTGCCTCAGCACTTGGTCAAAGCTACGGGGGTCAGTTTCTACTGCTTCAGGTGCGACTCACAATGAAGCAAACTTGTGGAAACCAGAAACGCGGGTCAGGCCACTGGTAACACTAGCAATTTGTAAAATGCAGTATTCATGTCGTCTTAGCATTTCTGCCTACTGATCAAGTATGTGGAAAATGAAGGAAACTGCAAGTAATCTGATCTGCTGACTTGCAGAGCTCTTTTATCTGTCTGTTTAGGGCAAGATTCGTGACCTTCTGTCTGCAGCTTTATGGGAGTAGACTGCATCTGAACCTTTCGTCAGGGATGGGAGTGTCATTTCCTCCCATCCAGGCTAAGATGGGGCCATTTCCTTGTGTTCAATCTGCTCTGTATTGTTGCAGATACAGATCTGATAGTGAACGTCCTCTATGGGGAGCATCCCACAAGCTCGGGCCATGCGTGTCCCTATCTTGCTACCCAAGGGACCATGGTTCCTGGCCGACTGGTGAGACAAGGAGAGGACATTCATAATCTGCCTCCTGTTACTCATGGCCATGCAGACATGTCATTGCCAGCAGCAAATGGAGGCACTGGGATGACAGATCCAGGACCTGGTTCTCAAAGTTTTTTGGCACCAGATAGAGGACGGTCTTGGACTCGGCGAGCAGTTGGCTTGTCTGGCCCTTCTGGGCACGATGATACTCAACCTGGGCTGCTGGGTTTGTCGCCACTGGAAAGGGTTCGGTCATGGTCTCGGCCAGAGGCAGAACGACCTCCACTTCCAGGACCTGTGGGCCATGTATCTGGGAATCATAGCGGTGCTGCTATTCAGTTTGGATATGGGTAAGTATCGACCTGTTCTCTTCCTATTCAGTCTGCCTACCAAGATCGTGTCTGATGTGGATAGCAAAGTCTGCATCTTGATCCACCCTTGCCTCACGTCAGATGTAGAACTTTGCATACTCAAAGAATAAGTGTATCATATATAACCATCATATCCCACTATTATATATTCAGCCATCTGTTCGAAATTCATAGTGTAGTTGTATGAAGGTGATCAATGAAATGATTGTGTTCATTAATAGGGTCAGGCCAGTCGAAGGTGGGAGTTCTTCAGTGCTCCATGAGAATGCACCCTGTCCAAGAAACTACTACATGCATGGACCAGGAGGGGGTAGTCAGCTTCCTCAGATTGCTTCACCCCCAATACGTCACGGTGTTATCAGCAACCAGTCTCGGCGACCTAGGCATCGGAATGCAATTGCAACTCCCTTGATGTCCGTAGGAGGCAGGGGCATCCAACCTGCACCTCCTCCAGAGCAAGCAAGGAGGTACGCAGGGGTGTGGGGTGGAGGTTCAGGAACCCAAGGTCAGGACCCAAATTTGATGGTAGAAGGTTCAGGCTGGCATGGCAATAGTCAGGGTTTTGGCTGGAGACGAGAGGCCTCACAGATGGGGGTTGCACCATCCAGCGTCCCTTGGGCTTCCACTGCTCCCTATGATGCGGATGCCCAGTGGCGAGGAGCAATGTGGCCTCAACATGGGGTCAATTCACAAAGTCCAGTTAGTGATCTGCCTTCCAGCAGTTTTCATCACCAGGGAGATTTTTATAGAGGAGATGGATCTTTGCAAGGGCCCTCCAGATTGCCAACTGACATCCAGTATGGCCCTCCCCCTGTTCTGGGACACATCAGTCCTTATGCAGGGTTTTCCTTCCAACAGGATGCGCCTGTCGACATGGCACACTTACCACACCCACACTTTCGTGCACAAAGGTAGACTTTCAGTCTGTATAAGCACGGATGATGGTGCCTTCTCTCTTCTGGTAGGTTTTCGGGCGAAAGGGACAGTGCGTGCCCAGTTCTCGATCTGCAATAATGCCTGTGGAATCTTTGCATCTTTGCCGGGTTTGAAGTATGCGTGGTGAGCCCCGTAAAACACAGGTGATTTTATGGAGGAGTGTCAAGCCATGTACAGCCTTTTGATCCTTTCGATCAAATCATGTCCTAGCTTCACACTCTCTTCCCCCCAACCTGGGCAGGGTTCCCATGTTTATCAATAATTTCTATGTCGCTGAAAGTTGTTGTCAAAGCCCTGTGCCTGGTTCCATCACCGTACAACAAGTTAATATGCCTGTGTCGACTTCCACAGGCTGGCACATTGAACGGCTAGCTCAGTTCATGCTAAAGGGTTCTTGACAGGTCTTTGATTGTTAAATGCATGGGCATGGCAGTCAGCTGGATATTTTTTATTGCACTTGTATTCGGAAAAAGTGTGTTTATTATTCACAGTTTCTGTTTGACCCTCGCGTGGTTCTGTGCAGTGATTGCTGCTATCTTGTCACTTTATCTCCTTTCTCCCCCTTTTCTCTCTGTGTCTTGGTGGGGATAGATTTTGCTGTGGATGTATGAAGGCATGATCCTGACTGTGTAGAGGCTTCACTTTTTTAGTTCCCTTTTATCGGTGGCGCCAGTTCATATCCTCTTCATGGTCAACCAGGATGGGCCATGGATTAGCTTGGACTAAAGCATTTTGCCGGACTAAATTTGCACTTGGATCCACTCTCCTTGAGCACGCCTTTCCACCTCCAGGTGACATCAAAGCCTTGTAGGAGCTGTTCCTCCAGTTTCTGAGGGTGTAGGTGGGGACGGGGCAAACCAAGCCTTCCTACACTGAATAAATTTTAATCGGGAGTTTACTCAAACAGGGGATAAGAGTCCTCATACACTTTGGAACACTGAGACTTCAAAATGTGCCCCAAGGTGAGTGATTCAAGGCATTGCCACCAAGAGTGCCAAGTTCTCCCTGCATCCAAATTGATGAGATGGATCGATATGTTTCCAACTAAAACGTTAATATCTGAGCTCCTACCAGACCAGCGTGGTATCGCAAGGAACGCAGTTTTGTCGATTTCAAAACGCTAATACCTAAGCTCCTACCAGACCAGCCTGGTACCGCAAGGAACGCAGCTGTCGATACCAGTACTCTGTCTTCCGCCGTCGCTTGCACCCTAGGTATCAATATGTGGAGCGTAAGGGATTTCAGCAACTGAAGTGCGGCACTCAGCTTTATATATATATATATATATTAAACTGTCCATCAAATTATTTACTGCCATGGAGAATTTCTACTTTGTTTGGATTCTGGGCCGGCCATTGGCAGAGCTAGACATTGACCCGATGGAATGGTCTTGGAAATTCTCGGGGTCGCCTAAGCCCTTCTTTTCCTACACAACCAGAAGGATATAAAGCTCTCTCTAACCATCAATGCTTGAAAAAAAAATGGTAAGCCAAGCAATATGGCTTTGAGTCATGATGAAAATTGGTCTACCATTTGGAGCTCGGTTTGGATAAAAGCTCGCCCAGCCAAGATATCGGCCTTCCTTTGGCAAGTGGTCAATAGGGCTCTCAAAGTGGGTGAATGGCTGCAGTTTCAAGCAGCCCTGATATGTGATTGTTGTACTGCTGGTATTATGGAGTCTCTGGAGCATTGTCTCCTTTTTTGTCAGGCCCCCGCCAAGATCTGGCCTCTGGTGAAAACCTTCTACAGGAACTGGGATATTAAATCTCTTTCTATTATAGATCTGCTACCCAACTACGATAGGAATACCAAGCAGAGATCTCTTAACTGTCCTGTTTTTTAGACTCTTCGCAGTTCCACCCTGTGGCACCTTTGGAAGGCTCGCTGCAGGAAGACCTTTTCAAGGGAAACAACCTCGATCTCCGCCCTTCTTGCTTGTGTGTTTTATGACCTAGGGGTAGAGTCAAGAAAAGCCTGGCACAAAATTTGTGCAGATGTGTGCGGCAGCCATCCACTCTGCCTTCCGAGAGTCCTGGGGCAAGCAGGGTCTTATCTGCCACACCACTGCGTTGGACACCTGCAGCTGGTCCAAGCTCCCTCCCCCTGGCTGGCGGGATCTACGCTCGCCCCTCTCCCCCGAATTTGAACGAGGTATCAATCGGAAGCATTTGAAGCCATCATCTTTGGCCTCCAGGCTTCACTATAGATAGGGTTCTCTTTTCATCATGATTACCCTCGAAATTATGCCTTTCTAAGCATGCTTAGATTAGACGCTCAATCGAGGGTCTGCTCTCGCCTTGGACAATTGTTAAGTTTAAAATACTTGTTCCATCGACCTTCTCTCTTAGCTCGGCTCAGATCGTAGGCTTTAGGTGCAGCTCTTTAAGCTGCTTTCAAGGACACGAGATTAGCATCTTCGTGATTTTCTGTCTTGAAATCTCTCCAGGTGAGAGGTAGGGATCTGTTTACACTACTTGCAGTGGGTGCCTTATGGCGTATCAGGGGTTTTAAAATTTTTCCCCTCAATAATTATGAATAAACTAATCAGGGCCTTCCCCTGTTCTCCTAAAAAAATCTACCATGGACGTGTATTGATACCAGTATTGATACCAGTACTGATTTGTCTTACAGAAGCTCCGTAACAAACTGGCCTTTTGGAGCTCAGCTATGCTGTCTATTGCAGGCAGGGCTCTAGTTCTAAATCAAATACTACTCGCATCAGTGTGGTATCCAGCCTCGGTTTGGTCTCCGGGTTCCAAGCTAATTACAAAGCTGAAAGCAATGATGAGGAACTTTTTGTGGGGTGCCTCCCCCCAAAACCCCACAAAAAGGGCTCTGGTATCCTGGGCACAGCTTTGCCGTCCTAGAAAAGAAGGTGGTTTGGGCCTTTTAGACCCATCCATTCAGATCACGGCCTTGCTGGCAAAATGGATACCTAGGTTGCTTACCAATGAAGGAAGCCCGTGGTGCAACCTAGTCACAGAACACCTAGTGCAGGCCTATCCGCCGAACTCTCCTAACCGGGCACCATCCCTTAAATGGATAGTGCATGGGATGGGGAAAGTGAAATCTATAGGATCTGCGACTTGGAACTCCATATGGGATGCTTGGAAGATGATGAAGCCTAAGTTAACTCAAAGACGAGCAAAATGCTTTGAAGAGGCCATCCGTCAGCCACTATTTGACAACCTCAACCTTGATTACAGCCCATTGGCCACTCTCCACAAAAAATGGGCTACCTGGGAGGCGATAGGCCTCTTGCATGTTGCCAATATATGGGAGGATGGACAATTTTTGGGACTGAGCCTCTTGTCCTCCCTGATCTCTGCTAGATCAATCGCATGTGGTTGGGCCCATATCCAAAGAGGTGTCCAGTACAACGAACGACTTACCTGCTTGGTTTGGTAGCTCACATGACAACAACCATATGGCCATCTTGGCCACATCCACCTCTGATTCCCATTGGAAAGGTCTAATCTTCCGCGCAATGGCTGGGGGACGCCTGGACTTATTAGGATCAGGCGACATGCACCATGACTTGGCCTATAGGATCAGTGTCTTTGATCTGAACTCGGGCTCTACTGAACACAGTCCACCTGATGGCGTAGAAGTAGGATGGGCTCGGCAGTTATCCTTCGTTTGGTTCCTATCTTATCCTCTAAGCAGACTTCAGTTTGATCCAAGCGAATGGTCTTGGATGGATGGCAAGAAAACGCCCTTGCTTGGTTACACGGTCAAAAGGGTCACAGAATGCTTCTCGGCCAAGCAAATTTTACAGCCAAGTGGAATAAAAAAATGGCATTTGGATTTACAGGTCCCGGCCTGGAAATCTATATGGAAAGACATCTGAGCCAAACACCGTCCAACAAAAATAGTGCATTCTTATGGAAGTTGGCAAACATAATTCAAGATCAGGACCCAGCTTGTCTAGTTTGTGCCAGAAACTCAAAGGAGACTATTGAACATGCTTTTATGGATTGCCACATTGTTGCGAGGACTTGGCAACTGGTCACTGCTTTCTACCTTCACTGGAAGCAGCTACCATCTGTGGATGCATCGCTTATGTTGCTCAACTTGCGCAATGGCTCATTATGGAGTACATGCCCAATATGGGCATGTCTCAGAGCACACACTCTTTGGGCACTATGGAAGGCTAGGTGCACTTTAGTTTTTGAGACAAGACAGCCCATCATCAGATTAATTTTGTTTAAGTTGTTCTTTGACTTGATGACTGAAGATAATAAGGCTTGGATGTCATTGCTTGCTGCCACAGCCAGGTGCAGCGACAAGAGGCGTCAACAGCTGCTTGCAGATTTCGATCTCACCTGGGCCAAAGACGGCATCCTCTACACCAGGATTGATGACTCGAGAGTCCAATGGCATGACACGATCCCCGGGGCTTGGGAAATCGCCAGCTGAATCCGATGGTGCTGAAGTCAATTGGAAACACCTCAACCTACGCAGTGCAAAATCCAAAGCCCACCTGAACTTTGGACTCTGATCCTCCCCCCTAGCCTGGATCGGTTATTGCTTAGTGATTCTGGACTCTAAAACCTTCCCGAGCATGTCTTGGATTTTGATTCTGTAATCATGCTCTGTTTTGTAGATGTTCTCTTGGTGGTTATCAGGCTGATCGCAGCTAGACTGGCTGTATACGGCCCTCTCCTCTCCATGCTTGAATCCAAATCCTTTAGATTCTGGCTTTTTTGTTTTCAGCATTAGCTGCCATATTAAGGACTTTTGTAGGTCCCTCCCCTTTTTCTCCCTCGTCCCTCTGTGTTCAGGGTGCACCCCTTGCGTTTCACCTTTATGGTCCCCCTGGAGGTTATTTTTTCCTCCTGACTGTCCATAATTTTGACTCCTTCTGAACATTTATCTCATTTAATTTGATTAAAAAGGCCTCTGCCCCGCGCCTCTCATTTTAAGATAATAGGGTCTTCAATGGGCACGTGCGATGTGGCCAGTGGGCCCCGCGCACGGACGTCCGGCTCCCCAGCACCCCGCCCGCCGTTGCGCGCGGTCGCCCAGCCGCGGGCGCGGCTGCAGCAACCGCGCCCGCGCCCCCGTCCGCCGCGCGGCCAGTCCCCCGCCCACGAGTCCGCTGCCCTCCAGTCCGCCAGTCCGCTGCCCAACAGTCTGCCAGTCCCCTGCCATCCAGTCCAATGACGGCGCAGGATCGCCACCGTCCATTCCCATAACCCATCCGAGCCCTCCATTTTTAGGGCTGCGAAAATGGCAATGATCTTCCCACCAAATCCCAGCCACTCTCTATTGACGGCTGTTTGTTGTCCGATGTTGCGGTAGGCGTTTCCATGCACGCGACTGTTCCTCTTTTGCGCGCGATGTTCATGATGATGATGAAGCGTGTGCTTGAACATGAGAGGACTGTCTGGGCACTACAGCCACCATCGTGCATATGCTTCCACTATTTTTGCCTTCTTGTTGTGCTTTCGGGAACCTTCGTTTTATGGTTTGGTTCTATGTCATAAATATGGAAAATGCGGACATCTGTCGTCGATAACGTCCTCTGCTTGTGATCCGTCATGATACGTTTAGCCCCTTCGTACTGCATCCCTCATGAGAGCCTTCATAAGTTTAGTTCGTTAAAGGAACCCATGGGTAACATGGGCGCGAAAATGGTGGAAGCGTATGCACATGGGGGCGTGTATTGCAGATTTCGTATCGGACGATGGGACTATTTATGGACCAGTATAGCGGCTTGCATCCGTCGTGCATAAGTTGTGGAAAAGGGTGGAGAATCTGAAAAAAAACCCAGCTTTGTGATGGATCCACATGGTATTATATAGGGATGGCAGCACAAAAAAGCAATCACGGAACACCATCCAGTCGTAAGGTCCTCAAACATCCACACGCACCTGCTGAATGCAGATGTCTGAGCCACGACGGGAGATGTCTGAGACAATTGCATCTGCAAATGCGCGTGGATGTTTGAGGTCCGTTGTGTTGCGAGTCTGTTCACAGTGGGTCCGCTGGCCCGTCAGTGCTCCGGATATTCCCCTTATCGCGTGCATAACAGTCAGTTTGGAGGCGGTCTGCTGGAAGTCCGTCTGTTGGGATAGCAATCTGTTGCACTTGTGAATTTGTCAGTCTGTTGTGTCGGAAGTCTGTTGCACTAAGTCTGTTTGACTTCTTATTTTCCCTCCGTTCAGTCTTTTGGCTTGTTCTCCCTCCCGCCAGTCTGGCGAAACGTCCGTCTGCTGGACAGTTCTCCTCTATGGATATCAGTCTGTTGGACTGTGCATGCATCAGTCTGTTGTGTCGCGAGTCTGTTCACACTGGGTCCGCTGGCCCGTCAGTGCTCCGGATATTCCCCTTATCGCGTGCATAACAGTCAGTTTGGAGGCGGTCTGCTGGAAGTCCGTCTTTTGGGATATCAGTCTGTTGCACTTGTGAATTTGTCAGTCTGTTGTGTCGGAAGTCTGTTGCACTAAGTCTGTTTGACTTCTTATTTTCCCTCTGGTCAGTCTTTTGGCTTGTTCTCCCGCCAGTCTGGCGAAACGTCCGTCTGCTGGACAGTTCTCCTCTATGGATATCAGTCTGTTGGACTGTGCATGCATCAGTCTGTTGTGCCGCGAGTCTGTTCGCAATGGGTGTGTTCGACTTTCCTGTTCTCCCCTTACTCTTTTTTGTCTTCATTCCACTGGCAGGGAAGTGCCTCCAATATGAAGCCGCTTCGCCTCAGCAAAGCGAATAGTCCGGTGGACTGGCGGTCCGATGGACTCTCGGCCCGATGGGAAATGAGTCTGCTGCACTTGCGAGGAGCGTGGATGAATTTAGTACGATCCGTTCGTTCGGTGGACGTATTCAATGCGATGACGGCGATAGTTGGCGCCTGTGAATCGCGCCACGTTGGCAGTGGCCATGCCCGCTTTCCCCCTTCTACTTCTACTTTCTCCATTCTCTTCGCGCCTGTTTCTTCGCACAGTTTTGATTGCTTTGTTTTCCTCTTTGCGTTTCCATCACCGTAACGAAAGACGACCGTTCTTCCCTAGGTGTGGAGAGTCGCGGTGAGCCGCGAAGCATCGCAAACACGCTCACCTTCGTAACAACTCGAAGTTCATCGGCTCGATGAGGTTCTCATTTGCTGCGGTGTTTCCATTCCATTCTGTGTCCTCTTCTTGCTTAGGGCGAGTCTTTTCATAGGACTTTTATCTGTCGCTCTGTCGCTCATTGTCCTTGCAACCTTCGTTTCATTCTGCAGCGATGGAGGATGCTTGTGAAAAGGTTGAGCGGACTGGTTGGATTTTGTGCACCAAACAGACTGAAGAAGGAGCGAAGGTACTGGTACTCACCAGACGAGTTTGATCATAAAATAGTGGAAGCATTTGTAGACCTCTGCGCCCGGAAGCCCAAAAACTCGAATTGGCAGAAGGACAAGCTCTTCTGTCCCTTTTGTGAAGAGGTAATCAAGGACAAAATCCAACTAAATCGGCATTGTGTTGACACGGGTTGCAAGGAGACTGTTGCAATGATTCCACGGTAGTGATTTCAGCAGCCTTGGCCGATACTGAAAGAAATGTCGATTGTCAAAGAGCCCATGCGCTTGCGCGGATCAGTGCTTGATCCCCGCACTTTGAAATTAGACGAAGTGCGCGCACGGTATGGGGCGTCCATTGTGGTGCCCATCAATGGAGGATTTGCAAGTGCAGGACGCTGGACGCTCCCAGAAAATGTAAACTGAACTAGTGACGGGGCCCAAAAAAGGAGAGGCAAAAAAGGGAAGGCTGGAAGGTCTGCTCGCGAGGCAAGGGCAAAATCCACGCAACAGACTGAACCCCGTCATGGGTGGCAGACCCACACCATCAGTACTTATACTGAAAGTGAATCTGCTCAGGGCCTGGAAGGGGTGACAAGTCCAGTGGACATTGACTTGGCCTGACGAGACTCGCAGCAGACTCCACAAATATCGCGACCCATGCCATCGGTTTAGGGTCAAAACCAAAAACTCAACAGAGCACTAAAGGGCCAGTCTGCCCTGGCACATTGCGCCTCGTTGCTTTGGCTTTTCCCACTAGAGTGCCCACCAATGGGGATCCGACTTCATCCGTTATTTCTACAGAGTTTGCCCAGTCAGGTCTGCTACGCACATTCATCCGATAGCGGAACAGAACTGGTTGAACAGCTTTGAAGATTAGATGACGATGATGAAGTAGAGGAGGTAATGGTCAGTCTGACCGCCCAGTTCTGTTCTCTGTGCTGTTTGAGTCCATCATCGGGGTCACGTTGTCTTATTCAGGTCTGGTCTGGTCATTCCCTCTGCGTTTCTCCTCAGTCCGCTGGCTCTTCCGCTCGTCAGTAGTCTGTTTTATACTCGCTGCATACTTACTGAGTCCTTTTTCAGTCGCTAGTCCAGTCCACTGGTATAGTCTACTAGTTGCCTCCACCCTACGTACGCACGTTACAGTCTGCTGGTCTGTGAGTCCAGTCCCGCTGCATGAGGTGAAGATAGAGTCCACGTCCATGTTCCTGACGTCGAAGTTCTCTGCCGTATACCAGGATGAACGTGTTTCTATTCGTAGGGCCATTCAGGCTTGGCGGAAACCTAGCAATGATGCTCATTTACAAGCGACTGCAGTGCGTCGGAAGTGGACCGCGTGCGAGAGTACATATTAGTGAAGTATCCTGGGTCATCTGCTGCTATAACGACATTACATATTGAAGACGCGTCGGGGAATGCGTCTGGGACAGCCGAGTCTGCCATCCAGTAGACTCCCATTCAGCAGCCGTCATCCAGCAGACTCCAGAGAGCAGACTCCCAACGAGCAGCCCTGTCATCCTGCAGACTCCTCTCCAGGAGCCATCATGCAGCCCATGCCAATGGAAGTCATGTCACCACAGACTGCGGACGCAGCAACTGCCTTTCTCTCACATAGCACGGCGTTTTTTGCAATTTGGCGATCGCCATCACCGATAATTCGCCCCGGAGCTGAAGACCTCACACTTCCCCGGCTTAGGATGGGAGAAATTATCCCATTTGGATTGGCATAATGAGCTCCCACGGATTGTTGCGGACCGCCGTTGGTCATTTGTACCCTTTCATTATCCATGGGTTTTCTATTGAGGAAGCCAACCATGTTCTAGAAGCCGCCTCTGCTGGGCCATTGAAAACACACAAGCGACCAAAATGCGCCGCCTCTACTTGTGCAGCTGATTCTCATGGATGACCCACGGCCTGAAGACCTCAGACATATGCCTATGGCACATCCAATTTTTTGGGGTGCGAAGAAATCACTTGTTCGGATTGACTGAGGAGGACTTTTGAGCGCATGGTAGCTTCCTTCCTACACACAGATGGATGCAATTTGGCAATTTCCGCTCATACAAACAGTTGATGAAGGATCTGCATAGTTTGAGATGGACTTACTCCATTGAACCGACCATTCACAGAAGTTTGTGGTGGATGAGGCATTGCACTGGTTTCATTGGTGATGGAGCGAGCAGTATTCGACATTGTTTTGCAGAATCCAATGTTTTCAACAGTCCTGTGGTTGGGATCGCCAACTGAAGACCCGCATCGGCGCCATTGCTCATCTCGATGGACGCATGCCTGTGCCTGCAAATCAGGACATTGGCCTCGTCGGAATCTCGTGGAAGGAAAAGAATGGGCAACTTTCGTGTTTCAGCTCCGTTTCTTTTGCCTACGTTTTTACAAGTTCACTTGCATAACCTGTGTTGCAGGACGAGTTGATCTAGAGACAAGCAAGTTGCAGGCTGCTTTCAACGCTTTTGCCAGAGGGTGTCAAGGGACCTTGTTTCTGGCTTACAAGAGTTCGGGAGACTGTCCAGCAGACTGCCCACAAGAAATGTCGAACAACATATTCCCCACGACACATGTTGGGCAGACTGCCCAAGTGCTGGAGACCGAGCATGTGCACCAAACCATCCCGGGTTAATAGGCCGATCACTCCCAGCATACTGCCCCCCCCCGCACACACATACTTCAGTATGTGCAAACAGTAACTGAGCGGTGCAGCGAACTTTGCAGACATTGCAGCAGACCGAGAACAGACCGGCCAAAACAACTGCCCCTCATCCTACTGTGCCAGCAGACCAGCAACATGGCCACCAGACTGCCCCTCAATCAACTATATCAACAGACCGTGCGGGCAGACCGACCAATCCGCCCAGCAGATTGCCCTCATCAAGACCGTGCGCAGACCGACTAATCCAGCCAGCAGATTGCCCCTCAGGCAATACTGTGCAGCACACTGGCGAACCTACTCATCAGATGGCCGAGCAGACTATCCGGAGACTAACAGCTAGTCTGTTCCTGATCGTGCAACAGACTCGGATGCACTGGCCTCACCGGGACCCTGTGACGAATTTCTGCTGGTTCCCACAACATGTTTTTGGATCTGCCAGTATGAGTGTTTTGAAACCGAGTCACTTTTCCCCCCAGGCACATTCACTGACGACGTCATCAGGTCACCGGTAAAGGCATTCTTATTCCCACTCCCCGTGGCCTGCCTTCTTTGACCTCCAAGTTAGTCCAGTTTTCGTGCGCTCATGGCGAAAGCCATAGATGAGTCCTACGTGTGACCGAACTCAATCTGGGAACGCAAAACCTTTCATGATCTTACAAAAGAGTCTGAGGAGCAATTGCCCCCGGTGGGTCTTCCATACTAGTTCTTGATGTTCCCAGTCCATGGAGATCCGAACACCCAGCCGCTGTCCACCAAGACTGACCATCACACTGAACAGTGGACACATCCGCAGACTAACCAGCAGACTGCACAGGTCACAGATGGAAGGACTGACCAGGATGCTTGGAGTGGCAGACTGCACAGCTCAGCTCTGACTGCACAGTTCAGATTGCACGGCATGACCAGCACACTGCACACTTCACAGAGGGAAGGACTGACGACCAACTGCCACCGAGCACATTGCCCACATTGAGGAAGAGACTGAACCGCAGAGTTGCCAGCAGACTGCACAGTTCACAGACGAAGAACCGGCGGCCGAGCAGACTGCCCACATTGAGCAACAGACTGAATATGCTGGCAGGCACACTGACAAGGAACCACATGTGCGCAGACACCGTCTGGTATAGCGCTGGATTACATGGAGTCTGCTCCCTCACCCCTTGGGCAGGTTGTGCTTGTTTATGTTTTAGCACATTGTGAAATTGGACTAATTCGACATTTTTCTCGGTATCCTCACAGGATGTTCGTCCCTCCGTCGGCAGACTGTCTACTTCTGAGGACATGACATCTTTCCGCCCATGCTGCAAAGGGGATCGACAGCCAAGAAAGGTGTGGGGTGAGCACGCCCCTCGATGCGCGGGTCAGTTCTACGCATGCGACCCACGAAGCTGCAAAGACAGGTCCAGCAAGTGTAAACAACCTGCTGACCAGCCTCTGTTGCGAAAAGGGGGCAGCAGCGCTGCGTTTGTCTGCTCTATCCAGCCCGCCTACAGCTGTCCCTGCTTCCCAGGGGAGAGGCAAAGCCAAGAAGCGGCACTGTCGTGGACCATGCTGAGGAGGTCGAGGAGGGTCCGAGTACCAAGAGACCGGCGAAGAAAAAGTCTGGCGTCTTTATGAACAAGAACCGCAAGCTGGCCTTGGACAGAAGTCTGGCGTCTTTATGAACAAGAACCGCAAGCTGCCTTTGGACATGAAACGAAGATGTGGGTCGTTTCCGTGGAGCAGCTGTGCTCAAGTCTGGCCTCGCGTCTTTGTCGTTAAGTGCTTTGCGATCTGTTGTGGTCAGTCTGCTGCTGGTTTCATCATTGTCTGTTGTGGTTAGTCTTGTCAGTCTGATGAATTGTTCAGCCTGTAGAGTGTTTGGTACCATGTTGATGTCAATCTGTTCAGTACATGAGGCTTCCCGAAGGATGGTCTGCTCTGTGCAGGATGGGTGCTCGGTTTTGGCAAAGCACATGCTCTGCACGTGAAGGCAGGTAATTCCATGCTGATGTTTTTTGAAGGGGACCCACGGTTTGAATGCGGACTTTCGCCGGATGACATAAAGGCGGTCCAGAAGGTTGAGTCGGAGTGCACAGATAGACTCCTGGAGCTGTGGTGTCGATTCTATGAGAAGTCGGTTGAGGCTGCATTCATCAACACTATTGCTATTCTTCCAACGTCGACGTGGACGGTGTTGAAGTCATTGGGGGTGGGGCAACATGAAAGCCTTCTGGAGGTCTTGAAAGGTTGCCTCAGCACTGAACGACTGGGCAAGGACTTGAAAGAGTGCGATTTCATTTTGGTACCAATTGGGGACGAGTAAGAACTCTTCTGAGTCTGCTGAGACTGTCTCCGGAGTCATAGTCTGGTTTCGTAGTGTCGTCTTGACTTTGAGCGATTAAGTTGACCTCTGTATTTGTGCAATGGACTGGGTTTGAAGATTGAGTCTGCTGAGTGCTGAGTCTGCTGAGTGGTCGGTCTGCTGAGTGTCAGTCTACTGAGTCTGCCCATCATGATTGTGCAATGACGCCATGTTGTTTGATACCATTGTAGGGGGCACTAGAGTGTTTGTATCATCGACCTCCGCAAGGGCTGTTACACTCACCTGAACTCTATCAGGGACTTACATAAATGTCCCTTTGTTCTAGGGTGGATTCGGAAGCTTCATGCGCAGTGCTTAGGGTACTCGATGGACTCACCAGAGTGGCATGAGATTGTCCAAGCATTTCAGTTCCACGCGCCTGATGTGCCCCAGCAACCATTCAGCTGGGAGTGTGGCTTTTACGTCATGTCATTCATTCAAGTGTTTTATGAGTGGGTAAAAGTCAGAGCAAATGTCTCCAAGACTGCAAAGCCAGAGAGAGGAACACCTTTCACGAAGGACTGGTTTACTTTCAAGTTTGCACTTGGGCAACGATTGCAGTGTGCCCAGTATATCGTGTGGGGGTTGGACAATGTAGAGAAACTGCTCTCATGAGTATGATGTACTTGTCATGTGAAGTCTATGTACCGAAATCAAGGGGAATCTGTCGTATGAGGTCAAAATACCCGAAATGACATGAATTTCTTGACTATATCGAACAGTACTGGAAGCCTAAAATAGCAATGTGGTGTACAGCAGCCCGCAATGTCCCTCATGCGAGCCAAGACACAAACGCAAGCATTGAGGCATACCATGGAAATCTGAAGGCAAGACTTGCCATGGGGAAAGGCAAGATGAGTGGTCGTAGAGTGGACTGGCTTATATGGGAACTCACTGGCCGTGTGCTAACACACTACTGGTACGCAATCCATTTGAAGACCCACGGGTTCATAAGAAATGACAAACATGAAAAGTACATATCCAGTTCTATACTTGCGGCACGAGACATTCCTGCTGAGAGTGTTACTCTTCCCTTGGGTCCTGGTGAACCAGCCTACGTTCTCAGCAGCAACCACCCCAGCACAACATACATTGTTTACAATCCTGATTGCGATTGGGGTTGTTGCACGTGCCCATGGGCAATGAAGGGAAACTTATGCAAGCATCAGGTCCGTGTCCTGAAGATGCTTCACCCTGACCTGGAGGATGGCCTCCTTGTGCGCGCTTGTGGCACGGCGCTGGGAACCATTCATGGAGGATTACCTAACTTGCTCTTGGGCAATAGTGCCGGCGGCATCGACGAATCCAATCAGTTCATGGAAAGACATCCTCCGGATGACTTCCCCTATGACGAGGCACCTCTGCAGGTCTCAGCCTCATTGGAACAAGAATTCACGGACATACTTCGCATTGTAGGTGATGACAAATACCTGGAGGCACATGCCCGATCTGCTCTTCATATGTGCAGAGGGCAGCTCGTTGATATCCTGGCAAAAAGTGCGGCTGGAATGTTGCACCCTGCGGCAGCGAAGGCTTTCCGTCCTCTGAACGACAACAACAACATGTCTCTGAAAAGGAGACGAGATTTCGTGGAGGCCTGGAAAACCCGGCCTAGGGTTTTGCGGAGAACCAGCAAGAGGGTGTCTGCACCTGCACCTGCAGCACATATATACTCGAAAATTTGCAAGGTTTCAGGTCGTGTAGATGTCATGAAAAAGACAATATAAGTCTGCAATGCCTCGAAAACAGACAAGGTTTCACGTCGTGTAGGTGTCACGGAGAAGACAATATAAGTCTGCAATTCCTCAAAAAGAGACAAGGTTTCATGTCGTGTAGGTGTCACGAAGAAGACAATATAAGTTTGCAATTTCTTCTGGTAGCATTGTCCCTTTCTGAAATACAAGTCCGCAATGGACTAATGCATAGTCTCCCAATGGACTCCTCCAGTCTCCCAACTGACTCCCACACAGTCTCCCAAGCATAGTCTCCCAACGGACTCACGCACAATCTCCCAACAGAGTCACAGTCAACAAACTGCGAGCGCCAGTAAGCCAGTCTGCTGCCCACTCCAAAAGTCTGCTCACCACACTTCCACCTCATCCCTACAACTTATGCCAATCCAGCGTCCCAGCGGACTCATGGACATGGTGCCTCCCAGACTAGGTACCAGACCCAGCAGTCCTAGCCTCGGCAGTGTATTGCTCGCACATTCAAGCTCAGCAGACTCGGGTGCACAGTGCATGGAAAAATTGACACCATTGTGTCCATTGAGTTTAGTGACAACATTACAAAACATGCCAGCACCCACAGTACACAAAAATGCTCATCACCACTGGAATAGTACGCGAAAAGACTCACATTTTTTACAACCCACCGAAGCGCTCTTTTCTCGTTGCGTGGTCCCCCTCTACAGTACATGAGGTCTCCCATATCCTTCAACAAGTTTACAGTGGTCACCGGATCCTTTGTTTTCTTGCATGATTGCTTCACCCATGCCTTGCGGACATGCCAAAGGCAGAGGAAAATGAGTACTCCTTCAAAAACAATTCTGCACAACACACATGGTACACATTAGAGTCTTGGGATCGGACTGCAATGGTGGACTGCCGGAGTGGACTGTAACAACGACCTGTATCAGCGGGCAGAGCCACTGGACTCGCCCAGTGGACAGTACAATGCCATGACGTTGATGTGCTGGAATAACCCCATTGGACTACCCAGTGGACTTCCCCTAGCTAGGACTGGGGCAGCGGACTGCCCCAGGGACTGCCGAGTGGACTTGGCAGCGGACGGCCGACCCCAGGGACTGCTGAGTGGACTTGGCAGCGGACTTGGCAGCGGACTGCCAAGCGGACTTGCCGAGCGGACTGTCGGGGACTGCCAGCGGACTTGCCAGCGGACTGATGACCGGACTTGACAGCGGACTACCAGTGGATTTGCCCAGCGAACTACCATCGGGTTTCGCCACAGGAGTCTGCCAGTGGACTATAGCAATGGACTGCTGCAGTGGACTTCGACAATGGACCGGTGCTGTGGACCAATAGACTTACCGAATAGCGTTGATTTCTGCTTCGGCATCGTCCACAATGAAGGCATTGGGTCGCCAGCTCGGCAAATCTGCGAGGAGTGAATCGCGCAAGGCTCTCATCCACGGAACCAGGTCTCTTGTCCGATTCCTCACGGATAGGATATAGGCAACTGGTATACCGTTCAACCACTCGTCGAAGACCATCAACGTGTACAATGGGAACTGTTGGAATGCACAATGTAAGATGGTCAGAGCATGCAAATTCCGCTCAGTTCTGCACGAGAAGACTTCATAAGAGTGATGAGGTCTGTAGCGGTTCACAATGGGTCTGCCTCTCGGTCTTCCGCAACGTACACAACCCTAAACATACAGAAAGGGTCAGCACACCAAATATTATGTGAATGTTGCATGGTACTATGCTATCATGCTCGTACAAGTCCATGGAATCGTTCGAATAGTACCTTGTCATGATTTGTCCCAAAGGTTGTATCACATGCAACGATATGGTCATGTCCTAGTTCCAGCATTCGTCGTTTCTGCCACGGAGTTTGTATGCCAATAGTGAATGTCAAATCTCCATCAAAATGCTCGAATGTTGGCTCTAATTTCTCCTCTTGATAGAAAAAAACGGACGCAGGATTCTGGTCTCTCCACATGCGCACACTTTCTGCATCATCGGCGTGCTTTTTGAAGGTTTGCCACGCACGTTTCTCGGCAAGGTTGCGAACATCTTGCTCCAACAAGAAATCATCGCGGGTCCATGCATCGCCCAAGCCGGTGTTGTTCATCACGTGCTCTTTATGCTCCATCATGATTTGGGCGACCGACAGGCCTCGGCACAAACACTCGACGACCCAGGCTTTCAATTCCTCGCTAATGTGTGGTGCATAGGCGTGGCGGGTGTTCCTGAACTTTGCGGACTTCCCATGCGAGGGTTTCCCTTGCGCATCTGTATGCTCCATGTTGTTGTAGTACGTGAGGACACAGATGTCAGGGGCGAGATAGCATTGCTGGACCTTGAAACAGCATTGGCAACCACGTTTGTAAGACTCTCCATACTCCGACTTCTTTCTCCTTGGGCCTTTATGAGGGCAAGATGTTCCAGCACCCACAAGAGGTCCTCCACGCTTCTGTTTTAGATCCTCCACTATTGCCTTGTTGGTGCGCTTGTCATCAGGACCGTAGCAGCATTGATACCTGGACAGAAAATTCTAAAATCGATATCCAACGACTTGAGGAAGCATAAAATCAGAGAACTCGTTAAACAAAAAAATGGTAACAGACATGCAATGAAACGTCAAAAGGACTGAGGATGGTGCACACATAATACTGGACATAAATGTGTTGGCTCTGGGTGCTTTTCGCGAGCCGGGTTCCACTTTAGAATGGACATTCACCCAAAACTGAGTGGGGTAGTCCTCAAAACTTTTCTTTCCCAGGATGAAGTCACCAACTCTATCCCAAGGTATGCAGGCCTTTTCAACATTCACTCGCACACCCATAAACCCATATTGCGTCTCACTCTTCCAATGGAGATCCTTCCTGTTGAAGGGTCCTGGTTTTGCTGTTTGCAAACATTGTCGAAGAGGCCGTATAAGCGGGCTTTCCGTGATCAGTATATCATCGGGTTTTGCTTCCACGTCCATGCCCTATACAGTACAAAGGACACGCTTCTGAACATGCAAGAAACGCGCCGCAGTACAAGACACGATCGACAACGTGCCAGGAGAATAGCGCGCACGTTCGCGGCTGCTGGCAAGTGGCAGGCGGCAGGGATGCAGGTTTGAATTGCAGCCCTAAAAATGGAGGGCTCGGATGGGTTATGGGAATGGACGGTGGCGATCCTGCGCCGTCATCGGACTGGATGGCAGGGGACTGGCCAGCGGACTGGCAGACTGCTGGGCAGCGGACTGGCTCAGTCCGCCAAACTGCCAGTCCGTTGTGCACGCCAGTCCGCTGTGCCAGTCCCCGCAAGTCCACCCAACAGTCCGCTGTGCCCATCTGCTGCCCCCCAGTCTGCCAGTCCATGCCGGCCGAAGGATCTGGATCGTCCATTGTGAGAAACCCATCCGCGCCATCCATGCCAGTCCGCTGTGCCAGTCCCGGCCAGTCCACCCAACAGTGTGCCCGCCAGTCCGCCGCCCATGAGTCCGCTTTCCTCCAGTCCATTGATGATGCCGCATCTGGACCGTCTGTTCGCAAATGCCATCTGAGCCCTTTCATTTTTAGGGCATGAATTGAAACCTTATCCATGCCGCCTGCCACTTGCCAGCAGCCGTGAACGTACGCACTGATGCTCCTTGCACGTTGTCCATCGTGTCCAGTGTACTGTGGCGCGTTTCTTGCAGGTTCTGAAGCGTGTCCTCTGTACTGTACAGGGCATGGACGTGGAAGCAGAAGGTGATGATAGACTAAAAACGGGATGCTGGATTATACGGCCTCTTCGACAAAGTTTGCAAACACCCAAACCAGGACCCTTCAACAGGAAGGACCTCCAATGGAAGAGAGACACGCAAAATGGTTATATGGGTGCCAGACAGAATGTTTTGAAGGTCTGCATACCGTGGGTTAGAGTTGATGACTTTCTCCTTGGAGATGAGAGTTTAGTGGACTACCCCACTCAGTTTTGGGTGAATGTCCATACTAAAGTGCAACCCGGCATGCTAAAAGAGCCGAGAGCCAGCAGTTCTCTGAACAGTATCATGTGTGCTCCATCCTCATCGTCCTTTTGTAGTCTGATTGCATGTCTGTTGCCATTTTTCGTACCCACGTTCACCCTCATAAAGGCCCAAGGAGAAAGAAGTTGGAATATGGAGAGTCTTACATGCGTGGTTGCCAGTGCTGTTTCAAGGTCCAGCAATGCTATCTCGCCCCCGACATTTGTGTCCTCACGTACTACAACAATATGGAGCATACAGACGCGAAAGGGAACCCCTGTCATGGGAAGTCCGTTGAGTTCAGGAACACTCGCCACACATACGCACCACACATAAGCGAGGAATTGAAAGCATGGGTCATGGACTGTCTGTGCCGAGGCCTGTCAGTCACCCAAATCATGATGGAACATAAAGAGCACGTCATGAACAACACCGGGTTGGGGGATGCATGGACACGGGACGATATTTTGCTAGAGCAGGATGTGCGAAACCTGGCCGAGAAACGGGCATGGCAAACGTTCAAAAAACATGCCAACGATGCGGAGAGTGTCCGCATGTGAAAAGACCAGAACCCGAAATCGGTCTTCTTCTATCAAGAGGAAAAATTGGCGCCAACATTCAAGCACTACGATGGCGACTTAACATTCACAATCGGCATACAAACTGAGTGGCAGAAGAAGCGAATGCTTCAATTAGGCCATGCCCGTATCGTTGCATGCAATGCAACCTTTGGGACAAATCACCACAAGGTACTCTTCATCCCTTTCACAATTTATCCACTTACAGAAGTAGTGGATGTACGCACACTGGCAGCATCTGACATTCTGCATTTGAACAGTTCCCATTGTACACGTTGATGGTCTTCGATGAGTGGCTTAACGGTATACCAGTTGCGTATATCATATGCGCGCGTGAGCGGACAACAGACCTGGTGCCGTGGATGGTAGCCTTGCGGGACTCTCTCCTCGCAGAAATGCCGGACTGGCGACCCAATGCCTTTATTGTGGACGATGCCGACGCCGAAATAAACGCCATTACGTAAGTTTCACGTACCCTCCTGTACACTCGCGTGCAAGTCCATCATCTACGTCCATTGTCTGTCTCTTTGGCAGGTCCCCTGCCATACAACGCAGTCCTGGCTGCAAGTCCGGCCCATTCATTTCTGCAAGTCTGCTGGCAAACCAGTCCGCTGGTAATGTCCTCTAGCGAAGTCCGCTGGAAGACTCACTTGCGCAAGTACGTTGCAAGGTCAATTTGCTCGGGTGTGTTGCCAAGGGGTTGCCAACAACGTCTGGGTAAGTCTACTGCCGGTCTCCTAAGGGCAAGTCCGCCGGCAGACCAATCCGCCGGAGGGGACTGTTTGCAAGCAGTCTGCTGCAAGACTCACGTGCGCCAGTCTGCTGCGACCTCAGTCTGGTCCAGCAAGTCCGCTGGTAGGCAGGTCTGCCGGAGGGGACTGTTCGTAAGCAGTCCGCTGCAAGACTCACGTGCGCCAGTCTGCTGCGACCTCAGTCTGGTCGAGCAAGTCCGCTCGCAGGCGAGTCCGCCGGATGGGACTGTTCGCAAGCAGTCCGCTGCAAGACTCACGTGCGCCAGTCTGGTGCGACCTCAGTCTGGTCGAGCAAGTCCGCTGGCTGGCAGGTCCGCCGGAGGGGACTGTTTGCAAGCAGTCCGCTGCAAGACACATGTGCGCCAGGCTGCTGCGACCTCACTCTGGTCGAGCAAGTCCGCTCGCAGGCGAGTCCGCCGGATGGGACTGTTCACAAGCAGTCTGCTGCAAGACTCACGTGCGCCAGTCTGCTGCGACCTCAGTCTGGTCCAGCAAGTCCGCTGGCAGGCAGGTCCGCCGAAGGGGACTGTTCGCAAGCAGTCCGCTGCAAGACTCACGTGCGCCAGTCTGCTGCGACCTCACTCTGGTCCGCTGGCAGACGAGTCCGCCAGAGGGGACTGTTTGGAAGTCTGCTGGCAACCTAGTCCGGTCGGGATGCCCTCTGGCCAAGTCCGTTGCAAGACTCACTTACGTAAGTCCGCTGCGAGGTCAGCGTGGTCAGGTCTGATGGCGGTGTCGTGAGGGCAATACTCATGGTAGGTCAGAGTGGGTGAGTCTGCTGCCTAAATCCATTTGGAACAGACGGGCAAACCTGTCAACTAGACATTCTACTGGGTTAGTGCCCAAATCCACCGGCCAAGTCCTCTTTGAAGTCTCTCATGTGGGCATGTGTACTTTGCAGGGCTGTTTTTTGAGGAGTGCTAATTTTCCTGTGCCTTTGGCATGTCCGGCGGGCTTGGGTGAAGCAATCATGCGCGAAAACCAAAGATCCTATCACTGCCGCAAACTTGCTGAAAGATATGGGAGACCTCATGTACTGTAGAGATGGACCAATCAATCCCAAAGAAGGTCTTGCATGGGTAGCAACAACGCTCCGACGCATGAGAAAGAAATATCCAAATGGGCATGAATTTCCGAACTACATCGATAAGGAATGGCGTCCTAAAATAGCAATGTGGTGTACAACAACTTGCCATGTTCCGCATGCCAGTCAAGACACCAATGCTAGCATTGAGGCATACCATGGAAACTTGAAGGCAAGACTGAGGATGGGGAAAGGCAAAATGACTGGGTGTAGAGTGGATTGGCTCATATGGGAATTCACAGGCCGTGTGCTAACACACTACTGGTATGCAATTCACCTGAAGACGCACGGATTCATAAGGAATGACAAACAGGAGAAGTACATGTCCAGTTCTGTGCTTGCGGCACGCGATATCCCAGCTTGCAATGTCACTTTTCTGTTCCATCCTGGGCAACCAGCCTATGTTCTAAGCACCAATCACCCAAACACAATTTACATTGTTTACAACCCTGGATGCAAATGGGCTTCTTGCACTTGCCCATGGGCAATGAAGGGCAATTTGTGCAAGCATCAAGTCCAAGTCCTGAAGTTGCTTCATCCACACTTGCAGGATGGACTCATAGTGCGCGCTCGTGACACG
Source organism: Takakia lepidozioides (assembly GCA_030704615.1). Taxonomy (NCBI): domain Eukaryota; kingdom Viridiplantae; phylum Streptophyta; class Takakiopsida; order Takakiales; family Takakiaceae; genus Takakia; species Takakia lepidozioides. The sequence continues at coordinate 53,051,204 of CM060731.1, forward strand.
GCGCTGGGAACCATTCATGGAGGATTGCACAATGTGTTTAGGGTTCATGCAAGTGTTGGCGACGAAGAGGGTTTGGGAAATGCAACAGATGGCCCTTCCACATATGACTTCCCATATGATGCGGAGCCTGTCCTCGTACCATCCTCCATGGATGAAGAATTTGCAGACATACTTCGCATTGTTGGGGATGACAAATACCTGCAGAAACATGTGTTGTCTTCTCTTCGTATCTGTAGGGGGCAGCTTGTTGATATTCTCGCCAAGAGTGTTGCAGGAATGCTGCACCTTGCAGCAACAAAGAGCTTCCGTCCTGTAAATGACAACAACAATATGTCGCTGAAAAAGAAACGAGATTTTGTTGAGGCATGGAAAACGCGACCCAGGGTCTTACGCAAAACAGAGAAGAGGGTTGGTGCCCCAACACCTGCAACACACATATACTCCACAATCCGGAGAGTCGCAGACCGTATACCAGTTTTAAAGTAGAGTAGGAAATGTAAGAAATGGTACGGTATCATTCTCCCCATGAAATAAAATTTCGGCGATACGATTGCATGTGCACCAGACGTCCAACCTGTCTACCAACCAGCCTGGTAAACCAGTCTTCTGGCGTCTGAACCAGTCTGCTCAATCAGTCTTCTGCCGTCTGATCCAGTCTGCTCATCCAGTCTTCTGGTGTCTGAACCAGTCTGCTCAACCACTCTTCTGGTATCTGAACCAGTCTGTTGTACCAAGCTGGGACTCACTCTTCAAACAGTCTGTTGTGCTAGCCTTCTCCTGAGCAGACCAGTCTCCCGGTTCTGAACGTGTCTACACTTGGCTGACCAGTGAGCCTCATGCGGTTTGCCCATCAGACTAGCCATTCTCAGCACGGTGGACTCTCATTACTCTGCTGACCAGACTTGGCAGTCTACTGGCCAATGCCATCCGCCTGTACTATACCACTCCAGTGACTCTCGACAGTCACCAGTGCAGACTCATGGTTCCCAATCGCATCTGCCAGTCTGCCGGACTGGTCCCAACTCCTCAATCTGTCGGACTCTCGTCAGTCTGGCGACATTGCCATCTGTCTGCTCACAAGCCTAGGCATACCCTCTTCCCGTACTCTGGCAGTCTGCTGACTCTCAGCTGTTTGCTGACCAGTGGACTCCCTTGGTATGTTAAACAAAATGATTGTGTGTGCAGAGGTAAGTCCGCTTAACAACATGCGGTGATTTGGTCACAAATCTACAGCGACTACTCCACACTGCACTCATATGCGACCAATAGGATGTGTATACAAAGTCATATTTTATTTCGTTGCAAATGCTCAAAAGCATGCTTATATGACAGATGCGTCCTATGGTGCACCTCTAATCTCGGACCCAGATGGATATCTATGAGGATACTGCTTTCTCAGCAGCACTCAAACCAATCAAGATGTACTTAAGACACTGCATCCGTTGGCCAAGTGCAAACTTGAACGTGAACCAGTGTTTCGTGAAAGGTACTCCTCTCTCTGCCCTTTTAGAAGAGGTTTGAGTATGCCCAGTTTGTAGCCATTCATAATATTCTTGGATGAAGGACATGACGTAAAACCCGCATTCCCAGCTGAATGGCTGTTGGGGCACTTCAGGCTGGTTGAACTGAAATGCCCTAACCTCCTCCCAACCCGGTGAATCAACACTGTAGCCTAAACACTCCACATGCAGCTTCCGTATCCATGACAAAACATATGGGCAACCATGCAAAGACTCGATGAAATTCATGTGAGTGTAGAAGCCTTTCCACACGTCGATAACAACAACACTCCAGTGCGCCCTGCAAGACGAATCTCATGACTCTCACATCAACAGTCCACTTAGCAAACCACTCCAATTGCCTCTCCAGCAGACTCTACAGACTCCCACACTACACGGGTCCCACTACACTCAGCCAACTCGGCAGAGTCACGACTCAGCAGACTCAGAAGACTCATCACCCAGCAGACTCGGCATAATGAGCAGACTCAGCAGACTCGGCATACTCGGGGTTGAGTGAGCAGACCGAGCAGACTGTCCTCATTCAAAAGACTGGGCAAATTTGCCAGACTGAGCAGGCGAGAGGCAGGTGTGAACGTAGTGGCGTCATTCAAAAGACTGGCCCGACAGAACAGACTGGGTATGTGAGATCTTACTCCTCCACAATCGGAACGATTATATGATGGTAGTCTTTTATGTCTTTGCCGAGCCGAGGGACGCTCCAGCAAGAATGCAGATACTCCACTAGCCTTTCCCGTGGCCCGTCCCAATGTGTCATCATACGAGACCACGTTGAGGCTGGCAGAAGAGCAACAGTACTTGAGTAATTGTCTTCACCGTCTTCTCATAGAAACGACACCACAGCTCCAGCATTCTATCTGTGCACTCTGACTCCACCGTCTCAAGTGGCTTTAAGTCCGGAGGCCTGATGGAGCACTCATACCGGGGGCCGCCTTCATAAAAGTGAACTATGCAATTGCCGGCCGCGACATTCCGTCGCAGGGCCATTGCAAAACGAGAACCCAACCTGCACACAGACCACGAACTTGTGTGAAAACCCATGTACGCAACGGTCTGAGCGGACTGACTCGATTCAACAGACTGCCCATACCAAGCAGACTGAGCGGACTCGCCAGACTCACCAGACCGAGCAGACTGAGCAGATTCACACTTCGGAGCAGACTGGAGTGACCAGACTCAGCAGACTGGGATGACTACTCACTGGTGCATTTCTCGCTGAAGAACCACTTCCTTGTCCGTATCCAATGCCATTTTGCGGTCTTTGTTCATGAAGACAGCATACTTGCCTTTCTTCGCAGGTTTCTTGGCAACATGACCCTCCCGAATTTCCTGAGTCTGCTCCACGACAGTCCGCTTCTTCGCTCTACTTGTGCCCAGGGATTCGGCGACTACTGTGGCCGGGTTCGATTCAACAGACTGACGAAATGATGCGGTCCTGCTTCGCAAGACGACTGTGTCTGCAGGCTTGTTCATACTTGTAGGACCTGTGCTGGCAGCCTCACTGGTCGCATGCGTTGAACTAATCCGTGCATCTGTTGGCGTTGTAAGTAACCTTGGGGGGTGCACTCTTTATAAAATGTCTATATCACGTGCGTTCGCCGCCTAATAAAAAAAACCCCTGTATACGGGTCCTTGGATCATTTATACCCCCTCTGTACATACATTTTGAAGATTATAAAATCCCCTCCTGTAAAGAAATTTGTAATTTAAAAAAAGTACCCCCTGCTGTATGTATATTTCTTTTTTGAATCATTAAAAAATACCCTCAAATATGTATATATATATTTTATTATATCAAGTTTATTCATTTAAAAACAGACCTCGGCCTGTACTACTATGTAGGTCCAAATTTTATGAAACCAAGTCGGTGCATCCCTACTCATTGAGGGCTTTCCAACGGTACCAAAATCGTGGCTAGAGGCCCTTCGGTTTGGGAGATCTCAAGGACCCTACAAACAATATTGTGTTCATGCCATATTCGAAAAAAAAACCCAATTATTTACATTTATGTCCCCGTGTACAAAGGATAAATAAATGGCCAGTAATTGTTGAAAGAAAGCCCATTTTGCTATTTTTCGCGAGTTTCCAACGACCAAAAGTACTTGAAATTTCATATCTCCCACACTGCAAGTTCCAAAATTATGAGACCAAGCCAGTGCACCCCTCCTCATTGAGGGCTTTCCAATGGTACCAAACACCAGGGCTGGGCCCCGCGGTTGGGGAGATCTCAACAATGATACAAAACAAAATATTGTCTTTATTGTATATTACTGTTTAACATTATAATTGTTTCAAGAACCGTGGACCAGCCTAGTGGTATGGAGATGGTCGTGGTGTGCAGGTGGTCTTGGGCCCAAATCTGCATTGTGATATATACATATTTTCAAAGTTTTCGAAAAATTCAAGACACCGTGAGATTTGAACCTGCGATGAGAGTCGTGGCAATGGTGACCCTTACCACTACGCTACCCTCCTAATCAAGCTAATCCCTTGCTATAGACTTATATTTAAGGTGTTGCTTTACCCCCCTATGTATGTATAATGTTGTACATGGGGGGGTTAAAAATACCCCCTCCTGTGTACGCACGTGGCTGGTACAGGTTGGCTGGGGTGCACCCCCCAGGTAAGTAACCCACCTTTTTTGGTTGACTGCAGGGCACAACCTGTATGACGTCATTGGAAGGAAGCGACTGGGCAGACTGCTCCCCTGCTTGAACGTCAATCAGTCTGTGCTGCTCAGAGCGGTTAGCCTGGTGCTCAGTCTGCTCGCCGCTATGGTCAGTCCGCTGTCAAGTCTGGTGGACACTCTTGTGTGCGGGGGGAACGACATGTTGGCCCTTAGTCTATCCATGTTCGGCATCGGTCTGCTGCTCAGTGTCCTCAGTCTGGCCAGTCTAGTGCTCAGTCTACTCGCCGCTCTGGTCAGTCTGCTATCGAGTTGGTGGATACTCTCGTGGGCAGGGCGAATGGCATGTTGGCCTTCCTTCAGAGGACCATGTTCAGCGTTAGTTTGCTGCTCACTGTCCTCAGTCTGGTCAGTCTGGTGCTCAGTCTGCTTTTTGCTCTGGTCAGTCTGCTGTTCAGCCTGGTGGTCACTCTCGTGGTCGGTCTGCTCTTGCAGGGAGGAGATCAATCTATCAACTTGCAAGTCAACTGTGTCTTCAGGGTTTGATGCATAAAAAGCTTGACTACCGCTGACATCTAAATTATCCGCGACAACTACATCGTCTAGTTCTTCAGTAAGGTCAATGATACGGGGTTGAGTTCCCATATTGCGATCAATCACGTAACAATCATCTATAGCTTTCGCAAGCGAACGAACCAAAACCGGGCTGAGCTGAAATGGAAATAGTTGGCAGGCCATGGGTCACTGGAGAAGAATGGTTTACCGGTGCCCAGCTTATATCCTCAAACGATGCGCCAATTTTTGAAGATGGTCCGGCGGGAAAAGAAGACGCCGTCAATGCACTGATAGAACTCCGCACAAATTCAGAAACAGGGTCCCATTGAGGCCAGTGCAGCCGACTCTGTTCAATGAACCAGGATCCAGACTGGTGGACAGGAAGTGTAGTTGGGTCCTCCGAGTCACTGTGGTCGTGAATCTGCTAGACAGTCTGCAGGGCACTGTCATTGTGGTGACTGCTTTCAGTCTGCTGGACGGTCTGCTCAATGGTATGCTGCACAGTCTGCTGGTGCACAGCCAGGTCATCCGTCTGCAGCCCGGTCTGCTCATTGATATGTTGGACGGTCTGCTTGACAGCGACGTCATCGGTATGCTGCATGGTCTGGTGCAGAGATATTCCTTCAGTCTGCTCGCCGGTCTGCTCATGAGTCTCCTCGTCCTCGGTGTGGCCTGTAGTGCGCCCACTCTCCTGAACAGTGGCTGGGATAGTGTTGACAGTCTGTCCATGCTCTTTTTGTTGCAGTGGGTCAGTTTGCTCAGCAATGGCGTCGTCAGCAGTCTGCTGAACGGTGTCATGGAGTCCCTCTAACGCCAGCACAACATCTCGTGCACCTCTGGCAAGGGAATCGAAAGCACACTGCGCGTGCTCGTCTAAATCAGACATTCCTGAAACAGATGAGTTGGACAAAGTGAGTCTGACAGGATGGTGGAAGAAAAGACCATGAACTTCACAACGGTCCAGAAGAAGTCGGCATTACCTTCTAGGAGGTTGCCAATGAGACCAATATCTTGGATTTGGCGTCCCAAGCATGCTCCATCGAGATGGCGAATCGTTGGCATGCGGTTTTCAAATAGGGAGCCGCACCATAGGACTTTGAACACATCCGGTCTGTTCAACACAATATCGAACACTGCTCGCTCCATTACCGCAGCAAACCATTGCAACGCCTCATCCACAACACTCTTCTTACCCGCATCCGAATCTGAATGAAACAAATACTTCCTCAAACTTTGCATGTCCTTTACCAATTTACTGTATGAACGGAAATTGCCGAACTGCATCCATCGATGGTGAAGGAAAGAATTAGCAATGCGATCAAAGTACTCTTCAGTAATTCCAAGCAAGTACTTTCCCCGCACCCCAAAGGTGGGATGTGCCATGGGCATATGTCTGAGTTCCTGAGGTCGTGGGTCATCCATGAGGATTAATTGGACAACAGTGGTGGGGCATTTTGGACCTTTGTGACTGCCAGGGCCACAAAATGTGCGCTTTCGAGGACTTCATTTGCTTCTGCCATAGTAAATTCCATGGAATAATGAAAGGGAACAAAAGGCCACCGGCCGTCCGTGACAATGCGATGGAGTTCATTATACCAATCCACATTGGAATTGACTTCCCCCACCCTCAGACGGGCAAGTGTCAGGTCCACAGCTTCGGGATCAATGAGCGGCAATGGCGAGCGCCAAACTCCAAAAAATCCCGTGGTGGTCGTGACAATGAGAGTCTGCTGGCTGGGAGTCCGCTCAATGGGAGTCTACTGGCTGCGAGTCCGTTGGACAACAGTGTGGTGGATGGGCGTCTTCTGGGTGGCAGTCTGCTGGTTGGGAGTCTCCTGAATAGCAGTCTGCTGGATGAGAGTACGTTGGACGAGAGTCTGGTACATGGGAGTGTGCTGGACAAGACTGCGTTGACTGTGAGTTTGGTGGGAAAGAGTCTGCTGGGCAAGAGTCTGCTGGATGCCAGATTGGGTGAGGTCTGTGTCCACTGAGTCTGCAGTGAGTATGGTGTTGATCGGGGAGTTGGCGCGTGCTTTGTCTGCAGAGTCCAGTGCTGCTATGGCGTCTGCTGAGCCAGGGTACTTAAACAAGATGTACTCCCGCACCCGCTCCATTTCCCGGCACACCGCATTCACTGCTAAGGGAGGGTCGGACCTCACCATCCGCCAAGCACACAAGGCCTCCCGAATACTGGCTCGGTCATCCTGGTATATGACAGAAAACCCAAAAACTCAGCATCAGACTCACTAGCAGCAGACTCACGAGCAGACTCACCAGCATCGTGGCACAGAACAAAGGAACCAGCGGACTCCAGGGACTGACGAGCAAGTCCACAAGCAGGGGACTGACCAGCAAGTCCACAAGCAGACTGGCGCAGCAGACCGAGCAGGTAGACTGAACCAGCAGACTCTATGACAATAGACACCAACTGTGGGGACAGACTGGGCATTACCTCGTCGTCATCGTCGACATAGACGTCCTCCTCATCTTCAAGGGAGCTCGACTGGTCAGGCAAGACAATGTCGACGAGAGATGAGACACTTCCCAGACCTGCGAATTCATCATTCCGAATGATGTCTGCAGATGGCTCAGTAGACTGGCTCTCACTCAAAGTACTGATGGTCTGCGTCTGCTGCGTAGACCGTCTCCCTGGCACAGCCCGTGACACTTCCCGACTGCCTTGGGGACGAGTCTGCTGTTGAGATTTTGCCCTCGCCTCCCGAGCAGACCTTGCAGCCTTTTCTCTTTCCTTCTTCTGGGTCCCATCACTAAGTTTCCTTTTTCTGGGAGCCACAGGTGATGGCGATGTCAGGTCATGCACATCTTGCATTGAAACATCCGAACCCACCCCATACCGTGCGCGCACTCCGCCAAAGTGCGGGCCTTTGGGTTTGCGCCACGGAGTCTGGCGGTGGCCGCATTCACCACCCTCATTGAACTTTGAACTGGCCACGGCTTGAAGCCAGGTGGGATATATCGCTTGTTTTTGCAGCCCGTGTCAACACAATGGCGGTTTAGCTGCACTTTGTCCTTGATAATTTCACTACAGAAAGAACAGTGGAGCTTATCCTTCTGCCAGTTGGAGTCTACAGGCTTGATTGCGCGGAGGTCTAAGAATGCTTCGACTATTTTTGCATCATACTCCTCAGGTAAGTACCAGTACCTTCGCTCCTTTAGCCTGGACTTGTGCATGAAATGCAACCAGTCTGCTCCACCCTTTGCACAAGCATCCTCCATGGCTGCAGAATCAGACAAGAGATGCAGCGGCAATGAGCGACAGACAGACTAAGAATAAGAAAGCAGAGAAGAACGGAAAAGAGAATGGAAAGAAACCAAAGCACAAAACACAAAGAGGAAAGCTCACCGGGCAACATGCGACGGTTGTTGCGACGATTCGGTGCTCACGCGACTGTCCGCACCTCGAAAACCTAACACGCACCAAAGAAAGCGGGCTCGCACCAATGGGAGGTGGACGGGCCCTAAACGAAACAGTACGAAAGAAGTCCAGCGGGAAGTGGACCCTGCACCGGCGCCCTTTTTTGGCCGTCATCGCATTAAATAGTTGCAGACCCCTCACACGTGCTGGCGGTATGCCACTGTACGGACAGTCCAACAGACGGGATGAGTGGGACTATCGTCAGTCTGCCGTCATCGCATTCATCAAGTCCAGCAGACTTACTCCTGATGACAAAGACGGCCAAGCAGACCGAGTACCCTCCACAAATAGACTCATATGCCACAGTAAGGACAGACTGACGACTGAGGTTAAGCGGACTGACGAAGAGACTAAGGCGAGTGCGGAGTCTGGTGCGGAGTCTGATGACGTGCCGCGACGTGACTGGGCCTCCTTACCGCCGTCGCTGCATTTATTGCGTCCAGCAGACTCTAATGACATAATGGCCGAATAGACCCACTGCAAACAAACTTGCGCAACAACAGACTCGTATGCCACTGCACGGACAGTCCAGCAGACGAAAGGTTCAACAGACTGATGAAGAGACTGGCGCAGAGTAATTTGCGCAACAACAAAATGATTTCTAACAGACTAATATCTTGGATGACAAAGTATCCCCAGGGCGGCCGGGTGATACGGGAGTAAACCGTAAACCGCGTCCAGCAGACTTACACGTGATAATAATCACGGCTCAACAGACCCAGCGCAAACATACTTGCGCCACAGTAGACTGACTTTGTGACAGTCCAGCTGACTGATATCAGAAGAGACGGACAGACCAACAGTCCGACGGCTCAGCAGACTCACGGTAATGCGGATAATTAAAAGGTAGTAGTTAAACGGACTCATATCCGAAGAGACGGACTTCCTGCTGACCAATGGTTCAACAGACTGATGAGAGAAGAGACTTCGGGGATAAGACAAGAGAAGACACTTTGGAATTCGGCAGACAGTGACGGCCCAATAGTCCAGTGAAGAACAGACTCACGCCACACCATACTTGTATCCTTACAAACCAACAGTCCAACAGACCAGACTAATATCCCATCAGAACCACGCTTGGCGTCGCCGTCATGCCGTGGTTGCATTTCATCCGTCCAGCAGACTTGCATATGCCCATACTCATGGCACAACACACTGCTTAGAGAAAGTACTGACAAAGACGCAGTCGAAGAGCCTGTTGATCCACGCGCATTTGCAGTCATAAGGACCTCGAACATCCACAAGCAACGTGAATCCACATCTCTCAGCCTACGTTTCCTTTCCCATTGTCCAGTTTTCAAGGAGACGGTAGTGGTTGAGATGTGATGTTTCAGGAGGTGCATCTGGATGTTTGAGGACCTTTGGACTGGATCCTGTTCCGTTCACATTCTCCGCAGTTCCCAGACATGTGGTGGCAGAGATGTCCTCCCCTGAACAGTCTCATCGGTGGACATAAATTCTGCAATGTATACACGCCCCCACGTGCATATGCTTCCGCGATTTCCGCTATCGTGCTACCAATGGTTTCCTGCTCCATACGAATGAGCTCGGACTCGGAGACACACCACAAACCGTAAACGCATGCAATTTTTCCACATATCGTCCTAAAAAATAAGCACGTCAGCACAAAATGAAGGCGAAAATAGTGGAAGCATATGCACGATGGTGGCTATAGAGCCCCGCCAGCCCTCTCATGTTCAGGCACACCCTTCATCGTCATTAAAATCGCCATAAACAAGAACAACAGCCGCATGCGTGCAAAGTCACCTCCGCAACATTGGACAACAAATAGCCGCAAGAACGAGACAACAAGAACGAGTGGGCGAGTTCGTGGCAGGGTGTTACGATCTTCCATGCCCTAAACATGGATGGCGCGGATGGGTTTCTCAGAATGGACGATCCAGATCCTTCGGCCGGCGCGGACTGGCAGACTGGCAGACTGGGGGGCAGCAGACGGGCACAACGGACTGTTGGGTGGACTTGCGGGGACTGACACAGTGGACTGGCGTGCA
>CM060731.1:53061852-53121220 GCA_030704615.1 Takakia lepidozioides
TATCAAAGTGGCATGCAAACAAGTCTATCTGACGACAAGCTGCTGCTTGCTATACCTATCTTCTCTACATGGTGTCTTAGAAACAGCTACACAGGCGCCAGCAGGATAGTCCATTCAGCTGCGATAACAGTCCAGCTGGCACTACAATGACCTACGTGGACGAATCTAGTCACTAATTGACCTACGTGTACTTTACATTGTCACCTTACAATGCTAAGCTGGAAGTGACTTGGCAAGTCATTACGCAACTGACTAACAAGTCAATTGAGACACTTCACAGTGAAGAGCGAGGCCAAGGAGGCAGCCTCCTAGACTAGTGCACCTTCGACAGTCGAGACAGACGGACGAAATGCGTGGTAAAGGAATAGAGAGTGCATGGAGATTGATCAGTGTTGCGCATCGTCAGGATACACATCTTTTGCAAGTCCTTCGGTATGTGATGTGTGCTCTGCAATTCTTTCACTGGCTAAGTCGCCTTAACGTAGAATGCATAGATGCAGGTGTAGCGTGACTTCCATATGTGGCCCTTACGGTCGCTGGCTTTGAGGTCTGGTTGAGCACCATGGTAAGTGTTGTAACGCTGGATGTACGCCACTTCGCCGAAGTAGTTCCTGCAGAACAACAAGGTTCCAATTGATCTCAGATTAATTGATCATTCTATCTTCTTCCACACACAAAAGTCGTGAATTCAGATTCTCTTCAGATTGACAGTCATGTGACAGAAATGCGTCAGGCTTGTGCATGCGCAGAAACTCACTTGTCTCCTGCAGACTGCGTGGCGCCGAGTAGAGCCCAGGCGACGTTTTTCTTGGCCTCGACAACCTTCGCCTCCACTTTGCATGTCACAGCGCTGTAGGGGAATCCTTTCGAAGGGAGGGTATCCCAACTAGGCTGGCCGCCGAGACTATCAGGGTGCGGCAGGAAGTAGTGAAGCCCAACCTCTTGCTTCTTCATGTTATACAATGCAGCCGTTGCATTGTTGTTCACCCAGGCCGATCCATCGAATTCCCAGTACTGGTAGCCCTTTGCAGAGAGAAGCATCTTCAGCTCGTATCCTGCAGGTATGCTGATTTGGGCTGGAAGTTTTGGGACAGTTGTTGAGGTTTCTGTCAGGTCCCGTGCGGCATTAGTAACATGACAAATTGATACAGAAAGAATTAGAACGACTCTCAACGCCCACGATCCTCCAACCGCCATCGCTGCTTCTTGTGCCTTTCTTGTGTCCAGTCTCACCAGTCTCACACACAGATGAAACCCACAATTGATGCACTGCAATAAGAACAAGCTTAATCAACAGCTATGTTACTTTACTGGATCAGAAGCTTATCGCTCCCCGTCTTTATACAGTCCGACTGAGTGTGGACCGTTGTTCTCCCAAACTAACTCTGAAATGATACTATATACAAACAGTGCAACACGGAAGGTGCTCACACACGGAGGAGGTCAACAGGGTATGACGTAGACCAAGCTCGGAACCCGCTTGACTCGGAAATGTCACCAGCTATTCCAAGGTAAGTATCTACAAGCTGTTCACAGACAAACACACTATAAAAGCTTTCCAAGCCTGCGGCATGCATGGCTCCATCCGTTGCCTTTTCATATGAAAGTAAGGGATAAGTTAGAACTTTATCGTTGTCGACAAAATCTTTATTTGCCGATAAGGAACTCTCTCTGTACTTTTCTGATGTCGGTACATACTTGCACAGAATCTTCGGACATGCAATTGATGACTCGCAATGAAGAAAAAAGAGTACGAGCGAGGCTAGTCGTAGCGTGCAGAATTTTTGGGGAAATTCTAGAAGCACTTCCAACGCTTTTTTGTCCACAAAACTTAGTCTATTGCGATACATTCTTGCTTTCCACTTTCACTCGTTTTGTTGATTTTGCGTGACTATCACTGACTCGGAATGGACGGTGTCAACGAGGAAGGTCCTCTGCTGCGGTCACGGGTACATGTATCCAGAAACATTCATGAGAGGTGAGAGGTATAAATGAAACAAGAAGAACGAAATGTTTGCTAAACGTCTGCTGCCCCGGATAGTTGACGAGGTGGATAATTTGTACTGCTTGTTAGCAGGGCAAATATAGCCCGACTATAGTGGGTGGCTCGGGACTACAGTAACGGGAGGTAGCTCATTTACGATGATCACCTCGAGAATCGAACTCATGCCGTTACAACTCATGGACACGAACAGATCAACCACTTTGGGGTTCGATCCCTGGACTAGTGATGGCTTGATGATTCTAAGTATTTGGATTGGCTGGAACACTGCGAGAACTAAATGCACAAAAAGACAATGTACAGGTGATGGATTGATGACAAGTGGATCCTGGGGAGCATAGCCCGGGGTGACATGATGGATAACTTATCACTGGGGCCCCAAAGAGTATGGAAGGTGGACGCTTTCTAACACTCACAAGTCATAACGGGCTGGGGCAACGCGGTTGCAGGCCAAGGACTTGAAGTCCCCAGGTATCAACACATTAAGTATCGGTTGACCGGTACTTCCATTTTATACCGGTTACTTGGCCATAATGGGCTACCTGGCTTTGAACTTTGAACCCACGACCACCTGGAGGTGGCCTTTGCCCTACCAGGACGAACAGGAACAGAGTTTTTTTTTTTTTTTTTTTTTTTTCTTCTTCTTCTTCCGAACAGGGGAAGGCCCTGAATTAGTTTTATTGAGTTTATTGTGGGGAAAAATATTAAAACTCCAGATTACACCATGAGGTACACACACCGTAGTCACTGATGAACGAACTAACCTTCCGAAGGGAGAAGAAGACCTAGGGTTACAAGCCCTATGTAGAAGTCACAACCGTAGGGGGTTGCTTTCAATGAAGGCAGTCGCTTATGGACTGGTGAGATCTACAAGGAATCTAAAATGTGGGAGCCACTTGGAACCTGTCCTAAGTTTCTTTGTGTGCACGATCTGTGCACGAATGGATCTCAGCGAAATTTTAGTCTAGCAGCGATAATTCCTTAAGCACTCTGTTGGCTATTCCATTCTCCCACCTTAAGCACTCTGTTGGCTATTTGCCTTAGAAAGGCGGACATCTTGGCTGGCCTTGTTATTTCCCAGATACATGTCCAGATTAATTTCCAGTTTTCCTCCACAAACCCGTAAAATTGCCATTTCGAGTTCCATTTGGCCAAGAGGGGGCTGGGAATGTCAGAGCCTTGTATGCTGTTCTGGTGGTGTACGCGAAGAAGGGAGTCGGAGATCTAGAGAAAGCCCAGGACCACTCTCCTGAATCGAGGGAAGCTCTCACTACAACATATGAACGTTTTTATGACTTCACATATGACTATTTTTTAGTCTTATATGCGTTCATGACTACATCACTCTGTAGTGAAAAAAACCCTGTCATAGCGACTAGTCTTTAGGACTGTGTTTTGCAAGTCATATCCGTGACTGCTTGCGTGGCATTGGAGTCCTGCTGCAGAGAGGGTTGCAGTCACAACTATATGACTAATATATGACTACATCTGTTGAGCGCTGCCTACATGGAGAGGCTTCAGCGGGACACGTGCGCCACTGCACAAGCGACACGTCATGCATTCGTCAGGGGATCATATGACTAAATGTCTGCAAATTATGCCTACATGGAGAGGCGACGGATGGACACGTGTGCCACTACGAATTTGACATGTCACGACTTCTTGCCATGATCATATGACTACATGTCTGCACAGTGATGTGCCTACATGGAGAGCGCTAGCGGGACACGTGTGCTATGGCAGATTTACACGTGGTGACTACATGACTCGCTCATATGACTACAGGGATGTCTACATGGAGAGTTGTTAGCGGGACACCTGTTGCACTTGAATGTGACATGTGGCACACAGACAAAATATATGACTAACATATATGACTACGGATCTTTACACATGGTGAAAATATGGATAAAGAATGTCGTGTCATATACTGCCACGTGTTCTGGTTTGAGCAAGAGTGATGCCACATGTAATCAAGATTGTTTTCCGAAATAGTTTATATTTTATATTTTAGTTTTCATTTAATATTTAAAAGAACAGGGAGATTGCAGCATTGGAATTTTTTTTTTAAAATGGTATTATTTTTAATATTATTATTTAAAATGAAAGTGAATTAAATGATTTAAATCTTCATTACATGGTGAAATTCCAACATGAAAACAGAATGGATCCCTCCTGCATACTATCAATCACAAGGAGAATGAAAATAGTCAACTACAGGGCAATACAAGCCCTATAAATCACATTACAAAAATCCAAATGAGACCAATGTCCCAATGGACACCTCAAAAGCCACAAGGTCAAAAAATCCATGCCTCAAAAGGCCCAGCAAAAAACAAGCAAGCCCACACATGGGCTGAATTGTTGTAGCTAGTATGTTCGAGTGCTATTAGAATCAAGAACTCTGTTAAACAGTGCAATACTGACTATCCCTTCCGCAGCTCCATAAGTTTCAGTAACTTTAGACTCCAAAGTGTTGTCTGGCCAACCACCTGCCCCAACTCGGTATGTTTCCTAACACCTTTCACATATGGTAGAGGTGTGTTACTGACACATGCCTCTTTGATGTACACACAGGCATAATCAAGGGGCACAGCAGGGTACCCGTAACCCACCACAGCACCTTGAAGAGCAATAATCAGCCCTACTCCACATTTCTTGCGTTTGGAGTTCACATCCAACAGCCGAACCTCGTCACCCACCCTGAACTGTGATCCCAACTCCACACAAAAAAGAACGACGTGTGAAAACCCATGACATACACACGACTATGACACTCAACATTTGCGAATTAAAGAGAGCCCCAAGGTTGGAAAAAATAAAACAAACAAAAAAGGCCGCCTGGACTTACTCCATTTGCAGTCTCCAGTGGTGTGAGACCTCTTTTGGGGGGCTACCCGCCGGGTCGACACTCTTGCCCTTGGTCTGTACCGGCTTGTCGACAATATCACCTTTGTTTGTCACAAGTTCCTGTGTCACAGACCAGAGAACAACCAAGAAAGCAATGAGCAAACAGGAATAGTGAATAGAAACAAAATCCAAGTATGAATCAAACAAAAAAAGCCAACATGAAAACCTGCAAAGAAAACCTAGCATTAATCAAGCAACCGAGGAGAAGCATCCAGGAAATGAATGAACCCACAAAATTGTAGCCTCTGGAGCACTGTCAGAATGTTTGTACCTTCACAGTAGCAGTGTTGTATGGTTGTTGTCCGAAAACAGGCTGAGACTCCAAAAACTTGGGAATACTGGCAGCTTTCGATGCCTTCCACAAGAAAGGCCAAACACCTCTGTTAGATACTCATCAGTTGGTGAATCTGGTTGCACTTTCCATGGCTCTGGAAAAATCCCACTGAAGGGAGGATTATTTGCCGCCTTTCTTGGTGTGTCGTCAACAAGAACAGTGTCTCATAAGTCCATTCTGGCCAGTCTGCCCACACTCTAGACAAGTTCTTGAAATATAATGGCTTTGAATCAGACCCCTTACGGCATGGGAGGACTAGATCCTCGTCACAGTGAAGGGCATCCCACTGGAAAACCAGCTTAGTGTGGGCTGCAAAAATATAGTCCACCATTGGGAAGAAGTTGCGAGCTTGGCAACAAGACCACACCGCCACCTCAAAGTGTTCAAAACACTTTTGCAAAAATTCATAACAACGTGGTCTCAAAACTACCATCTTCTTGCCACACATCTTCCCCACAAAACCTTTGGGAAGGGATGCAGGCCCATTAGCAGAATGAAAAGATTCACATAACAGACCATTTAAGTCCAGAATTAGTAAATGCTTCCTCGTTGGTCCAGGAAGTAAACTGTCATTTGGCTTCAACATGTGAGCAGGAGAAATTAAAGCAACCTGCTTGTTTGTTTTGTCCCCATCTGCATCTTCCTCCCCATTTAAACTCCCACATACCTGCATACCAGAATCCGGTGTGCCCGGCGGCTCTGTCACCATTACCCCCTGGACTGCTACTGCCTTTGTACGTGGCAAGGGCTGAATTTCCACGTGTACCTCGCAGTTGGCCTTCCCTATATCCTGCTGCTGCTCGGTCAAATTCAAAAGATCATCAGTGACAGGAAGACATAAGGGCTTAGATTGAGCACCAGTTACCGTCTAAAATTGGGATTCCAAACATTTGATACTGTCACAGCAGAGGCATCCATCGTAGATGTCACTGGTCCTGCGCCTGGTAGATTAATCCCCAATCTGGTCACAATGGCTTTCTGGTACTCAATCATACTCTGCATCTGTAATTTTAATTCTGCCATGTCACGTCATTGTGATTCCACCAGTTTGTCCAAGCCATCCATCCTGCCAACTACTGTAGAATATGCGAGACTTCTCTCCTACCAATCCATGAAAACTTGCCCAAGTATGAGTCAAACAAAAAAAACCTAGCATGAACAACCATTGGAAAGAAAACCCAGGCCAAAAGCCTTGAAAAAAACCCTAGCAACCTATGATGCAGCAACCACTCTAGCAGCAACGTGGAAAACACACTTACCCGCCTGTCACTCCCAGCTGACAACCGTGACACTGAACCCTCTTGAATTTCATATAATGTAGGAGGGCACCCTGATAGTGTTTCCTACAAATTAATCCATGCCACAAACAAACCCATGCCACAAGTCAGTAAGCAATGTGAGGGCTGACTATATACACATAGCAATTCAATGAGGAACAAAATACAGAGTCGTGATGATGCCACTTACCAAGCGTGCTTCCACCATTGCCTTCCCACCACAGCCAGTCTTGGTAGGATTCTGAATTGCACCATTTGTCTTCTTCATGTTGCCCGACACTTTGTGGAACACCTCTGTCTGCCAGTAACTTACAAGCTTGTTCCATACCTCATCAGATACAGTAATGGGTTTCCCCTTACCACCCAACCACGCAGTGTGTGCTTCATAACGCTGGCTCTTCATTATTCTGCCAATTGTTTGTTTTAGGTGGAAGTCTTTTAACTTGTGTGGCGTATATGAAAATAGCTTAGCCAGGTGATCTCTGATTTCGTATACAACTTCATCAGGTTGGTTGTTGATGGCAAGGGAACAATCTAGCTTGCGATAAGCCTGTCCTTTAAGGGCAGCGTGCCATACATTCCGGGTCTGACCATACGGGGCTCCTTTGAGGTTCGTCAAAATCACTGTGGGAGGAAGACCTGCAGCTATTCTCTCTTCCTTCACCTTGGCAGCTCCGTGCGCTCAGGAGAATTCAAAGCAGGATCCTGCCAAGTAGGGACTGGTGGCCATGGCTGTTGGCCAGAAGGCCGAGGACCATACTAGCCATACTGTCCATAAGCAGGAGGATATTCCGGTGGCCTGCCCCCCCATAGCTATTAGGGGTGGCAAATATGGTGGAGGAGGATACTGCCCATACTGCCCATATGGAGGAGCACCGTATTGACCCTGACCATATTGAGTGCCAGACTGTGGGTACTGAGGCATACCATAATAAGGTGGGGGTACTGGTGGCACAGAACCCACAACGATGGGAGAGTTAGGGCCACCTCCTGCGTTCTTGTGGGTGCCATCTCCACTGCTAGCAGCAGGGATCGTGGATCCAGTACGCTTGTGCTTGCCCTGAAAAGAAATTTCCCCAGTACAATGTGGGTGATTACACATACATATAGACAGCAAGCAGCAAATCCTTGAATTCAATATAACAAACTGGAAGCACATATCATTTGTAAAGACAAGATTACCCAAAACTCAGTATGATCTTGGGCAGTAAATCTCCCAAATTTGATTGGCCCTAATGATGTCCTCCCAGTACATTTTGAACCCTCTTAGGTATGGGGTGTTCCTGAAATCCATAGCAAGAATTCAAATGGACAAACCTGATGGGTCCATGAGAAGTATCCCTCCAAGTTTTACTGATATTCTGGGTGCATAAGTAACCCAAGTATCTCTATAAGTAGCCATTGTAGCTTAGTACCAGGACGTTGGTTTCATGGGCAAAGAATTTGAACACACCTGAAGTCTACATTGGCCTGACATCATGCCTTTGGCACTTCAACTTGTCTAGTGGAAATCATTTGTGATTGTGCCTTGGCTGACCCCTGCATTGTCCAACTTCCCTGTCTTAACAGACATACCCTATCTCTTCATGATCTTACCATACCCTATCTCTTCGTGATTTTACAAAAACATACATAATTTGAATCATGGTCATTATGAAGAACTATAACTCACAGACGGAGAAGGTGTTCGTAGGGTAGATGATGGGCGTTTTTGTCCTGCGACATGAGCATGGGCATGTTCTCCTCGGCTTGCCGTGGCATCCGCCGACGACGCACTCGCCTCGCACTAGCGTGGGAGGAGTGGATCGTCCTCATCGTCCTCAGAAGAGCCCTCATGCAGAATCGTAGTCTTCATCGTCTTCAGTCTGGCACTTTGCCTTGCAGGACCTTGATCCCTAGCTTTTTCCTTCGGAGCGCGTGGCTTGCGAGGGTGATTCACTCCCGCAAGCCTGCACAAACACTCCATGACCTCCCTCTCAAACAAATGCAAGCATACATACCCTAATACTCTTAAGCCTACGCTGAACCACAGCCGCACCCTACCAGGACGTAATGGCTATCCACGAATGACGGCGGACATCTCCCGCCTAATGACACACCCTCCTCAAACCTAATCGTCACTCACTGCATGTTTTTGCCTCTCTGTTTGTACAAGTCGCAGCTACTCGCCCCCATTTGTGCTATGAAGCTTATGATCGCTGTAGGAAGGTTAGAGGATAAGGCGAATTGTAAGTTTAGTGGGTGGGTATCCAAAGTCAGGAACTAAACTCACCCATCTATCGACTGCTTGAATGTTGCTTCCACCTTCTTTATGGCAGCAATCCGGCGCTCTCGGAACTTCTCGTACTCAGTGAGAGGGACTGTCACTTCAAAGACCTTCCGCTTCACCATGGACACTCAGAAACGATACTTATAGTATACTATAGATATAGAAATAGCACATTGGCAGCTGGTGCAAAACAAGAGACAATGCACTGTGCGTAGCATGCAAAGAGGGAAGGGGTGACGTTCAAAGCATGTACAGTGCAGGTGGCAACCGGATGCGTAGGCGTAGAATAGATGACCGTCTATGGCGAATGGAAGAAGCTTATGCCACAAGGAATGGGCATACATAAAAATGCTATGCACCTGCGATGAGTGTCATGGAGGAAAAGTACTGTTGTTGGAAACAGTGAGGAATGATTACATGATACACGGGAGGGATCCTCTTCTCCGACGTTGTTCTCTTCCAGTAAGATCGTCACTTTCCCTCAGCACTTTAGTTTGAATTTTGAATGCCACGATCCTCTTCTCCACATGTCGACATTTCGTTGGGTGATTGTAGTCAAGAAGTCATAAGATACAGACGTGACTATGACTACGCCACTTCCGTTATCACTTTAATTAATGCACATGTCGTGTTTTCATTGGTCATGTGTAGTCATGTAGTCATATATGACTAAGTAAGTGATTGCAACTATGACTTCAATGGCTACAAATGTCGTGTTTTGATTGGGTGTATATTCATAAGATACATACGTAAATATGACTGCATCACTGCAACGTCACCGTGCCTCCTATGTCATAATATGAACAAGTGTCACATCGTTGTTGGTCCACTCACAAGATGACTATTGGGATGCAGGGATGTGAATATTTAGATGATGAAGACGAAGGCCCTGCGGCACAGCGGGAGCCCAATGTCACAGAGAACGCAGATGAGAGTGGTGGATTGGAGGTAGAAATGCAGCGTGCATTGCAAGAAGCATTTCTCTTTGCAGATGCAAACAGAGAGGACCCCATTCATGGTGGAACCGATCACACATTTGCCGATCATGATGATGATCTCGACGATTCCGGAGACAATGAATTTGATGAGAATGCTCACCTGCACGTTGATCCCGAGTATGATAAACTCTTCCGACAGTCGCAATGTCCACTTTTTAAAGGGTGCTCCATCAGCCGGCTGCAAGCAACTTTGATGTTGCTGAACGCATGCACTACCCACAAGTGCACCAATGCATTTGTGGATGAGCTTCTGGGATTGTTGCGTAAGAGTTTTTTTGCCTAAAGAGAATTCATTGCCGAAAACTCACTATGAAGCAAAAACCATGATTGCCAAGATGGGATTGCAGTACACCATGATTCATGCCTGTGAGCGTGGTTGTGTACTCTTCCGTGGGGAGTATGAGAATGTAGACATTTGCCCAGTGTGCCGTAGTTTCCGTTACATTCCAGGTCGTGGAAGTGTGCCCAAGAAAGTATTGCGACACTTCCCTGTCATTCCAAGGTTGAAACGTATGTACCGATGTAAATCGATCGCTAACCTCATGACATGGCACGACAGACATAAGAGCCAGGATGGGTTGGTTCGACATCCAGCTGATAGCAAAGCATGGAGACACATTGACTGTCGCGCACCTCACTTCGGTAAGCTCCCCTTCAAGTCATAGTTACTCGCTTTGATGCGCGCGCCTGACTCCCAACCTGGCTGCCCGGGCCAACTTGGAGCTTCGGCTGCTCACCGGGACATAACGGTCCCCCTTCGCTTCCCTCTAAACCCTCCACCTATTTGGGACTAGGAGAATTCCCTTTTGGTAGATGGCAGTCCGGAACAGCTCCCCACTCTTTGGTCGCTTTCCGGCTCGTTCGCTTACTCACTAGTTTTTGGTCACCAACGGGCTTGCACCGTTCTCGGGGTTACTACTCCCTATAGATACTTCTGTAGCTGTCCGCGGGGGTTTCATAACCAGCCATGCCATTTTATGGCGAACCACCACGAAAACCCTCGACTCCCGGTGATGAGTCGCGGTGAGTCTTGGCCCACTCATCACGGCCCCTATGGACCGTGATGAGTCCCAAGGCTCCCCACGACTCCCACCACGAGGTCTCCGCCCCCATGGTGAGTCCTATGCCACCCCCACTAAG
Organism: Takakia lepidozioides; assembly: GCA_030704615.1. NCBI lineage: Eukaryota > Viridiplantae > Streptophyta > Takakiopsida > Takakiales > Takakiaceae > Takakia > Takakia lepidozioides. Next base: position 53,072,783 of record CM060731.1, read on the forward strand.
TCCCGCTAAGCTACCACCACCCCTTGTGGAGCCACCCCCACCGCAACCCGGTGTGCGGGGCTCCACCTAGTGAGCGCCTCCGCCTCCTTGAGTGCCTTGGGCACTCAAGGGTGCTTCTGCCCCCCATACCTATCGCTGCCGATGCCCCCACTACAGGGGCAGCCCCTCATGTGTCCCGACCCCCTGCCCTCAAGGCAAAGGGCCGCGACACACACCCCTACCAACAGGGAATCGATGTCCTCATCGACTTGTCCATTTTGTAGAAACGAACATCCAAGTTGTGGCGTCCCACATCAAGGAGTTTGTTTCCGCACCATGGCGTCCCGAATCGCCTTACTGCAACAACATTGCTTGCGATCGCTCATGATGCCGCTTTTGGCATCACCTTGAGCAAGGGTTCCCTGGAACCCTCTTTGACTAGGAAGATAACCTTGAACCAACCGTGCGCCCCAATCACTACAATTGGGTCCGCCTTGGAATGCTGGCCTGAGGTACGGGATCACGCCGAAGCCGCACTACGACTTCGTCCCGAGGCTACACGATTATAGTACGTGAACGGAAGCACGTAGCTTCCGCGTTAGCCCGCACTACAAGGCAACCCCCTCGGTAGCGCAGTTATAGTACGCGCACGCGCCAGGTGCGCACTAGCACGTGAACTCCCAAAGAAGTCGCAAGTTTCCTTGCCCCTTGGATGGGGGTCACCCGATTTCGGCACTACGCAAACACACGATTAACCCAATTTACCTCTCCCACTTTTATAAGCTAGCATGCATTCTACACACTAGCCAACCATACCATGCATCACCATTCCAAACAAAATAGGACGCACAACATTTGGAACCCATTTCCTTTATAACAAATTTTTGTACAATACAAGTTTTTGTAATCGGATTCCTAAGCTAGCTAAGCTGGGCTAAGCATGCATTTCCTCCCCCACGCTCCAAGGTTGATGTCCCCATCAACATTTCTTCCGCTTTTGAGGTCGCCATTCGAAAGCTGCAACCGCCTCGGATGCGTTTCCCATTTCTGAGGCACGCACCCAAGATGCCTCCACATGATGATAGCCCTTCCATTTGACGAGATACTCCGTTTCTCGGTTCTTGAACCTCCTCGACTTAAGTATTGCCTCCACCTCGTACTCAGGTTCATTTTCATGATCCAATAGCATAGGTGGCGGACGCAATACTTGATGCCGATTCGGACGCGCTTCATCTTTGAAGTAAGGCTTCAAAAGGGAGACATGGAATACTGGGTGCACCTTGCTGTTTGCCGGCAGCTCCAATTCATACACATCCTCATTCATAACCTTCTGAATGCGAAAGGGTCCCGCATACGGAGGTACGAACTTCAGACTCACTTCCGGAGGTAGTCGGAAATTTTTGATGTTCAACCAGACCTTGTGCCTGCCTCAAACTTCACTCCCCTCCGCTTCCGATTCGCCTGTCTTTCATACCGTTTCCTGGCTTTGGCAATGTTGTACTTTGCGAGCTTCAACAAACGCTCGCGTTCTTCCAGTACCGCCGCTACTGCCGGTTCCTCAACGTCCTGGGCGGCCCAATTTGTCGGCACCAGAGGTGCTTTTCCATAGACCAATACGAAAGGGGAAACTCCCGTTGCGGAGTGTTCTGTGTTATTATAACAGAACTCTGCCGCGTCTAAGTGTTCCACCCAGTCTGTTTGGTCTGCCGACACGTAATTCCGCAAGATCTGCTTCACTACGGAATTCACCCTTTCTGTTTGGCCGTCGGTCGTAGGTCGGAAGGCGGTGCTCATCTTCAGCCTCGTCCCCATCTTCTTCCAAAGTGTCCTCCAAAATTTACTCGTAAACTTTGGATCGCGATCCGAGACAATATCCTTCGGGACTCCATGATGCTTTAAGACGTGGGCGAAGTAAAGTCGCCCTGTCTCCTGCGCCGTTGCCGTCTCCTTGGTGGGGATGAAATGGCCCATTTTACTGAACCTATCCACCACCACCATGATTGCATCGAATCCTTTTGACAGCGGCATAGCAGTCATGAAATCCATCGAGACGCTTTCCCAAGTCCCCTCTGGAATCGGCAAGGGTTGTAACAGCCCCGCTTGCTTTTTGTACTCGCTCCGGTTTTGTTGGCATGTGGTGCATGTCTTGACATACTCCTCTGCCTCCTCCCTCAGTTTGGGCCAGAAATACTCTTTCTTCAAGAGTGCCGCAGTGCGCTTGGCTCCGCCGTGGCCCGCAAGCGGGCTATCATGGCATTCTCTCAAGAGGCTATCTCTGATCCCTCCCTTTGGCACGTAGAGACGTTTTTGCTTATACCGGAGCAGTCCATTTTGCAAGTGGAACTGCGATTTAATCCCCATCCTCAAGTCCTGCATCACGGACTTCGCCAGCTCATCCTTCCGGCAAGCCTTTCGGATCTTCCTTTGGAGCGCCGTCTCGCCCTTGTACACCAACAAGAGCTGCTGCTTTCTACTTAAAGCATCGGCCACCACGTTGTCTCGTCCCGGTTTGTACTGGATATCCACGTCGAACACCGCCAAAGTATCTTGCCACCTAAGTTGTTTTGGGGACAACTTGGGCTGCGTGGCAAAATACTTCACCGTGACATTGTCCGTGAACACCTTCACTGGGTTGGAACCAACATAGTGGCGCCAAAGCTCAAGGCAATGCACCACCGCCTTCATCTCTTTTTCGTGCGTAGGCCACCGTCGCTCCACTTCATTCAGTTTCTTACTTTCGTAAGCTACTGGACGTCCATCTTGCATAAGTACACCCCCAATCGCGAAGTCCGACGCATCTGTATGAATCTCAAATGGACGATCGAACTCCGGGATTTTCAAGACTGGAGCTTCCGCCATCCGCTGCTTCAATTCAGCAAAAGCTTGGCCATTAAATGTGTTCCATACCCAGACTTTGGATTTACACAGAAGGTCCGACAGCGGCCCCGCGATCTTGGCGAAATTTCTTACATACTTCCGGTAATAGGAGGCGAGTCCTAGGAAGGATCGCACTCCCGGGACCGAAGTCGGAGGCTCCCAGTCCAAGATCGCCCTCACCTTTCTGTCATCCATTTTGATCCCATCCTGTGTAATCACATGCCCCAAGAACTCCACTTTCGTGACCCCAAATTCGCACTTTGAAGCTTTGGCGTACAGCTTCCTTTCCCGCAACTTTTGGAACACCCTTTTGAGGTGCTCCAGGTGCTCCTCCTTTGTTTTCGAGTACACCAAGATGTCGTCGATGTACACGATCACAAAGTCATCCAACCACTCCTGAAAAAGGTTGTTCATCAGCGTGCTAAAGGTCGCTGGTGCATTGGTGAGCCCAAAAGGCATCACCAAGAACTCATATGAACCATACCTTGTCCTGCACGCGGTCTTCTCCTCATCTCCTTCCGCCACCCGAATTTGATGATAGCCGGAGCGCAAGTTGATCCGGCTGAAATACTTCGCTCCTGCCAACCGATCGAAGAGGTCGTCGATCCTTGGCAAAGGGTACCGGTTTTTGATAGTCACCTTATTCAGAGCCCTGTAATCGACACACATCCGCAGCGTCCCATCCTTCTTGTCTGCGAATAGCACCGGGGCTCCGTAAGGTGACTTATTCGGCCGGATGTACCCCTTTGACATTAGATCCTTGAGCTGAGTCTTCAGCTCGACCAACTCTCTGTGGCTCAACCGGTAGGGCGCCTTGGCAGGCGGTTCTGATCCCGGTATCACCTCAATCTTGTGGTCAACTCCTCTTCGCGGTGGCAAGCCGCTTGGTAAATCCTCCGGCATCACATCCTGGTATTTCTCCAAAATCCCCTTGATCCAATTTGGGCTCGGCTCCCCATCGCCTTCTCCCTTCACTTCTCTAATGTAAAGCAAAAACTGGGGTTCGTGTGCCTCCTCCACGGCCCACTCCCTTGCTGACAGAAGGTTTATTCGCCCTCCCACGGATTTGGGCGTTTCCGACATTCATAAGACCTCGCCACCATTCCCACATGGCAGCGTGACTACTCTCTTGCGGCCATCTATGACCGCTCCGGATTTACTCAAAAAGGTCATCCCCAAAATGAGATCTACTCCATCGATCTCGCAGATGGTGAAGTTCTCACGTCCCTCCCAACTCCCCAGTTGAAGAGGAACATTAAACGCCAATCTTGTCGCCAACTGTGGTTCTCCTTTGGCAGAACGCACCTCAATAGAGGCCCCCACGTCACTTGTCGGGAGTCCCAGCTTTTGTGCCGCCGCCGGTGTCATGAAGGAGTGCGACGCTCCTGTGTCCACCAACAACGACACATTAGTTCCGGATATTATCCCATCCACGAACAATAACTGACTCCCTTTACGCAGGGCGCCAGTTTCCTGATACAACTCACAAGAATAGTTGCCTACCTTGCAAGTCCTGGCGACCACCGCTTCCACCAACCGACTGATGGTATCTTCCGACAGCTCCGTGGTCGCCCGAGTCATGTTCAATTGCCGGGGCTTCGTGCACTTCTTGGCCATGTGCCCGGGCTCCCCGCAATTGAAACACACTCCATCAAAGGTCGCCTTCTGTCCGCCATAAGCCGCTCCACCCGCTTTTCATTTCGAAGCACCGGGTGCCGCCTTGACGTGTGAAGGCCCTCCCTTCGATTTCCACATGCCATTATCGCCGCGTGGCCTATCCCACTTCTTTTCCGGTCGGAAGGAGTCACCTTCCCGCCGGGTCTTCTTGTGGTTCAGCTCCGTACGGCCTTGTCTCTCACCCCTAGGGACATCCGAGAAACATTCAGCCCTCTCAATTGCCTCGTTCAAAGTCTTGGGTGGCTTCTCCTCCAACTTCCGCCTGGCCCATGGGGCCAGTCCCGCCACAAAGTTGAAGACCATTTCTGGTTCTGCCATGTCCGCGACTTCGAGCAACAGCACATTGAAAGCCTGGACATACCCCCGAATGTCATCTGTTTGCTTCAAATTCCTCATCTTGTCCCAGGCAAGCCAGGACGCGTTGAGGGGCACAAACTGTCTCTTCATCAATTCCTTGAACCCACTCCAGTTCAAGGTTTCCGGGCTTGGGCCTCGGTCGTGAAGGCGTTTCTGCCACCATTGTTGAGCATAGCCCCTCAAATAGGTAGGAGCCACTTCCACCCGATCCTCGTCACTCAACTTGGCCGCCCGGAAGTACTGCTCTAGCTCCAGGAGCTAGGTGTTGAGTGCCTTCCGATTTCGAACGCCCTCGAAGGTGTCGGGTTCCTTAGGCTTCACCTTAAACTTTGCCTTGGTGGAAGTGGCATTAGCCGCCTTCAACACGTCTTTCAACGTCCCGCCAAACTGCGCCAACAACCCTTCCCAAAAGGCTGCCGGCATGGGAGGCATCTCTTGGTTTGTCGGAGCTCTCAAGGATTCCTCGGGCTCAAACTCCTCGGATTTCTCCCGCTCTTGAGCGGCCTCGTTTTCGGAAACATTCATCGCTTCCTCAAACGGCCGCCTCGGTGACACGTCGCCCCCATCGGGCTCACCAGGATCATCATCTTTTGGGCCGTTCCGCTTTCGCTTTGGCTTGCCCGACCCCATGATGAGGCCAATCCCAAGGACGATCGCGTACTGAACTCTAAGCTCTGATACCAAGTGTCGCGCACCTCACTTCGGTAAGCTCCCCTTCAAGTCATAGTTACTCGCTTTGATGCGCGCGCCTGACTCCCAACCTGGCCGCCCGGGCCAACTTGGAGCTTCGGCTGCTCACCGGGACATAACGGTCCCCCTTCGCTTCCCTCTAAACCCTCCACCTATTTGGGACTAGGAGAATTCCCTTTTGGTAGATGGCAGTCCGGAACAGCTCCCCACTCTTTGGTCGCTTTCCGGCTCGTTCGCTTACTCACTAGTTTTTGGTCACCAACGGGCTTGCACCGTTCTCGGGGTTACTACTCCCTATAGATACTTCTGTAGCTGTCCGCGGGGGTTTCATAACCAGCCATGCCATTTTATGGCGAACCACCACGAAAACCCTCGACTCCCGGTGATGAGTCGCGGTGAGTCTTGGCCCACTCATCACGGCCCCTATGGACCGTGATGAGTCCCAAGGCTCCCCACGACTCCCACCACGAGGTCTCCGCCCCCATGGTGAGTCCTATGCCACCCCCACTAAGTCCCGCTAAGCTACCACCACCCCTTGTGGAGCCACCCCCACCGCAACCCGGTGTGCGGGGCTCCACCTAGTGAGCGCCTCCGCCTCCTTGAGTGCCTTGGGCACTCAAGGGTGCTTCAGCCCCCCATACCTATCGCTGCCGATGCCCCCACTACAGGGGCAGCCCCTCATGTGTCCCGACCCCCTGCCCTCAAGGCAAAGGGCCACGACATTGACACCACATTTCAGGATTTTGCTGCAGAGCCACGATCTCTGCGATTTGGATTGGCCTTAGACGGTGTAAATCCCTACGGAGCTCAATCCACAAGTTGGAGCACATGGCCCGTTCTCTTGGTCAATTACAATCTGCCTCCGTGGTTAATGACCAAAAAGTTCTTTGTCATGTTAGCGCTACTGATTCCTGGTAAGGAGTCTGTTACCTCGGACAACGTAGATGTTTACCTGATGCCCCTAGTGGAAGAGCTACTAGAACTATGCAGAGGGATTGCAGCTCATGATGTTTCCCGTCCTAGTGGTCAACGCGAATTCACACCGAGGGCAGTGTTGATGTGGTCAATCCATGACTACCCTGCATATGGCTTGCTCTCAGGTCAAGTGACGAAAGGTTATGCTGGTTGTCCAGCTTGTGGACCCGGGGTGACTTCACAGCAGTTACACACATGTGGAAAAATTGTTTTCCTAGGCCACCAAAGATTTTTGGCCCGCAATCATCCATATAGAAGGTCAAGAATGTTCAATGGCGCTACTGAGCATGGAACTCCTCCAAAAACGCAGACTGGAACACAAATCAAGGAGCTTGCAACAGCTCGCACTGCATGGGTGGAAAACGGAGGGACACCAGATAGCAGGACAGACCCAGCAAAAACTCATGGAGTTAAGCGATTGTCAATTTTATATGTCTTACCTTATTGGGAGGTAATTCCTTCTTGGCCTTTAAATTGGCTGTGTACATTTTTGCGTTTTCTGTTTAAACTGTGATGAGTAAATGCTCAATTGCTTATGTGTTCATTTTGTAGGGTCTCCTCATCCGCCACACGTTTGACGCAATGCATTGCGAGAAGAACTTAGCTGAAAATATTATTAAGACTATCTTTGGTGATAAAGACACATTGAAAGTTCGCCGTGATTTGGAGCTACTTGGGATGCGCCCGGAATTGTGGCTACAACGTGATCCTGACAGAGCAGATACGTTAATTATGCCTCCTGCCCCTTATGTCCTCACTGAGGCTGAGTTACAAGTCTTTCTGGAGATTGTGCAGAACTTGAAAGTGCCAACAGGCTATGCATCAGCTTTCAAAAAGCATGTGGTGAAGAAGAAGTTGTCTAGCATGAAATCACATGACTATCATGTGCTCATGCAACAAATTATACCGCTTGCTATCCGTGGGCTCATGGCAAGTGGTCCTCGAAGGGCCATTTTGCGAGTATGTCGTGTATTTAAGAAGTTGTGTGCAAAAGTGGTGAATCCTGTAGAGTATGAGGAATTGAGAACTGAGGCAGTTCTCACTCTGTGTCTTATAGAGAAGAAGTTCCCACCATCATTTTTTGATGTGATGACACATCTGGTTGTTCACCTAGTGGATGAGTTGTACTTATGCGGGCCCGTAGCATCTCGTTGGATGTACGCCATGGAGCGGGCAATGAAAGATATGAAGGGCTACGTAAGAAACATGGCAAGGCCCGAGGGGAGCATGGCAGAAGGATACCAATTTGAAGAAGCATTGGGTTTTTGCACAGAGTATATGGCAGGATTTGATGGAAGTGTATGAAGGGTGTGGGATGCAGATGAGGCAGAATCTGTGGAACGTGAAGTTGTGGAAGGAAGTTCTAAAGCCCGAAAATTGAATGACCTGTGTGATATTGTACATGAGTACATCATTCAGAACCATCCTCGTCTGTCAGTCATGTTGGGGTAAGAAATCTACTTCATTGACATTCAGATTTCCAAGTTTTAGTCATTTATCATTAGTTGGCATATGGCGTCTTTTCAAATCTCCCACGCCACCTCTGTCAATCTCCTGGCTGACCCTCGGATTGTGACAGGATATATGAAGCAGAGTCCACACGGATAGAAGCCAGACGACGCTTGTTTCGTGAGGAGCAAGGGCTGGAAAACATAAGCAATCCCACGGCAATTCAGTACCCTCCTGATTTGCATCCTTGTCCTCCATTTGCTGTTTGGCTCCCTCAAGGTGTACGAGATCATTTCTCAATTCAATCAGATGGGCTTGATCCTACAACACGTGAGGAATTACTGGATCTTTCAAGGCCTCCATCATTTACTGCCCTGTCATTCAAGAGTATGACAGCGTATGGTAACCATTACAGGGTTACATCCCCCGGCATGAACACAACAAGTATGGTGTCTTTTGATTGTGGAGTCTCATCTGTTTTCCAGCACCAGCCCAATACCAACAATTCAGGCAATGACATGGAGGAACCTACAAGATATGTGGGTCTTATAAGGGAGATTTTGCAAATTGACTATGGCCAAACACAGCCTATAGTGTTTTTGTGTTCGTGGGTACGGGCGAGTCGCGTGGGTCGTCAACCTATGTCAATGAAGCAGGATGATGTTGGCTTCACACTTGTCAATTTTAACCGTATGCTTCCACCTTCTGAGCAACCTTTTGTGTTTCCTGGCCAGGTTGATCAAGTGTTTTTTTTCTGATTGTGTGAAGGAGTCGGGGTGGAAAGTCGTCTTGGAGAAGAGCCCCCGAGCACGTAGAGTGGTCTGCGACATATCAATTGATAATGATGATGTGGCGGAAGTGGAAGGATTGTTAGCCCCACAAAGACTAGATGAGACTCTGGTTACTGATGGCCCAACATGCAGCCGAGCGGTACCGGTTACTCCAGAGCAGGTGGCCTCCTTGTACCTCCGAGCACCCCGTATACGTGGTGATGATGTTCAGCCAACCCTTGGACAAGATCAAGTCTGTGATGAAGACAGTGATACATGTAGTGACCCAGACATAGATGAGGATGATGAAGATTAGATATGCTAGATTTGTGCACTCCAGTTATAGACCATGCATGATAGTTTAAGGTGGTAACACTCCCTTCGCATTCCCATTAAGATATCATGCTTGGACACTGGATTTTATGATCAATTATGGAGTGCTTTCCTTTCAGCACCCTTTATTCATTTGTTGTTGCAATTGGCTTTGGACCAACCCGTGCTGGTACCGTTGCCATGGGTTCTGCCTGCAATGTTTTCTTGTCATGGATTCGGCACACGCCACGAAAGGCCATCCAGACCATCCTCTGGAAATGCTCCAATGTTGTTTCAAACATCTCCACATTGCAATGGATACAACACTGACATTAGATGAGTGAAAGTGAGACTAGATCTCCAGCCAGCCGGCTTTCCCACATCAAATTGAAGGGGATCTGTAGATTATAGATAACAGCTGTTGCCTTCTCAATGTCTTTTCCAATCACCTCTGCAATGAACTGGGGTATAAGATCCTTCAAATCACAAGTTTGAGCATCACGCACAAGCCACTTACGGGGATAGAGTTTCCAATGCGAACCAGTGGTCTTTTATTGATAACATTGTTGTAAAATACATGGACCAACATGGTCAATTTCGGGAATGACATATAGTACGCTTTCATGTACTATGTAAGCATGCAACTATGTACCAGTGACATGGCTTGTTCGTCACTTAACCTGTTTGCCCATTCAGCCATCTCCACATTGTCATGGATTTTGCATGCTGGATTGTGAGGCCATCCACACCGTCCTCTGGAAATGCTATCATGGGGTTTCAGCTATGTCCACATTTCCCTGGATTATGCCTGCACAAAGCAAGGCCAACTGCATTCAGCACCCTCCACTTTATTATAGTATTGCAGCAACATTCAAAGCACTTCAATTTGTATCCATCGAAAACATCTAGGCTGGAAAAAGACATTGTTGCAGCAGAACTTAGGAAAGTACTTCTCCCCTTCCATTACACACGTGAAATGAAAGAAGCCAACCAACAACATACCAGCCAAGAAAATATGAAACCAGCCAAGAAAAGAGCCGATATATGCAGTGAAGGTCGACACTAAATGAAACTTATCCAACACTTACATTAGAGGAGGGAAGCTAAGTCTTACCTCCATAAGCTTGCCCACATCAAATTTGGGAGCTTTCAGAATTTTTCCTTTCCGGTTGAATGAACTTGGCTACAAGATCCTTCAAATCACAAGTTTGAGCTTCACACACAATGAACTTACAGGGATTGAGCTTCCAATGCGAACCAGAAGTCTTATATTGATAGCATTGTTGTAAAACACATGGACCAACAATGACAGTCTCTGGAATGACATATAGTACAGTTTTTTGTAGTATGTCGCACACAACTATGTACCAGTGACGTGGCTTCTTTGCCACTTGCCTCCTTTGCCCATTCAGCCATCTCCACATTGCCACGGACTCTGCATGCACCACGCAAGGCCATCCACACCATCCTCTGGAAATGCTATAATCAGCCATCTCCACATTGCAATGGATTCTATCCGCACCAAGCAAGGCCAACTGCATTCAGTAGCCTCCACTTTATTATGGTATTGCAGCAACATTAAAAGCACTTCAATTAATATCCAACAAGAACATGTAGGCTGGAAAACAAAAATTATTGCAGCAGAACTTACGTTCGTACTCCTCCCCTTCCACTACACACGGGCAATTTAACCCCTGGTACCTCAACATGCTCCCCTTCAAGCTCTTCCAACTCACCAACATGTCGCTCTATCTTTGCTCCCACCTCCTCAGTGTATGTGATCCCCATGAAAGCAGCCAAGCAACAAGATACCAGCCAAGAAAACAGCCAATGTATGCAGTGAACGTCGACACTAAACTGAAACTTATCCAGCACTTAAATTAGAGGAGGGAAGCGAGTTCTACCTCCATAAGCTTGCCCACATCAACTCTGGGAGCTTTCATAGTATTTACTTTGTGGATGAAGGTGTTCTGTATATGATACATACTGGCTGATATCTTCTCAATGTCTTTTCCAATCACCTCTGGAATGAACTTGGCTACAAGAACCTTCAAATCACAAGTTTGAGCTTCATGCACAATGATCTCCCTCATCTTCCACCGAAGCAAGCCGAGACATGGTAACACTAACATCAGGCTGCATATCGCGAAACTGGTGAAGGACCTGCATGGAAATACTGGCTGCATACAATGTTTTGCAGTGTTCCTGACAAACAACCACCATTGCAACCGTCATGTTCTATGGAAATTTCTGTCTCTGTCTCTGTCTCTCTCATTCTCTCTTTCTCACTCACACATGAACCTCAGAAATGGACATCAGAGACCTGAAATGCCTTCATTATCCCCAAAAACTATTGGCTGGTGTACTTGAGGTTCTATTTCTTTCAGAGACTGCCATTCAACTTCTAAGAATTGCATCATTTTGTCGAAGAGCCCTAGAAATTGTCTAACATTTTTGAAATTGTGCGTAGCAAGTGCGCTTAATGTGGTTGGGTCGCTTCTTTGTGAAGCCAATGCAGAAAATCCGCAATATGTAATTGTCTGTTGTTTTCACATCCACATGTGACTCTATCAGACTCTACCATTTCCACACCAGCCTCCATCAACTTGTCTGTAGTGAAATTTATTCCCTGGACCAATCCCAAGTCAATTTACAACACGGCCTTTAACCCTGACAACAAAAAAAACTCACTTTAGAGTGCCAAAAGACACAGATTTACCAAGCTCCTCAAAACAGTCTAAGGGGGGCAGCATAATATACATGTTGCCCTCACATGTTGCCCTCATGTTGCCCTCACAGTGGCTTTATTTAAAATTCACTCCTCCTCTGAACGACATATGAACCTATGGATTTCCCTCTCCATGCCCTGCCCTGCCCTGCACTCTCTCTCCATCTCTCTCTCGGCATGGATAACTGAAGGAGCAGGGGTGGACTAGTGTGGGTTCAGATTCGTCCGACAGAGCTAGATTTGAAGCACAAAGCTACGTAATATGTCGATTCGCTGCCCTGCCCCCTTTAATTAAACCGATGAGACATTTTAGCATAAAGATGAAAAAGCGTGGAAGCAGGTAGGTAGGTACACGTTCACCTTATCCAAACTGGATTTAAGCGAGACATTTTATTATGCAACGCGGCCTGCCTCGTCAACATGTATGTTAAGTGCGAGAGCATCGCTGAATACTCACCAAATGTGGGAGCTCTCTGTTGCTGGCTGGCTGGCTGCTGCGGCAGCGGCAGCCTGCTTGCTCCAGCTCGTGAGCGACCTACCAACCACCCCCCCAAACAGTGAGCACACCACTAGCTACCCTCTCCCTGTCCTTGCCTCTCCCTCTCCCTGCCGCGCCCTCCCTCTCCCTTTCTCTTGGCAGGAATAGCTGAAGAAGCAAGGATGGAATGTGGGTTCAGATTCATGCAAGAGGGCTGCATTTCAAGCACAAAACTACCTATGATTCTTTGCCCTGCCCCCTATAAACCAAGGAAACAATTCAGCAGATTTAGATACTTAGCTTTGTCTCTTGCATGAGTAGCTTGGAATCTGATGGGCATGTTAAGTGAAGGAGCATTGTTGTTGCGGCTTCCATGATGCTCCCGCACTTGACATACATGGAGACAAGGGTGTTGAGTAGAAAAACATTTGGCGTGCATCCACTTTGGATAATGTGAGTCAGCACCTGTTTTCCAGTGTCCAGACCTTCCATCTTGATGCACTTAAGCAAGGGACAGACATATGTACCTGAATATGCTGAAATGCCTCATTGGCTCCCTCTCTTGATCCTCTTTCAGAAGCTGTGGTCATGGTTGAGGTGCCTGGTTTTATGAACTATGCCGCTGCAGCTGCAGCCTTTAGTTGACCATCTACCCATGTAGGTTTCTTGTAACTATTGATTCACAGGGAATCACATCTGGTACAATTCCAACTTTGGCGATGCAACCATGCACCTCTTTGCCCTTTTCCAGGGCTGCCAGGCTTGCACACGCACTGCAAACGCACACAAACCTAATGTGGTTGGGCTTCACCCTTCCCCAATCAGGATAGAACACCAACTATTCTGAGATACTTAATACTCATTGAGTGTATCTGTGTGCGTGTAAGGATGTGAGATAGTCAATGCTATAGAATGCCCATTAGGTCAGTTGCTAAATCATCCCAAATGTCGGCCCAGCTGCTATCTCTCCAGGTCGCTCATGGTTTAAGGCGTCATTGGCAGTACGGATTTCTCAGTGTGATACATTCACAGTCACAAATGAGTTCAATACCAGCTCTACTGGCAGTTTGATGCTCCGATTGGCATGGACCACTGATTCTACCCGCTGATTCAAGGCCATACCATTACCACTCGTTTGTGATAACCAATTTACCCGATCTGTTCTCTCTTTTCCCAAATTTTTGTGGGATGTGCACAAGCAGTATCTATCCGTGTCACTTAACTACATGGCCTAAACAATTTTTTAATGAAAAATCAGCTGTGATAATTTGTTAGCTTGAATTATTAAATATATTTTTAAAATCGGGACCGCCAAAGCTGGCAGTCCCGATTGATTAAGCACTTTTTTTAAAAATCCAGAATTATCTCGAATTACCAAGAAATATTTATTTAATCGGGACAGCTACTTGACGAGCGCTTGAAGCGGCGCGGCAATGGTGATAACATATTTAGCTAGGGAGGTTGTGGTGAGTAGTGGTATGGATTGGACTCGAAGAACCGCCCACCCGGCTACGGTTAGTGTTGCGAGTCCGTGGTCCGCTAGCAGCGGGTACATACAATGTCTACCGTACCTGCCAACACTGTCCAATGAATGTAAAAATAGACTGCCGAAATTATTTTTAAATGATGCCATCTCAAGAACGAATATCAGAAATTCGACCCCCATACCTACCCTTCCGAATTTACTTGCAATACCGTTGCACTAGCCACACACATATGTAATATAAGTGCTTTTTTATTAGTTATCATGAAAATTTCCGGAACTACAGAAATTTAAAAAAAAAAACCCTGTCGGACCCCTTCTTAAAGAAACATTAATTAGTCCGGCGGGGTTCTGACGAATAGCATAGGCAAGTACAGTCCAACAAAAAAAAAATTAGATTCGTTTTTTCACGCCATAATTTGCGTTCCTACGTCCTACGATATTTTTATGGTTTGTTGTATTTTAATTGCATTCCAAGTCTTAATTTATTTACTAAACGTTTATAGCTAGGATTCGTTTTAAGTCCCTTCACGAAGCGTCTTACCAGACTTAGGAAGGAAATGGTAAACAACCTTCCCCAATGCCCCTCCAATTAGTAGGTGCTTGGATTCAAGATGCGGCTAACTCTCCCCCCTAAAACCTCAATTTCTAATTTTAAAGGGGTTCCAATATTCCACACATCAATGATCAATTTAGTGGAATAAACAAAACAGAATAATGAGTAAAAATTATAAAATAAATACAAAAATAGGAAAACTCTTATGGATATAGGGATCTAAAGGGGATCCCAAAGATCCTATTAGCACATCCAAGGGAGTGTGGGAATAGCCCGGGAACACACCTTCAAGTTGGGAGCGTTGGAAAATGGTTCCTAGGCGGCGGGCAGAGCAACTCCATCAACGAATGTAGATCATCCACCAAGTCAAAACTTGAAATGGGTTAAATGCTTATAATAATCAGGATGCATTGAAGAAGTTAGTCAATGTCCGCGTAGACGCCAGACGGATGTTACCTCAGCATTGAAGTGCAGCTCGTATGCGTTACACGTGGACAAATATGTCCGTGACTACTTTTGTGTCTAAATGTACCCCATAACTATTTGATACAACATACTCGACATATATATTTACGCAGACACGGAGTCATTTTAGTTACAACTAATACTTAGTCATAAACAACAGTCATAAAACATCTGTTGAAGTGTAAATTTCTAAGTGCTTTACCAACGATTCCCATATAACTAAAAATTAGTGTTCATTTCAAATGTGTCATGTTGTACATTGGGGTGGAAGGTTGTCCTCCATAAGGATCCTCGAGCTCCAAGAGTAGTAGCAGATGTCAACGAGGTTGACCGTGGGGAAAATGCGGACTTCGTGGGATTAATGGAACCAGGGAATGAAGTCGCTTTGTGTATGTACTCTTCTTCATCTTCATGTACATATCCATCTATGCAGACGAGCACTCCGAACTCCAGAAATGTCTCATGTACTTCTCAAAGTCATGAAATTTAAAGACAAATTTTGCCTCAATTTTGCATTAAAATAATAGCAATAAGCCAAATCAACAGTCTGAATTGTCATCACTCTGCATTTAAGCTCCAAGATTCCAAGCCAATAATGAGGGGTTAGAGGGACACTGATAAAACAGACCAGGAACGGCATAGCCTTAATGAATAGGGGAATTCACCTAAACATCATTTCATTATGCAATGGAAAACATAAAAGTGCTCATGTGCTTTCCGTCTCGAAGTCGCTCCATTGTCCTACACTATTGTCCTCCACAACTCCAGCAAATGTTCAATTTTGTGCTTGCACAATCTCTTCAGCCGTCAAGGCAATAGCACATTTTAAACACATTGGCTGAACCATGGTGGAATGCTTCTGCAGACTACGCAGTTCAAAAATACGATTCATGACAGTATGTTAGGTAATTCCAGAGTACCCCCAAACATGACAGAATGTAAGGAAGAGGGAGTTTCTTGTACCTTCTAGTAAGGCAA
The DNA here is from genome assembly GCA_030704615.1 of Takakia lepidozioides. NCBI lineage: Eukaryota > Viridiplantae > Streptophyta > Takakiopsida > Takakiales > Takakiaceae > Takakia > Takakia lepidozioides. The sequence continues at coordinate 53,088,557 of CM060731.1, forward strand.
ATCCTACAGAATGCTACACCACTTTATCCCATGCTGCTTGGCTAGATCTCCAGCCCCTCCGGATGTTCCTCCATCTGCAATGAAGTGGTTGTACTCTTCAGCAAATTGCAATGTCTCCTCCGGTGTAACGCGTTGTGCATGGGCTGAAGAAGAGCTTGGTACAGATGGGAGCTTACATCTTGTGAGGTGCAAGGCCTGTTCCACCATCAACAAGAGGCCCATGCTCATGGCCCCAAGTGGAACACACTCATCAAGCACGAGGAGAGGAGGAGGGCCAAAGGGATATTGTAGATGCATATAATGGTACATTTTTCTGTTCAGATCGTTTTTTATTTCAAGACAAACAGTTTCGGCATTGTACTGCCAAAACATGGTAGTTTGTTAGTTATTTAGAAATCGTTGGTAAAGCATGTAGGAACTTAGAATATGTCTGCGACGACCATGGAGAGAAGCTCTGACGTCAAGATAACCGTAGGAAGCTGCATCGACAGCAGATTAGGCTGCCAATTCTGGTACCAGTAATGGCAATGTGCACCTGTTCAAACAATACATGACGACTGTTAAGGGGGGGTCACTATATGTATTTTCCATATCACGTGCGTACAAAGGTATATTTATACTAGGCTATATTTTTAAATTTTTGCATTTTTTTCCACTCTATCTTTATTTAATATTGTAAAACCCTTTCTTTCACAATACCCTATTTTTCTTTATAATTTGTTTTTACAATAATTAATTAGACCCTATTTTAAATTTTCTATTTAAGTAAATGCAAAATTTCAAAGCATGTACATAAACAACATTCCATACATAAGTCAAATCCTGGACCCAAATAAAAGTTTAATTTTCATTAGCCACGAACTCATTCAAAGCCGCAGCATCACTTGGATCTAAAGAGTACAAGTTCTGAGATGGTTCAAATGTCATAGTCACTGTTGATATTATGGTCTCAACATTAATCCACTGTATATCACTGGAATCATATTTGAACTTCATGTGACCTCTGCCTCTAGAGAACCAATTCAAAAAACATCATAATCGAAGGACCCCCAGATTTGGGTAGAACAGATTTATTCATCAAATAAGCCCGATGAATAAATGAAGTTTTGAGAAGATTTCATCCTGATGGATTACAGTTGGATGAAATATAAGAAACTTCACAATGACGGATATATTATACTGTAGATAAAACCCTTTATTACATTAACTTTTAAAGTAAAACTCTGGATTTTTTGTGACCTTTCTTTTAAAAAAACTGAGTGAAAGGATATTGTCCTACCATATTTTCTAAGTAAAACTTTTCTAAAATTTACCTCAAAAAAATAAACTACATCCTATATTTGTTCTCACGTGGTTTTGAAAATACGGGGAGTGACCTCCCAAGACGATTGTTCGTGTCCCGGACTGCGATCACTCTGTTCTCCCATCTTTCAAGTTCAGTAGGAACACACGGCGAGGACTTTGGCAATTGGAAGAAACCATATGTACAGCGATGAAATATCGCGACAAAGCAATATGCTGCATCGGAGCAAACGACGGAGTAGTAAGCTTTACAGGGAAGATGTGACTCCCCAGTGATGCAGAGCATGTAGAAGAACGCTCTAGGAAGGATAGGACCCAGTGGCAGGGCCAAAGACCCCCAGGCACCATTAGTTATTTATTTCCCAAGAAGGAACAACTTTCGATATGACGAATCGGCGAAAACCGGCGATGGAAAAATCTGGTCATCCCCAATCACCCTGAAACTTTGCAGGTATCTACACGGTATTTAATTATAATTTGTCACCAAGTTTGGTGATTTATGGAGGAGATTAGTGATGGCACCAAATTATCAAGTCAACGACGCTCACGGGAGCCAATTATTTGAGTTTTTGCTTCATGGATGGATGAAAAATCCTAAATTCTCCCTAAGGAGCTGGATGGATGAAATGAAAACTCGCGCCAACTGGTCATCCACAAGGATGGATGAAAAACCAGTTTTCATTGGCCTCCAAGACTTTCCATCCATTTTGAATATTAAACTATAGATCCTTCAAGGTTATAATAGTTTAATGAATATTTCTCATTAGTTTTTTAGGCTCAAAATCAGTATAAAAGAAGAGCAAGGCCCTCCTTGTTCTTCACCTAGTTCATGTGTATAGTTTCCTCTTGCTTTGTTATTTAGATGCTTGCTAGTTTGTGGCTTAAGGAAGCCTATGTCCTAGGGGGTGGAGCTTGAAGCTCCCTAGCTAGGAAGGAGTCTTGAGAGCTAAGGCAAGAGTCCTAGCTTGTAGGCCTTTGAGCCATTTTCATTTGTGAATGGAGAAGGGCAAGTCATGTGGAAGAAGGCGACTTGAGGACGAGTAGGGATGCCAATATGGACCTAGCGACGAGTACCCAAGAGTGGACCGCGTAGAGTACCCATTACACGAGTCGATAGAGCATCCCAAGCACTCACGCATTGGAAGGTTGACCCTATCTTATCCCCCCAACCTATATTGTTGTGTCCCTACAAGACAGTCTCCTGGTAGGCCCCCTTTAAGTTCAACTCGATGTAACCAGAAGCGCATATTATTCCCAAAGTCACATGGATCGAATCCTGCATGTACATATGAGAAGAGATGCCACTACCATCAGTTGAGGCCAGAATATTATAGTTTCTAGCCTGCCAGCAAGACAATGTAAATTGCACATTCTCCTCTTAAACAGTGTCGTACCACTATTTCAAGCTTGACAAAAATGTATATTTTGCCACAACTTCCAAGGGTTCGAATGGGCGCTTATTTTGTAAGACTTTCTATAGGGTGAAAAGAAAGTGAAAACACTATCCAGAGACCATTAGAATGAAACATCTTGTGGGATTGGATAGTTGTTCAAAGGTAGAACCTCCAACACTTCGTTCTGAACGTTATGAAAGTTTGGCTCCACAAGGATTCTTGCAATGGCAGACCTCATGGAATCACCCTATCTTTGGATATGGTGGTGCACACCAATAATTGCATAGAATTATCCTAGGAAGTGATTTGTTTGGCTCACGTCATCAACATGAGGCTTGCCCCAACCTCCAGCATGGTATCCGAATGAAGTGCCATCTGGGATTGGTGCATTCAGCCCAGGAATCTTCAAGTGTGGATAAGAAGGAGGAGGCCCATATTGCTGAAAAGCAGCAACATAAGTCTGAAATGAGCAAACAAGTATAAATGGCTGAGAAACAAGCAAAGTCTAGAGATCGTTGGAGACAACTACAAACAAATTTTTAATGAACCCAACCGAAGTGTTTGATTGCCTGCATGAGGGCCAACATCCTGACACCCCAAAAAATACATTTTCGGAGTAAGATGCATTAGCCATACTCCAAATTCAGAAAACTTGCAAAAGCATAGAAAATTTCTCTAACAAACTTTTATCAAAATTAAGGCATGGATATAGAATCAACTCAAACCAAAGTGTAATTATGTCTATCCTGACCTCCATTCAACTACTATTCCTACCTGGGATTGGTGCATTCAACCCAGGAATCTTCAAATGTGGATAAGAAGGAGGAGGCCCATATCGCTGAAAAGCAGCAACATAAGTCTGAAATGAGCAAACAAGTATAAATGGCTGAGAAACAAGCAAAGTCTAGAGATCGTTAGAGACAACTACAAACAAATCTTTAATGAACCCAACCGAAGTGTTTGATTGCCCGCATGAGGGCCAACATCCTGACACCCCAAAAAATACATTTTCGGAGTAAGATGCATTAGCCATACTCCAAATTCAGAAAACTTGCAAAAGCATAGAAAATTTCTCTAACAAACTTTTATCAAAATTAAGGCATGGATATAGAATCAACTCAAACAAAAGTGTTATTATGTCTATCCTGACCTCCATTCAACTACTATTCCTACCTCTATGCCAAGGCTTGGTATATATATATATATATGAAAATTAAAGACAGTAGAACGGAGGTCCCAGGTGAAAATGGTAAGAAGAACAATTCCAACAGACCTGCATATTAATAAGCCAAGGAGGAGGTGCCCCATCTGGCATGCCAAAGGGGTTCTTTCAGCTCCTGGGATAGTTGTTCAGGATTCATCTCTCGGAGTTTCACCTCACAAAAACAACCAACAAAAAAACCAGCCTTAGATGTTTGATTCGGTGCTTCTTCACTAAACCACATAGCAATGTGCACAAGGTAGGCTATACAGTCAATTGGCAAAGTGTCATATAACACACTACATTTCTTTACATTGACACATTTTCGAGTAGTTAAGATCCTAGGACACCAAAAATAAAACAGAAAGGGCTGAAGCTTCAGGGGGAACACATCATTTTACCATCACAATCCTGGAGCATCATGATAAAGATCACCATGATGAGTAAGCTTTGGCTTTGTTTGATACTCGAAAAAAGCATCATGCAACATCTGACAAAGGTTGACAAAAGTAAGCCAGCCAGAATTTAAGAATAATTTCTCATATTGGGGGATCGGGTCAATATTCCCGAACTGGGAAGTGGCAGCGGATGGTAACGTACATAAACCATACCGAAATGAATGCAGGAAGACTGCCACACCAGTATCAAATACCATATCTAGAAGGTAATGCAAACCCTAAGCTCAAATTTCATCACTAGGCAGAAAGGAGTAAAACTTCACATAATGATAACTGAACTTCTGACTGTTTGGTGTTCTGAGCTAGCTAATCACCATGTGGCAATTCATTGCCTGCACCATAACGCAACATTGATGTGGTTTGTAATCTCCAGATTAAAGAACAAGATAGCCATCAAGAGACCTTGAGATAAGACACACCTGGTAATCAATGTCCATCTTTCCCAACTTGGGTTGCATCTTCTCTCTCTGCTTCTGCTTAAGCTTCTTACTATCCTCCTTTTCAATGTATGCCTGGGACCACAACATGTTGACAGATGGTATCATGCATCAGTTGAGAAGGAAATAACCAAAAGAATAAGACTCGGTCATCCACTAGAAACAAGTCCAACTGGTCATAAGTCATAACTCAAAACCTTGACACTACTAAGGCTAAGAGACAAAAAGGCCAACTACGTACATGCCGTCACCCAACTTCCAATCCAAGAAGCTCATTCCACCTGGGCTCCTTGCTTCATCGCACATTCCATCTTTGTCATACTTGAAGTGCATGCCATAGCGAAATCTCCTTCATCCCATATTGGCTTAATCAGTCAGTCTCAAATAAGCTTTTTCCCCGGTGTGTGTAGTTTATTAAATGTGCAAGCATATGCTTAACAAATCCCCAGTTCATGAAGGCTACCTCAACTTACGCTGGAGTCACACCAAACTTACACATCTCACTTACTTTGAATGCGTGCTGCCTAAACCTAAAAGCACATCCATACCTGTCTAATCTTCTCAATGCTAGTTGCGGCAATGAAATCAGGAAACTGGAACGGCTGCTTCTCAATGCCTCGCTTCCCTTGAAAGCACAATTATAGTCAGAACCACATATGACAATGCTGTTGCAAAGATGTGTTTGATCTAAACAAGAACTCAGTAAATACATTAGCAAAGCAATGTCAACTTTGTGTCCCTTTGAAGTTAACATAGTCATATAGATTTCTTTGTTGCAGGATGCAGGAGGCAAAATATTGCATAAATGCATGGCATAATACGCAAGACATGACTGTAGAGAGGCTCCTTAGCATGGCATAGCTCCAGAGCCAGAAAATTGTGAGGCCTGAAAATGTGCCAGATAAATGTTCGGAGCAGACTACGCTTACCCGACGAGTTGAATGCAAGTGTGGGAGCCTTGCCTGTACAGTCGCCGGGGATGGCCGTACCGGTGACGTTCCGGCGGGGCGCACTGTCAAATCCCCACCCCCCCCCCCTTGCTCCCCTCTCACCTGCGAGCCTGTATTTGTAGAATAAAGCATTAGGAAATCAAAGTTGTAGCAAGAGGTGGATGGTAATGTGGTGGCTAGGTGATGAGCGTTACGAAGATGAGGTTTGAGGTTCAATCCTTGGCAGTTGTATCGCGTTGATTGATTGGATGCACGTGGGATTGATTAATATATCTTTTCATCTCCAAAATAATCCTAAATCCAAGATCGTGGCTACGCTCCCCTGTTCCCTTTGTCCCCTCATTTCCCAGTCCCGCTCCCCTATCCTTGTCCCTTGTCCTCGCTCCTCTGTTCTTGGTCCTCGCTCCCCTCCTTGCCGTATGGAACGCGGCTCGCTCCGTTGTTCCCGGTCCTCGCTCCCCTCGTCGTCCTATGGAATGTGGCTCGCTCCCCTATTCCCGGTCCTCGCTCCCTTCCTCGTCCTATGGAACACGGCTCACTCCCCTCCTCGTCCCGGTTCCCGGTCCTCGCTCCCCTACTCGTATGGCTCGCTCCCCTGTTGGTCCCCGCTCCCCTGGCCCACTATGGGGAGCAAGGATCTTGGACCGGGAACATGAGAGCAAAATTGAAGAATGTTTGGGAAAATGGTCCTAAAAATGGGGAGCGTGAGGAGGGAGGAGGAGGTGTGGAGCGCTCCCCACCTTCACAGTGGGGGAAGAGATTTGACATGTAGTATGCCAGAGCCTCCCTGAGCTCAGGCCAACGGGCCCCACCACCTCACACGTTGCCTTAAACTCGTCGGGTAAGCATAGTCCTTGCCTAAATGTTCCTCCTGTCTCACATACTAAACCATACACATATGCAACATAAGAAGCAACATTGTGGGTTCTGTGACAATGAAATCAAGTCTGTTTTGTTCTGCATTGCACAAGCACGCTACATAGGGTCAACACCAGAAAATACACACCATACTGGGAAATGGAAGCTGAAAGCACAGCAGATAGGGAGGAGACGAGAAACACAAAGAGATACTAACCACCAAAAAGTTGCGCCAGGCCAATATATCGAAGGCCACAAGGCCGATGCCATCAACCTGATAATCGCATTGATGGCAGTAGTGCCTCCATTGTGCAGCTGAAATATAGCCACTTTTCTAGCCTTGCCACCTTGTTATTCTCGCCATGTGGGCACTCGATAGAATTCATAGGTGGCCCCGCCAGCGATTTTTGAGAAATAAAAAACAATACACCGAAATTAAACATTAAAAAATATATACATAGTTTATTAAAATTGCCAAGAAAAATAGACCTAACAAAATATGCAATTTCATAAATGTTTTACCAAGGGAGTGCAGGACCCGGGTGTAATTTGAGGAGAGGTTCAATTAGGGCAGGTGGTATCTGGGGGAGGTGTAGCGGGGAATTGACAATTTTTTTGACACTGATGGGTAGTCTCTTCTTTAAAGAGGAGCCAACAAAACAAAACAAAACAAAAGTCTCGATTCATATAAAATAATATGGAAAACCAAAATGTTAATGTGGAGAATTAAAGATAAAATACATGATGAATGCTGGAACAAATATTCATTAACTAGAAAACAACAAAGTTTTTTCATGAAACCGTGACATTAAGTCAAAATCCAAACGATTTGAAATCCAAACCAATTGAAAATAAAGATGAAAAAGATATCATATAAACAACATTCATAATCCAAATTTACTAACTTGTTGTATCAAAATGAGCCACAGTCATTACACCGTTCAAATTAATATCAAATGAAATAAATTGTCATCTTTCCATATAAAACTTGAATATAGCCCATCTATCTTGAGGTTGTTGTCACAATTGGTCGCTAGTAGTGTGGAGCAACGCGAAGCTCTAGTGTGTGTATATATATTAGGGTAGCATGTGCCGTTGGCCGTTGGTGTGTAAGCTATTTGAGTCATTCATGGTGTCTCTCTGAGTGGGAACTATGGATTGGAGTCATTACTAACAGAGTGGTGTGTAAGTGATTAGGAATACCAAGTGATTAGGAATACCACTGGAGGAATTCATACCACTAGTACAGTAACATATATGTGACTACTTATACCGCTATACAAGTGGTAATGTAGGCAATTGTGTGCATTTGGCTACTCCCACAGTTTTAAATTATACCACTATTACAGTGATGTGCAAGTGATTATGAACATGACTAGAGGAACACATACCACTAGTGTAGTGTTTAAAGAAGTGCCATTGAGGATTCAAGCTCCACAAAATAGAATAGAATCCCAGAGAGTTAAGTGCTGGAACACTGTCAACAAAATCCAGCCATGATAAAAGCACTAAGCCTAACTTCTACACGGCGTCTCCGCATGCATGCTAGGAACATTGAACTGCTTTCATGCCTTCTTCTCACTGCCAGCAATGTCTATGCCCGGGCGAACGAAATCTAAGCCCTCTTCATATTCTTCTCTGGCCAAAGACAATTTAGACCAACGACATCCTCCAACATTGTTTGCGGTGGGACCTCTTCCTCGTTAGGGTGAGGCAAGACACAATTGGCAATATAGATATCATTCACCTCAACCCGCCACAATCCCTCAGGTATAACATGGTAGTGATATGTATCTTTGCCAAGCACACCAGTGACAATTCCACTGGCAGCCCTATGTCGTGGTAAATGAGGATCATACAGGCTAATTTTGTCCTTCAACTTAAACTGCACACAACACCCACCATAAAACCCACATTAATCAACCCATGAAGATATACATGTACATTGAAAACTAGATAATGAGGATCGCCTAGTATAAGCAATCACTGAAAGTGTAGAATACTTTTGGTAGCATAAGAATATCTGCCACTGTGGCAGGGGGTTGATATTTGGGGGTTGCCTTTGAAGGCGCCGCAATTGGTGCACTGTCGGTGGCAGTATCAAGAGCGGCTTTCTCAGCCTGCAAACATCACGCCCAACACCCCTTAGCAGTTTCATTTAGCAATGCATCTACTAATAGTTTGAAGTACCCAACATGTAAATGGTCACATTGTACAGAAATTCAATAATTCTTTCTGGCTTTTCAACCGTACTACCACTTGTCAAGCACCACCAAAGTCTCCTGGGGTTCCTTCTTGGTCAAATTCCCAGGGCTCAGTTGTAACCCTGTGGCACACATCTTGGCTCTTATGGAAGAAGCGGATATCTATGGGACGCAGCCACCTACAGGTTCATCATGGGTACGGAAAAACATTCTCTTGGAACCAAGAAGGGCTGCCAAACTCAAGCCAAGGTTCAGAGAAACTCTCACCAATGCCTTTGCTATGCTAGAAGCAATTGTGGAAGCAGAAATAGACGAGGAAGGGGACCTCCAGCGAACGCGGGACCACCTCTACGGGGCTAGGCCTCACCCCCTCCTCATCAAGTGTTTATGCCCGCTCCGTGGCGCCTGCCCCCTCAATGCCAAGTCAACCAGTAGCATCAGGCCCTTCGCAGCATGACACCCCACATTCACCTGCCTCTCCAGCTACCGCCCATCAAGATCTACCTCCACTTCAGCCTACAGTTCTAGCTCCAGAGCCCAACATGGAAGATGTCATCACCAAAATGAACCAGGTTCCACAAAACCTCTCCTCTTGCTTCATTTTTTATGCTGACAAAAGAGACTCTAAACGTTGTTGGCTCCTCTATCCCAATGAATCCTCCTCAAAATCTGTCTGCAGACATATTCCATCCATCTCTCTTCCTACTTCTCTCTCAATACACTACTCGAACCATCTCACCCACAACATCCCCATTCCTCCTCTTCATCTTCCTCTCCCTTCCAACTAGTTCTTCCTTACCTACACCCATCTGATATCCATCGACACAATCAACTCAAACCCCAGCCAGTTCGTCCCATCTCCACCTCCATCTGCCCTGTCTGACCCATCTACCCAAACCAATGTGGTTATGATCAAAGTCAGGAAGCTCCTACCCAAACCACCCCCCACCTACCGATGGGTCAACTCTCTACTCCCGGCAGATCGTAGGGTCCGCTTTTTCTTTGACAACCCTGCACTACAGATTGTAGTATATCTATTTTTTAAACAAGGAACAGGTATAGTCTTATCGCGGCATCGCTTCATCCGCTAGATATATGTGGAGTTCCAGGATATACGGAGGGTCCTCCAATTTCATCTTAAATCGCTCCATCTCCCCAAATCGTCACAACCCTCGATTTCTGCATGTTTTGCATGTTTGCTTGCATGCCTTGATGTTTTTGTTTTTATTTTTGAAGGTGGCATTGGAAGATGAGGACGAGGACAAAGACGGGAATGACAAGGAGGAGGAGGAGGAGTGGGAGAAGGGGGAGGTGAAAAAGGTGGGATGACACCAAAATATCTTGCACTGGGGTCACAAGTACAATTCTACGAAAAACCAATGTTGCACACTGATGTGCTCACGCTGACATTGGCCTGCATCATGTCAATTTTATATAGAAATAAGTAAAAAATATAAGAGATAAAATAAAGATGTAACATAAGCTAAAAAAAATACAAAACAATAGCAGCGTGGCTTAACAAACAGCCCAAAAAATGTCGTGTCAACTAGATAAACAATATATATTTCAGAAGTTTTGATTAAGTCTAATTATCTAAATTCGGGAACGCCAAATCTGGTGGTTCTTATATTTTAAAAAATATTCAATAAACTAGGGACCGTCATCTCTGGCGATCTTGATTTTAAAAAATATATTTAATAAATTTGAAAGCCCTACCTTTGGCTCCCGAGTTTTAAAAATATTTAATAAAATGGGATGGCCACAGCTGACGATCTATTTTCTTAAAAATTATTTTGGGATTACTATATCGAACCTGATATTTTTTTCAATTTTTTTTAAATATTTTACTTAATAATGTTGGGACTGCCAGAGCTGGCAGTCCTAATTTTATTTTCTTTTTTCTTTTGCTATGGTTAAAATCGAACCATCAGAGCTAGTGGTCTTGATGTTTTTTAAATTTTATTTTGGATAAATTTGAGACCGCAATCGGAGCGGACGATCAAGATTTATTTTTAATTTTTGTTTGTTAAAATTCGGACGACCAGAGGGCTGGCAATCATAATTTTCATTTGATTTGATTTTATTGAAAAATAAAATCAGAACCGCCAGCTCTAGAGGTACTGATTTTACTGAAATAATTTAAAATATAAACTAAAAACATTGGGATCACCAGCTCTGACGGTCTTAATTTTATTCAGAATAAAATAATGTTGGGCCCACCAGTTCTGGAGGTCCCGATCAAAACATAGGGACCCTACATTTGACGGTCTTAATTGTAACCAGAAAAATTTAAAACAAATTAAAACCAGGTATGACATGACAGCTTACGTATTACTATGATAAATTATGCGATATAAAAGTTAAAATTTTGAAATCAATTATACAACGTAAAATCCGTTTTTAAAGTGACGTGATGTACATCATGACATGACTTCGGATCTGACGTTGACGTGTTACCGCCATGTCACGTTATTTTGTGCAACTAGGTTAAAAAGTGCAACATCGTGATAACATATAAATTGTTTTTTCATTCTACTAGTGTATTTCACGCGACCACCTCCATACTATGGATAGAAACCAACATACCATATTTTTGACCTATTCACATTGACCTCTATGAATCTTGCCTTAAAGCTCTCTCTAAATCTAAAGCCCTAGGCCCTGATCTTGTACCAAACGTCATACTCCAAGCACTTGATCCGCAACTCCACCACCTCCTCTTTAAATTCTTCCAACTCTACTATCGGTTACGACGTATCCCACACTCCTAGAAGCATAGTTGTACCATCCTACTATTCAAAAAAGGTGATCCTACGGATCTAAATAATTACAGACCCATAATACTTGCCAACACTATCTATAAGCTATTTACTAGCACGCTCACCACAATGCTTTCAAATTACGGGGAACAACATCGCATCCTTAAGTGACCCTCAAGAAGGATGCCGAGCCACAAGTTTTTAAATTATAACTTCCTCTAGTCTATACTAGTTTAATGTTATTTTTCATTAGTTTTTTAGGCCCAAAAGTGGTATATAAGGAGAGCCAAGCTCCCCTTGTACCTCACCTAGTTCATTTGCTTGCTTGCCTCGTGCCTTGTTTTGGTCTAGCTTTGTCAGTATGGCTAGAAGGAGTCTAGGTCGTAGAGTGAGCTTGAACTCTCTAGTATAGGAAAGCAATTTTAGAGCTGAGGGATAGGCCTCAGACTCATTGTTGGCCATTGAGTTTTTTGCATTTCAATACATCAAAGAGATATTGTTGTATGCATGCTTAGTGGGTTTGAATGACTTGAAGACGAGTAGGAGAGCTAGGGAGCGGACTTGCTTGACCAGTACCAAAGGGGCCGCAAGAAGACGACTTCACTAAGACATTAGAGCATCTCAAGCATACCACCACACGACCTCAGCGTAAACCCTCTACCGTGTCTATTTATTTTTATTGTTCAAATCATTGAATTTTGGAATCATGAAGATCAAGTTCATATAAGTGTCAAGACTCTATGCTTACTTGTGTGATGTTTAATTGGCATTTTCCAGCTCTGTAAAAATCTACAGGGAAGCCCAAGTTAGCCTCAGAAAGGACTAACTTTGTGTGTATAAACAGGGGAGAAGCTGCCCCTGGATCTAGGAAATTGGTGGTGCTTTTACATGTGTACTTTTGCTCTATGTATTAAGGGAAAAGAAGAGTTTCTCATACAGCGGCGAAGCTATCGCCATTTTTTCAAGTTTTAAGCTCTTAAAAGCTAGTGTATTAACCCCCCCAGAGGATTCCACAGGCTCATGGGGAGTCACTAACCTACCTAAAAAGGGGGTTAGTTAGGAATCAGAGGCTGCCGCGCATAAGAATTTGAGGCGCACCCATTGAAGAGGGCGGTTCCCCAGTGTTCCCAGACTAGGAACGTGTTCCTAAGGTGTTCCCTTGATTTCCTGGAGGTAATTCTGGTATCCCTGGGATGGATCCCCATGAGAATCCCTACTTATTCTTGTTTTTTGATTTTTTCTATTTATTTATTTATTCTGCTATTTACTGCGATTCTCCATAGGTTTAATTATTCATAAATCTACCTTTAGATGGAGATTCTAGGTGGACCCTTTTGCCTTCAAAAATTAAGGTAAAAAAAGGGTCTTTTGAACTTATTCTTAGGGAGGGGATTGAACTCAACCCCCCCCAAGGATTCAAGGGTATTATTAGGGGAGTACGAACCCTGGTTCTCGGACCTAGAAGGTCCATTCAAGTACACTTAAGAAATGGTGGTTCGGCCTTTGACGCCATCATATTGCAAGATTAGTTATGCTGGTTGTTGCATCCATCCATTAATAAGCAGAAAATAGCCATTAACCCCGGAAATGGTACGGCCCGGCATTTGGAATTAAACCTAAGGTTCCAAGAGAAAACTTAATTTTTCCTCGCTCACGGTCTACCGTAGCCGCTCTAGGAATGGAGGGGCAGTGGGCGGGAGACAAACGATCCCCGCTTCCCTAGACTTGGGAGTTGTTTTGCGAAGGGGTTTGAAAATCTGCCCCGCCTATAAGCGTCTTGGGAACTCAGACTTGTAGGAATTTAGCCAAATAAAACTTTGAAGGCAATCAAAATATTAAAACCGTAAATAGACCGTATGACGTAGGAAATGCAAATTTGCCCTGTGAAGAAGGTAAACTCTTCTTTGCCAGTAGGATTAGACTCTTGCACGTATTCCGCCGCTAGCACGCCACGAATCCCCTGCAATAATCGCAGTCGAGTGGGTGGTTCTTCGAGACCAACCCACACCGCGACTCACCTCGACCCCTCCTAGCTAGTATGTCGTCGCCCTAGCCGCGCGCGTCCACGGCTCGTCAGGGTGACGACATATTAAGTAAGTGGATTGTGACAAGTAGCGGTGTGGGTCGGGCTCAAATGAACCACCACCCTACTGCGGCCAGTGCATGAAGGGTCCGTGGACTACAATGAGAAAAACAGCTATAGTACCAAATATAAATCCTACTGGCAAGGAGAGACTTCAAGGAATAAAGCCAGAAAGTACTCGAACTTTGTGGGTTGCGACACGCCCTTGTAAAAAAACAGGAGAAAAAACGAAAAAAAAAAAAAAAACCAAAAAGCGCGCGTTCCCTGGCGGATTGTCACCATAAAGCACCAAGGGAACCACTCCTTGGCGCCTGGGAACCGGATCCTATGGCACCCGCCATCCAACGGCCAGCGCCTGTTGGCATGGCAGCCGTGGGGGATCTCGCCACGTGCTACGCCCTGGGCCGTCCGTCCGTTCGCCAAGCGTTTTAGGGCTGGAGTGGGTGGCCATTGCCACTGCGCGGCGGCTGTCACTCTGAGTTCATCACCTACTATGTTGTGCCTTGAGTTCACGTGCGTCGCCATGTTTGTTTAGTGTGCACTTGTTTATTGGGAGGGACTTCAAGGATGCAGGGGAGCTTCAATGCGCGGAGGCGCTGCTGGATCGCATTACTAGGATCGTGGCGGTGCAGGCTGAAGCAGGAGGGAGACGCGTAACAAAGTGAGGTACACCCTTCACCCCCCTTGCCTCATATGTTCTTGCATTCTTGCATTCTTTGCATTGTATAGTTGTATGTGGAGTCTCCATTATCAAGTCCCCACCCTGCCTTGCTTCTATATTCTTCTTTATTTTACGGAGAACTAGTCTTGTTTATATCTTCTTTTCTCTTGTCTTGTCCTCTTTGTATGCTATAGTGATGAAGGTTGGATTGATTTGGAGTCCCAACACCAAGATGAGTCCCAAATCCAGGCCCTCTGCCGCATCTAGACGCGTGAGTTCCTTCTATTTTCTTGACAAGTACTTAGTAAGCTCGCAGAATTGGGGCAATTCCCAGCCTCTTAGCCTAGTTTATGATAGAATGTCACTGTCCTTTGATGCTGAAGGCACATTAAATGAGTCCAGTGACTCTATCCCATCACCCCCAGAGTCATCCCAACTTCTCATGGCACTATTATGGTGTCTTCAGACACACATGACACTGAGGATTCAGATGATGTACATGAGGACACTGTGTGTGCCAAAAAAGTTAAGCCTAATTATGATCTGACAAGGAAATTTCAATTGGCGTGGGCAGCAAAGCTTCTTCCACCAGCCGTTGAAGTGTGTTCTTGTGCATCTATACGGATGATTTCTTGCAAGATATCTTCAGTGTCCCAAGTAGACAGTCTTCCCCAATGCCTTCGGGTGTCGGGAATCCACGTCGGGGCCACAAATAGGACAGCCTTTGTACCCCTTTGTCACGCACCCCATAAGAAGACCATAAAGTTGGGAAATCATGGATTGCCCACATGAGTATGGTGCATAGTTGGAAGGTCTGTTGGCCAGCCGGTTTCAAGACGTCGTATATTATTTCTACTCCATTCCAAAGTTCATTAAGTTCTTCCACCAAAGGCTAGAGATACACATCTATGTTGTCGTTCGTCGTTGACTCTTTGTCGGGGATCAAAAGAACCAACATGATAAAGAATTTTTTGGTGGCAAATTGTATGCTACCAATTGCACCAGCCATGTGGACCATGTGCACGACTTGGTGGAGTTGGATTTATTCCATCCAACAACAATCCCAAACGCACATTTCTTGGATCGTTTACAAAGGCTGGCCATATAGCATCAATGTGCTTCTAGGCACAGCAATCCGCTGCCTGCCTTATTAGTCCATCATTCGATGCATTGGAAGAATGTCAAATCATCAGCTCACTAATGGATTTGCACTTATATTACATGCGCAAAAGTCAGGGGATGAGGAGAAAATACCACAACATCTTTGCTGGTAATCATTGCCTACCCACATTCTCGTACCGCGGTGCTTTGCATTTCGGATACTTCGAGGCATCTTCCAAGTTGTCTCTAAAAAATACACACCCATTGCGACATGAATGGATCTTGTTGTATCCTAACCCAAGTTTTCTTATCACGGCTTTGGCTTGGTAGCATGATTTGGGCATTGGGTTGTGGGAGCCAATTCAAGCGAAGAAGGGCAAAAAGCTCATCTATAAAAGTGTTAGAGACACCATGGGTGGTACATACGTTCATGAGAAGCATGGTTGCAACAAGCAACTCCGTGGACTTGCATTCTTCCTAAATGGAAGGCAAGCTCCTTCAAGCACCACAACATCTTCATTATCAGCCCCCCTTACCATTGTCTTTGCATCAATTCCTCCATTTTTTTTACTTTTACGACTAAAAATGAGTCGTTACCCCAGTGGTAAATGACACGAATGCTTCTAGTGAAGCGAGGGCCCAAAAGGATCACAACGTCAGAAAGTTGGGCTATCAAATTACCATCACGAAGACCGTCTACAAGGTAAGTGGAAGCGGGTGTGACACGGCCAAGCCTCTGTTGGAAACGAAGGGCACGCAAAATAAAAGCCCCAATGCCCTTAAGCATCAATTGTAACTAAAATCATCAACAACACCAACACTGATGCTGCATTCGGGGCTTCGGTCTATGGAAAGTAACAGAGACAGGCCCAATTCATGGATCCCACGATAGGGCAACGTGGTGCAAGAAACGGGTCTTGATGACCGCCACAGACAAACGCCACGAGGCACGAAGGTCTAGTTCGCGTTGCACCACCTGCAAAGACGTTGAGCTTGACGAAGAAGCGCGAGCGAAGGTAGTCATTGACAACTCATCAAAATACGAAGCAAGGCGTCGAACATCACCCCGCATATCGTCCTCAACAGCAGCAAACCACGAACAGTCAGTTGCAAGGACTTTACATTCAAACTCATCAAACTCTTGTGACAACTCAATATCCCGCTCAATCGTCCGCTGCTTGCTGTCTACCACTAATGTAATTAGGGTCCGGATACACACAGTTATCAAAAATTGTAATAGTTTGGATCGCAGCTATCCAAGGAACTAGACAACATTGATGGACTCGGCGACTCAAGCTTCCGCCTCTACAAGATTGGCGTAATCACTGACACTAGGCGAATTTAAATGAACAATAATGCTTGGATCAACAGCACTGTCTCCAAGCACAGGTAACACTGGCAAAGGTAAGAGTGCCAGATGGCGCACTGGAAGAAAGAGGGTTACTAGGGTTAGTGTCAAGATTAACAACAAGATCCATCTGAATCTGGAAGTTCTCTCCCTCACGACTCACAATGCATCTAGAAATTGACGCAGCTGCCTCCTGCATAACACAACTCGTAAACAAGGTTAGCGATCAAGCAGGGAGAAAACACAGCAGAGAGCACAAACGCAGTAGGGTGGCAAACCGTCATTTCACTCTAAGGCGCTGCTTAACACAAATGAGCAAGCTAAGGGGTGTAGGGGTGTAGGGCTTTGTATGTGAAATTAGGGGTGTTAGAAATTCCTCCAACTAAACTGTCACAAAATTTGGGGGGGGGATTTCTTCCACAAAACTGAAATTTTCACTGGTCATTATGTGTCATGTGATACTTCACACTGACTTGCCAAATTCCAAAGCATTCAGGAATTTGGCAAGTCGAAATTTTGGTTGCAATAATTTCTGAGTCCCATTCCAACTCAAGCATTGTGTTGCCGGAATTAGCAACACTTCCGACGACTATGTCTTGGGCCACCTCACTGTTTACCCAACATTTGGCGGACCCCACGGATTGAGTACAGGGAAATGCGGCGGATGTGTACATCCCCATTTGTAACTGCTATGCCCAACCACTTTCCCCATCACCTTTTCTCTTGCTTGGTTTTTCTATTGATGCAGTTATCTCTATCAATGCCCAAGAAGTGAGGGGGAGTTGAACCTCCTTTTTTGCCCAGTATGTACCCCCCCCCCCAAGCAGTACACATTACACCAAATAACCATCATGTGAAGCTGCACTTACCCCCTAGCCCAAAAAAAATAGAAAACCCCAAACCCTTCGTATCACCCCGACATTGTCACCTAAATTGAAACAACAGAAATCCATGCACACAGGGCACTCCGAACACCGAGCTCGATTCCACACAACAACAAACAGGTACCATGCACACTGGACAGTGACTGGACTAACGTTGAACATAATCGCAAAAAAACGCCCCAGATACAACACATACGAGTCCTTGCAACCACCAACAGTTGCACACCCATGCACCCGATGCACTCCACACAAACAGTCATGCCAATCAAAGACAACCAAAATAGTAAGATTATAATCGGGGGATGCTAAAGCGTGAGCATGACTATGAGGTCCTAATTACCGCGGAAGACAGACTCATAACCACATAAATAGATCCCACATACTAGATAATGACACCAATTGGAATAGAGAACCGAACCCAAATTGTAACACTGAAGGTCGTAACGTTGGTCGTTGACGACCGCAATTTAGAACTGCTCTTACCCACCAAAAACAAAACCAATTTTTTTATTCTGTATTTTTGTATTTTTTAAAGATGGGAGAGCCCTTAAAATATGCTATACAAATATGAGCGACTGCCATTATTGGTGATCACTTCATTTTAAAGAATAATAAAATACAAACGACTGCCAATATATTTAAAAAATAAACAAATACAAGCGACCGCCAATATTCGCGGTCGCTTCATTTTAAGAAATTAACAAATACAAACGACCGCCAATATTGGCGATCGCTCCATTTTCAAAATTTAAAAAATGTAATATTGGCGGTCGCTCGGGATTTGAATAAGAAAAAAAATTAAGCGGCTTTCATTTTTTTTGCATTAATTATCTGTCACCGCCACCGTGTCTGTGACGTGGCTGCCTTAGTGGTTTTCTTTTTACCTTCAATGTTTTTCTTACTAGCGTTAGGCCTAAATCTGACGTGACGTAGGTCGCGTCAGCGTTAGTTCCGACGTGATCTGATGCTGACGGACGGACGTGACGCTGACAATCGGGCCGGATAGCCATGGTGGCGGTCCCGAATTACTTTTAAGAAAATAAAAAACAATCGGAACCGCCAGACTAGCGCTTGTGGTTGGCTGGTGGTCCCAATTTTTATACATAAATTTATAAAATTAATTAATTAAAAACTATGACCTACGTTGTGGTGGTCCCAAATAATTTAAAAAATAAAACAATGGAGACCAGGCCAGGCCAGCACTTGTGGTTGGCTGGAGATCCCCATTCAATATATATATATATATAATACCATTGTGACGGTCGTGAATTATTTAAGAAAATTGTAAGAAAAATCAGGACCGCCAAGCCAACAATTGTGGTTGTTGGCGGTCTGTTGGCGATCCCGATTACTTTCTAAAAAATAAAAATCAATCCGAAGCACTATTTTGGCGATCCCAATTTTTTTTAAACATTTATGAAGAAAATTAAGACCACGACATCGACGTTTGTGGTTGGTTGGCGGTCCCGATATATATATATATATGCCGCTGCACGAGTGCTTGTAGTTTGCTAATGTAGATGCATATATAGGTACACTTTTAATTTTCGATCGTTTTTGAGCTGGAGGCAAGTAGTTTAAGCGTTGCATTGTCAAAACGAGACGATTTGTGAGGTATTTGGGAATCAATGGTATAACACTTAGGAAATTAGAGACGACCATGGAGAGGAGTTCTGGCATCAAAATGACCGTAGGAAGCTGCTGAGATAGCGTGTTAGGCTGCCCACTCAATACCGGTGACAACAATTTGGACCTGATTCAACATGCGGGACGACTCTTTATTAACGTGTTGCGATCCGTTTGTTCTCTCCTTTCTCTTATCCAGTAGGAACACATATGTGATAGTAGCTTGACAATACTTAACAATTTGTATAGCGATGAAATATCGCAAACTAGCAGTTGGCTGCATCGATAAGACAGCGAATCGAGGACCACCCAAAACGAGGCGTATGCTCCACCGATGGTGTGGATTTAGTTGGAGATGGCTCCGAAGTTTAAACGATCCAGTGGCAAGGTCAAAAGACCCACAGAGGCACCCACCCTTAGGATTTTCTCCGGGAAGACCTCAGGCTTTATATACGACGATTCACAGAAGAACGACGGTTTAGAGATGGTTTTCAGCTATGATCGACCGATTACAAGGGTACCTAGCCTTAATTTCCCGCCAATTTTGGAAATTTATAACTAAGGTTTGTTGTGGCACCCAATTATAAGGCGAAAAACACTTGCGAGGTCTGTTTGATTTTTTTTTTTTTAAACAATTCTGATTGGCCCAAGAGGAGCCAAGACTTGCCTTGGAGGACACTCAAGGAATATTCATTTATCCGAGGGATGACGTCATCAAATTCCATCCCACTCAAGGGATTTTCCATTTCATCTACCGTATTTTCTTTCCAATACTTGGCATATTCTACCTCCTGTTATTTTATTGGGACCGTCATCAATACCTCTATTAGATTTGATTGGTTTATTATTATTTCCCATTATTTATTAGTCTAGAGTAGTATAAAGAGAGACAAGGCCCCTTGCTTCTCACCTTTTGCCGTTGTATCTCTTACTTTGCTTTGTTTTATAGTTCTTGCTCCTCTTGACTTTAGGCTAGTTTGCTTGAGGAGGGCTAGGTCCTAGTGGGTATAGCTCGAGCCCCTAGTATTAGAGAGAGCTTAGTAGTTTTTAACTAGAAAGAAGACCTCTCGTAGTTCTTTATTGACCATTGAGCCCATTTCATTTATAAAGTTGGAGATTAGTTTTCACTACGAACTTGTGGATCGGCGACTTGGAGACGAGGAGGAAGCCAAGACCAGTTGGGCCAGATTGACAAGTACCAAGAAGGGTCGCGGTGGTACTAGGTCACTGAGCAATTTAGAGCATCACGAGCGTCCCATCGGTTGAACATGTGAGCTAACCATTATGCAGCAAATCTTAGAGCTCAATATCTAGATTGTAGACACGCATTGCCCCTTGGATTTTGTTGAATCCGGGTAGGGTATATGGGTATATGCTTGCACGTTATGATGCTTAGTGACGGCTCTATAACTTTGCAAATCTAGGAACTTGCATTGTATTGGATTATTTTATTTTATTTTAGTACGGAGTTGCTAGTTGAGGAGGCTGGCTCTACTTTATAGCTCTATGTAGTGTAGTGTAGATTTCAGAAACGTCAACCGCGTGTACATCAACTTTAGATTCTGAATTGATGAGACAAACTTTGTGAGCAACTACTTGTAATGGCCTATTTTTTTTTGCATTGATCCATCTTGTTGTTCAAGTTTGAAAATAGCATCCATACCCTAGTTGATATTGTACTGGTACTTGAAATTTGTTTGCCTTATGTATACATCCCAAAATAATACAATACTCATATCAATATTATACCTACAATATTCAGGATACCAGTACCTATATTCTTACCAGTTTTGGATATTTGTGAGCTCTTAAGAACTGGAACGACTGGTATATTAAAATTTTGATACCCTCACAACACTGGTATAAACTATAAACGTATATAAAATACATAAATAGATGTATACAAAATTTTAGATCAACTTGTAAATACTGAGTGTCAATCTCACAATGTCAGTGGTTTGCACAAAAAATTGTTTGTCATGCTTACATGGACATACATTTTTAATGAGGGCACAAAAATAATCACACTCTTAACTCTCCACCTCATGGTATCAATCATCATTAAGTGTTTCTTCCCTCAACCTCTTTAAATAATGACTTCTCTCATGTGATTTCTTGAAACCTCAACCTCCTTTTGAGGTGATGGGTGTCACATTTACCATATTCTAGAGGGTGACATTTAAGGGCCAATGATTTTTTAATAATAGCGTCTTCATTGCGCCTGTGGGCCCAGGCAGTACGGCCATGGGGTCACCTCATAAGTGAAGCGCCCATCTATGGGGTCCACTGGAGAGTCCACCCACTCTAGAAAGTCTGGTGGACCCAGGGTCCGTTGCAGAGGGTCCACTCTACATAGTTCAGTGGAAAGGGTCCATTTTGCAGTCCACTCTGCAAAGGCCACCGGAAGGTCTACTCTACACTGCAGAGTGAGTCCGCTAGAGGGTCTGTAGAGTCCGCTGGAACCAGAGTCCATTGGAGAGTCCTACTCTAGATTGCAGAGTGGGTCCGCTAGAGGGTCCACTCTATAGTCCAGTACAAAGTCTACCGTCGTAGAAGAACAAGCCTCAAAGACTCATGAAAATTTCAGAAAGAACAAGACTTATACAAACATTTAACTAATAATACACATTAGCACCTAGCAAGAATTGAACACTGAGACACACTACCACTAGATAGAAATTGAACACCAAACCTCACACATCCTCCAAACCTGGCCTGCTAGTATGTTTGGATTTTTTTTTTTTTTTCTCACTACACATATCTGCAACCTAGCCAGCGTGCATACTGCGCGCACATTGCCACGATAGCAACTATACCCCAAGCTCTCCATAGCACCGTGCCTCTAAATGACTACCTACTGCCAACGCATCGTAGCGAGACAGCCTGTCCCAAACTTGCCGGCAAGGCCAAAGATAGCGAGGCACAAGGCTTGCACGATAGGGGTTCTTTTCTACTCCTCCGCTATCTTGGAAACTGGCCCGGGGCCGGTACAATGCATTTGACGGGCCATTTTGGCTTACACTGCAGGAGATGCTCCTAACCCCTTTAACATAACAAGGTTGTGGCCAGTGGTAAGCCACCCGAGTATTGCCACCCAAGTAATGAAATCCAGTGGTAAGCAAAATGATCAATCATAACTCGGGTAAAATGATTACTTAATGGATAAATGATACTCAGGTAAATGATACTCAGGTAAATGATATTAATCTTACTCGGGTGAAATGATTTAATCATTTTAATTTATTTGAGTAAAATCCGGTTTTACTCGAGTAAGTAAAATGATTGATCATTTGGATCTAGGTTTTAAATTTTTGTGCACGCACAATTTGTGGGTCGGATTAGGGTGTTACATACCCCAGGGCCAAGGTAAATTAAGGGTCCGGGTACTCAGATATACCTTACCCTCATTCGTCGCGTATAATTGGGGTACAATGGGGTAAAATAAGGGTAGGATATGTTGAGAATATGGGCATGTTTAATCAACTCACAAAACACTGGAAGTTTAAATGAAAAATGAAGAATATACTTTTCATCTACATTTCAAAATCATCCAAATTTTGTGACATCATTTCGTCACAATCCATATGGAATTCCTCTTCTAATTCATCTAGTAAGTCTTCTTCAAAATATTACATACAAAAGCCTCACATCCTACATGTGGGTCAACTAGCCAAATCATTTTGCAGCATGGGCTAGGTCTGTTTAATAAAAAATTGGTGCAACACAATATGTAAACAAACAAATCATCTTGAACAGTACAATCTTGAATATCTGAAGGCCATGTGGTCCAATAGAAAAGAGCGCAGCTTCATTTGTCTTCAAAACACATTTGTATGTGATCGAATATGAAAAACGACGCATCTAATTTTTGTCTTAAGAATACAAAGGCCGGGCGGGCCAAGGTATATTGTGTAGACCGGAATATACCCGGCGGGTGTACCCATGTATGTGTTATACCCGCCCAACAGTGGTTCGAACTTCAAACCCTGTCATCTATCTCTCTACCCTTGTATGGCTCCCATAGCTCAGAAAGAGGGTTTGTTTCACCTCTCAAGGCCCAATTGCTGGGGCTGGTGTTTCATTGGAAACAAAAATAAATTAAAATAATTATCAAAAAAACCCTTAACCTTATACATCAATTGCTATAGCTCTACACATCAGTGAGTGAGCAACTCCCAATGTCTTGAAAGGAGGAGGGAGGTAGGAGGCATTAGGGTTTTGGGATGTGTCTAAACGGTTTTGGAGGGGGGATAACTGAATCACCTTGGTGTGAACCAGTGTTGGGCGGTTACCCGCCTGGGCCCCGGGTAACCGCCGGTTCCGGTCCCGGTTATGTGGAACCGGACCGGAACCGGACCCGCCTGTGCAGAACCGGAACCGGAACCGGAACCGCTCATTGGGGATTGTGTGGGAACCGGAACCGGCGGTTCCAGCTACGACCACATGTGTGGGAACCGGCGGTTCCAGCTCCAAAGCGGTCCCGGTTCCGGTTCCGGTTCCGGTCCACCCGTGGGCTGTAGCCTTAAGTGTCTCTACTCTCTACGTCCCCAGAACGCGGCCTGAGCTCGGATTGGCCTCCGGCCCCTTCAGTGGGACGACCGTCTCGCAGGTTACGCACACTAGTGGGCCGTTGAAAGACGAGAGTATGGCGATTGCCAACTCCAGCACTCGGGAGGGCCAGCTGCAACCACTAGTCGCCCGCTCAGCATTGTTGCGGCGACGAAGAAGGCCGTTGTGGTGCTCAAAGGAACTTCGAATGTAGAAGGCGTTGTCAATTTGGTCCAAGAAGATGATGGTTATTTCTGAAGACCTCTCTGATTGTGGTTTTGCATGTTGTGAAGAAATGTAGATATAGCTGTCAGACGAAATGAAAATGAAGCATTATGATCTTTGTTATAGATGGGAGTGAAAGTGATCATGGTACTGTTTGTTTAGGGTTTGGAGATGTATTTAGCTCCAACGGGGCATGCGATTGAAGAACGGTTTTAGAACACAGAATTCGCTGGCCGTGGTTTCTGCTGAATTCTCCCTACTTAAAACTTGAGACATTCCCCAGCGTCTTTGCATGCTGGGACCAGAGTGCCTGACAATGGCAGTGTGCGACCACTTTATCCCTATCATATGATTAATGCATTCCAGACATCGAACAGAACTACCGTGAGAACACATTGCACGGGAATCCCTGAACCACCACGGAGGAAGAATCTCTAAAGTTCGCATCTGCAGTAGGAGTAAGCGCTAGGGATTTGGATTCATATCCGCTAAGGCGAGAGGTCAGTTGAGGCCCTCCAAATTATACACAAGGAAATTTGTGTAGTTCTATTTCTGCACTCTGACTTTCGCCACTCTTTTCCAGACTATGTTGTTTGTTGTGCCTCAGTATGGCAATATTGGGACAAAGTCAGAGAGAGACAGTATCCTGTGGGGACTACACTTTAAGGAAAATTGCTTTTCGACCAAGTTTGAATAGGGAGGTGTGATTTTTGAGCAGGTCCCACAACGGTGAATGTGAAGATTACTGGCCTTGCACCTGGCAAGCATGGTTTTCACCTAGTAACCACTTTTGGCTTCAACTTTTTGCTTTTGCATCTTTATATCCGAGATTGGAACATGTATAAGTAATGCCACTCTTGAATGGCAGAGGCCTAGCTCTGGAGAAGCACACATTTTGGAACTTGTGATTAATTTTTATTATTTGTTGCTCAATCCACTTCAAGGTTTTGCAGAAATTTGGGAGGCTTCGCATTGTATGACTGCTGCGTTTCAGCTGGTCATGAATTTATCTGCCATTGTGCTTTGGGACACCAAGGGCTTTCAACTCCTAGAAGTGTACTGATTGAGGGAGAGAGAAAAGGGATGACGGGCTTTCTAGTGGAGCAATTTTTCCGGGTGCTGGGGTGGGCTTTCCTTCCAGTTATGAGCAGCGTGGTATGATGGTTGCAGGTCTTTTTTCATCCAAATAGCCAGGGCAGGTGTTCCTCTTTTCGCTGTGTGTCAGGGAATCTTGAACAATGTTGACTGGCGAGAGGAGGTATGTGAGCAGCCATCCCCCCGTCTCTTCCATCCTCTCCTTCAGGGGCTCTCTCGTTCATAGTTTCTGGCTACTCCACGTGGCACTGCATTCTGGCTGTCTTCACTTGTTTATCTTGTACGTCCGTCATTTTCTAAGCAATTCCCTGTCATTTCTACCTACTTGTTCACCCTTCCCTGGCCATATTTCAGACCTGCTCTTACAAGGTTTGACAGTCATCATTGTCTTACTTTTTGCACTCTTACAGTGTCAGGCATGCTTATATTATGGACACTATCCTCTTCCACCTTCTGAAAGACCATGTCTCCAGACCCTTGTTGTTAAGCTTGACCTAACTTCACTACTGGAAAGCTTGCATTAAGCGAGTTGTCCAAGTGTGAGGTTGTGGTCTGTTGCCTGGGTTGGAGTTGTGAAATCGATGTGTATTGCTACCTGGAATATGTGTGGGTTTTAAGGTTACAGTTCAATGGTAGATTTTAATGATGTATTTGGGTTGAGTTGCTGCAGCACACCCACCAATGGATGCATGTCTTTGTTAACACAGTTCACTTTTAGCCTCATAGTTTTGTATACTAGCATATGAAGGGTTAACCCATGGAATCATCACTCTTGTGACCTCCTATGCTACTTTATGCCTGCACCTGTGTTTGGAATGTGCCACCAGTTTGTATCTGTTAAATCCTCTATGCTATTAAAAATGTGCTAAATGCTAAGTGTGCTGTCGTGGCCTTCTCTAGGGCTTTTGCAATTACCTTTAGTAGAGATTACAGAAAGTCAACCTGGTCTTGGTTGTCAGTGATTTAGTCATCCAGTCGTCT
This sequence comes from Takakia lepidozioides, assembly GCA_030704615.1. Taxonomy (NCBI): domain Eukaryota; kingdom Viridiplantae; phylum Streptophyta; class Takakiopsida; order Takakiales; family Takakiaceae; genus Takakia; species Takakia lepidozioides. Next base: position 53,114,672 of record CM060731.1, read on the forward strand.
CCAAGTGCTGTTCAGTTACTGAAGAGGGCTTTTCAAAAGAGAATGATCTAAGCAATCGAGTGGATATCAATGCTGTAGCAAGTAGAGTTAGTGACGTTGGTAAGCATCCACCACTTTTGGTTATTTTACTGTTTTTAGCTTTAGTTCACCATGAAGCTAATGAGCTTCTTTCTTTTCTTATGGCATGTGGTGCAAGAGGTAAGGAGGACGAGTAAAGAGGGCCCACCTGCAACCAGGCCCCTTGGTCCATGGTAATCATTGATCATCATTTTTATTTTTTTTTTTTTTTTTCCTGTTTTCTTTGATGATATACCAAGGGGCTGATAGCCCCTTGCTCCACTATGGTAGATTTTACATTGGAGGGAGCACAAGCAAAGAGGGGCCCGCCAACCAGCCCACATTACCCACTGGTAAGTATCTTCCCTTTCTTTAAAATTTTTTAATTCTTGATACAATTGGGGGTTGATAAGATAGCCCATTTGGCTTCTGTTATAGCAGATTCTGCATGAGAGGGAGGGAGCCCAAAGTAGGGATGGACCTGCCAACCAGCCACCATTACCCGCTTGTAACTCCCTTTCATTGAGCTTTATTTTTTTAGTTGTTTAAATTTTTATTAAAAGAGGGGCTGATTAGCCCATTGCTCTTGTGCTACGGCTGATCGTGCATGGGAGGGAAATGAGGGCAAGTAGGAAGGCTGGCCAACCAGCCCCTCTTGCACCTCACATGTAAGCATCCCCCTTCATTTTTTTTCCCCATAAAATTGGTATAGCAAGGGCTGATTAGCCGTTGCTAATGCAGATCACACACAAGAAGGACGTTCAGTGCAAGTAAAAAAGCACGTCAACCAGCCCCATCTCATCTTGTAGTAAGCCCCCACCCTTTATTTTAGTTTTTTAATGTTATTCTTTCCAATGTGTGGTACAACAAAAGGCTGATTCGCCCTTCCTCATAGTGATATGTTGCACTCGGGAAGGGAGCAGAAATAGGAGGTCTCTTGACCCGCCAACCAGCCCCCATTACCTGCGTGTACTTCCCCTTCATTGTTCTTTATTTTCTTAATTATTTTAAGTTTGTGATATAAGAGGAGCTGATTAGCCCCTTGCTCTTTTGCTATTGTAGATCGTGCATGGGAGGGAAAGAGGGCAAGTAGGGAGGCCTGCCAACCAGCCCCCATTCCACCACACATGTAAGCATGCCCCTAATTCAATGTTGCATATTTTTTTTTTCCCAGAAAATTGGCATAGCAAGGGGCTGATCAGCCCCCTACTCTGTTGCTATGTAGATCACACACAAGAAGGAGGAGTGCGAGTTTAGAGCCCGCTAACCAGCCCCCTCATCCTATGGTAAGCCCCCACCCTTTAATAGCTTAGTTTTTTATTTTATTTTTTCCAATGTGTGGTACAACAGAGGGATGATTTGCTCCTTCTCTCATAGTGAAAGTTTGAACTCGGAAAGGGGAGCACAAATATCAAGAAGGCTTGACAGCCAGCCCCTACCTCTTGTGGACAATCACCCCACTTTAAAGCTTCATAATTTTTAGTTATAACTCTTCATGTTGTGGTACAACAAGGACTGATTTATTTATATGTGGTGGGGGCATTGCAGATCATCTCCCAAGGCATGAAGTAGCCAAGCCGACCACTGAAGCATAAGACTGGTCCACCCCCAACTTGCTAGGTAATTTTTGTAATTTGAAAATGTAAATGTACATGTACTAGATAAAAAAAATAACGTAGATCTAAATGTAGGCCATGTATGTAACATTCAGCTCAATATGACATAATAAATTGAGCAGTGCGGTGTCTCTCCCCACACTTTCGTTTTGGCCAGCCATATACCATCCCAAACTTTTGTAAATATATGAGTTTTGCACAATTATTAAATGCCTTTTGGATTCTTTGTTTGCATTGTTTTTACACAGGAGTTGTTCCACAAGCTTTTTATGTCATGGAGCCCAATATTTTCGATGAACTAGAAAGAGAAGTTGTTCCTGACAGCAATGTTGATAATGAGAGAGCTTTGGTGGAGTGCCATGTTGCGGAGGATGCTCATCATGAAGCCTCATTTACATCAGCTCATCAAGCCTCGGCTGCAATGTCATCTTCCACAGTTTCGCCATCACACGGTGTTGGATGTTGAGGCGCAGCTCCTAGTACTTGAAAAACAACGGGATTTTTGGAAGCCCCACAATCGCACTGCTTCGACATGGGCATTCTATGCAACAAAAGACTCTACTCCAGTGGACATAACAAATCCACAACAAATGAGGTGTGTTCTATGTCATCCTGTTGGTGTCACTCCTGCAAGCAAGAAGGGCATTGTGACCTATAATAAAACCAATGGTATCTTTGCCCTTCGAAAGCATGTGGATCAAGAACATGACATTGTTTTGCGTAGGTGGATTGAGAGGGAAAATGAAGGACCTAAGAAGGCCCGTAAGCCAGCAAAAAAGAGGCCCGGCCCCACTCCTGGAAACATAGTTTTTTTTTTTGGGAGCTCCACTCCATACAACCAAAATGATGATCAACAGAAGCAGTTCAATGAGGATTTAGTCTTATTCATTGCAAAGGAGTTGGTTCCACTGTCTTTGGTAGAATCCCCTTGGCTAAGAAGGATGGTGTTGAGGCAAAATCCTCGGATTGTTTTCCCTTATCGACGGACATTTGTGAATGAGGTCATTCCAATCTTGGCAGAGAAGACGAAAGAGCGCTACATGTCCCCATCTCTTCAGAGTTGTGCTACTTGCTCCGTGAGTTTTGATTTGTGGATGTCAAGAGGGGGAACTGACACTTTTGTCATCATAGCGCACTTTATTAATGAACAGTGGGAGCAATGTCATGTGACTCTTGGCATGTTTGAGACACCTGACACATCTGGGGCTGCCATGGCACATCAAATCAACAATCTTCTTGTGAAGTATGGCCTCAATACTCGCATTATTGCTTACGTCAAAGATGAGGGAGGTAACTTGTCTACTTTGACCAATGCTTTGAATTCGGTGGTCTCATGTGCGTGTTTGGGGTTGGATTCTCCATTTGTGGGTAGCTGTTTTGGGCATGCAATGTCCAATTGTTGCCAGTATGCAACAAATGATGCAAAAGTATGCACAGATATGAGATCGGTTTCTATAAAAAATGCCCAATCAGAGTTGCAAAAAACCATTACTTGGACCAAAAAAAGTGGCAAAGGGAGACAAGAATGGGCAAAGGCATGTGTGGACAGCGGCATTCATCCCCGCAAACTGAAGACTCCGGTGAAGACACGGTTTGCTTCCAAGGTGATCCTCTTCCAAGAGACTTTGGAGTTTAGGCAAGTCATAATCACTTGTTACTTTAGGCAAACCTCATTGGCACTGCAGTCTCGCATACCAAGTCCACAAGTGTGGGCCATTGCCCAATCAATTTCTACAGTTCTAGGGCCTGTGGTTCATGAGTGCATTATGAATCAATCTGGGGGATTTTGGTTGTTGTCCGATGCTCTTAATGCAGCCATTGCCACAACAATTCGCATGCGAGGAAGTAGTGCTGGGGGGGTTGCAACTGTGGATCATTGCATGGGGGATTTCTCAACAGAGTTGACATTGTTGGAATGGCGGATGGCTCGAGAGGTGGTATATGTCTTGGAACCATTTATTTCTTTTTTGGAAGGGTTTCAATCGCGCAAAGCTCACAATATGCTCGCGCTTAGGCTTGACCCACGTTATAAGGGGTTGTCATTGGTATCACAATATGTGGGCAAAGAGCGTGCTTTGCATATTGTGTCCCAATATGATAGTATGGTGTTAGAGCCTCTTTTGGTAAAGTGTTTCAAGGTCTTACATCCGGATACTCCGGCCCAATCACAGCCCACTTCTACAATGGATGAGATGTCCTTATTTGGTGTGCATGACCACAATGAAGACATGACATTGACAGTGGTGAGAGAACAACTATCACATTTCAGAAGGACGAAGATAAATGAGGGTGAGTGCGTGGCTCCTTTGAAATGGTGGAAAAAATACGAGTCTCTCTTTCCGTATGTGGGATTTTTGGCACGGCTAATTTTGGGCATAGTTGGATTTCAGATTGAAGCTGAGAGGGTTTTTAGTATTGCAGGTGTCATAACAAACTTGAGACGGTGCAGGTTAAATATTGAAAACCTTGATATGCTTGTGAGTGTAGTCAAGAATTGGCCAAATGATGCTAGAGTTGGTTGCTTTAGTACTTCCATGAAAGAGTTTTTGGATAGGGAAGAAGTCCTCCTAGATGAGAATGAGGACTTGATTGCAGAGGCAAACCTCTTTGAGGTAGACTGATTTGTCTTAGAGACAAATTATTGTTCAACATATTATACTATACTCCTTTGATTGGAGTTTGTTTATTTGTCATTTTTATTGAAAATTTCAGTGACATCCCGTGTACTTAGTTTGTTGTATGCTATATTGACAAAGCATCATCCAAAAAACACAAATTTATGTAGTTGTTTTTAGTTGTGCTTTTGCTGCACCATAAAAGGTAACCATAGAATTACACATGTTTAATTTGTTTTGTATTTTGAATTAAAGATCCTTATGTAGTTAGTTTGTTTTAGTTGTTCTTTGCTACACCGTACGACAACTTATAAAATCTCTGGTTTTCCGTTTTTAATGGAGACCATGCGTATATAACTAGTTATATATACCATAAAAGACAATCACAAAAAACATATAAGTTTATTGACTTCTGTTTTACTAATAAATTCCCTGGTTTTAGTTGAAAATTCTCAGTATGACCAATCAGATCAGTTCATCTAATTTTCCAGAAGAATAAAAAATTAAAAGAATTTAATATATTTTTAAAAATGAACCGGAACCTAACCGGAACCGGTGTTTTTTTTCCAGCAACTAACCGGTAACCGGAACCGCCCCCATGTTAAAAAGTCGGAACCTGAACCGGACCGGAACCGCCTTAATAAAAAATAACCGGATCCGGATCCGGAACCGCCTCTTCAAAAATTTGTGGAACCGGAACCGAAGGTTCCTTCACAAAGGCAAGAACCGCCCAACACTGGTGTGAACCAATGTTGGTATGGTATATAGGGCTCACCCCTGAAAAGGGGCAATATCTGCAAGGCAAACTGGCTCTTAGTTACGCCGGCTTCGGCCAGAGTCTTCTCTCTCTCTTTGGTCTGGTATTAGGTTTAGGACATACCAAACTAGTCTGGTACTAGACTTGGTGTTGGTCTGGTCTATATAATGGTAGCTATATATTTTTCCAATATCATGATCACAATACCAGCTGGTATGGGATATCAATTCTGGTATCATTCCAGCCATGAATAACAAGATTATCAAATAACAAACTGTTTATCAATAGCAAGTATCAAGTGAAAACAATTACAATAATATAATGAAATAAACATGATACATAAGTATGTAAGCATATGTACACATAAATTAGTGTTGTACACATACCAAAGTAAATGAGGAAAAATCAAAGAGGAAGATGGCTTGGGAGTACTGGTATTGTGGCTGGACGGATGAGAAAATTGATACTAGCCTGGTGGTATATGACCAAGTATTCTCCCGAATGATACCAGACTGGTCTGGTATTCAATACTAGTATACACACAGTCGTTCACATGTATACCAGTCCAACACTGGTGTGAATAGGGTTAAGTCGAATGGGTGGGTTCAAGCTGACAAGTGTTAACCTTTATACCCCCTCTGCGAATAAGGTACTTTACCCTGACATACCCCCCTATACTATCCAATATCATGTGGGTACTATATGTACAACCCAGCGGGTATATTAGACAATATTGGAACATTTTCAAGAGGCAAAATAAAATGTAATGTAAATTAATGTGATTCAATTCAGTTTATTATTTCTCTTAAGATCATTTCTGAGTCCATCTATTGTGGGATGAATGCAATGCTTTCTCAACAATTGCCTCCAAGGGGGCTAACTTATCCTACTACTGTTCTGGGTGTAGTGACAAAATTCAAAATTCTAAGTATAATGTGTTCACATCCGCAGCAGTTCCTGTGAACTGGCACCGGACATATCATGCAAAATCAAAGGTCTCTCTACTTACGTAGATTTACATCCAATCCGATCCTGGTCATCTTTGCTGCAGCACTGCAGTGGGAAACCGAGGGTAATAGTCACATGTACAATGATACTCAGACAAATCATACCAAATTTTGGTGAAAGGGGTTTATTAAACAATCGTACAAATTTACAAATATTTTTGGTAGTCAAACATATGTACGAATTCGTTGTGCTTTGATCGCCCACTACACAGCCAACAGTTCACTAATCAACCAAGCAAAGCTTCGATGACCTTCAAAATGCTTTCATGGACGAGCGAAACACCTTCCCATCTTCGAAGGAAAGATCCTGCACATCTACCCTGCTCGCAAGCCGTGTGACATCACATTTTCGGCCAGCACTACAAGGCTGCGTGCCAAACACAGCATGCTTCTCCTGAGTGTCGACGATTGAGCTTAGTGCTTGACAATTTAAACAGAATCTATGTGTGACCCGTGAGTTTAGCCTTGGCCTTGGCAATCAACCCTCCTGCTGAGCT